>JARVJO010000180.1:2598705-2608852 GCA_031762555.1 Cynodonichthys magdalenae | reverse complement strand
GTGGAGCCTGGTTGGGCCAGGCCATGGGGGACAGGATGCCGAGTCATTTATTAGAGGCCAACACACACACACACACACACACACACACACCTTACCTTATATGAATACAAGCAAATACAATTCTTCCCCCCACAAGCATCTGCACACACACTCTGTCACAAATACATATGCAAATACACACACATTTGTGCTCCCAAAGGCTTTAGCAACACACACACACACACACTGACCTAGTATCTACCACTGGCTATTCATCTAGCCTAAAAGTAGAGCAGCAGTAGCCACAGAGTAAATGTTTCAAACTTGGTGTGTGTGACTTTCTGTGAGATTTCGCTCACGGCCTGCCTTCAATAAGCCTCTCTTCTGTTTTTAAGATTTTATCATTTTATGGCCCATTTTGGGGTCTTTGTCCCCCTGTTTGCATCCCTCCTGGTGTTAATGTTATCAAACTATGAATGTGTGTGTGTGTGTCATTGATCCAGCTGGAAGCTGTGTGTGTGTGTGTGTGTGGCGGAGAGAGCAGTAATATTCCAGGCCTTTCATAATGATTAAAGCCTTCATTAAATTTTCATCCCAACCTGCTGTTTGCTGCTAATGGCCTTTGTGAGCCACACAGCCAAACAATAGCTAGCCGGGCACAGAAAAGGGATTTCTATCTCGAGTTCAATACCTCCCCTCGCCATTCCTCCCCCCTCCCTTTGTCCATTTCCCCTTTGCTTCTCTTCATCTTTTCTTCCTTTACCCTCCTCTCTTTCTTGCTTGGCCCGGGTTTGTGTGTTTGTTTGGTTGTGGAGGGCCTTTTATTAGCGTGTTTCATTTAAACGTGCAGCAGATAATGCTCCGGGTTTGATGCCACGCCACCGTGGCACTGTGCTAATGCAGGTCTGCGAAGACGCTGCTCTTCCTCTCCGTCGCTTCCCTCTCAAACTCTTTTTTCTCACTCTGCCCTGGCTGACTCATAGAGATCCATTGTTTTTCTTTTTTCTTTTTTTTCTTTTACTGTTCAGCCGGTTCACGAGGTCCAGCGAAGCTGCGAACAACCCAAAACACACCTCAATTACAGCTCAGCTCGACAAACAGTCCAGGTTTTTTTTCCCGTAAAATGTGCCACAACAGGCCTCTTTATCGACTGGAATAAAAACAACCAGACGGCGAGAGCTCACCAGCCATCACGGCTGCTTTTAAAGCTCTACAAAAAGCCTGGAAAACAAGGTTAGCACATCACAGCTTGAAATGAAAGCCTGTTGATGTAGTGCAGGAGCAGAACACACATCCATCGTACCTATGCTTAAAGGCAAATACACCACTGCACCGCCGTGACGTTCTTTCACCTTCTGGACTCCAGGCTTCAGGTTTAGGGATGTTTGATTCTGAACTGTCAACATTTTAGGGAATAGTTTCTTTAAAGGTCTTCGCAGGTTCCAGTTTTTTGTTGAGAACCGTGACCTGGATCCCTTTTGGACATCTAGAATGGAGGTAAAAGGAGACTGGGCTCTGCTTATAGCAACAAAACAAAACTCACTACATTTCCGTAGCACTTTATGAAGGTGATAATGGTTTTTAGCAAATAATCTCATGAACCAATGAAAGAATTTCAATGAAAATCTAAAAAAAATAAAATAAACACTGGATGATTAACTAAAACTGCTGGAGTCATCTTCATTCAACATGACCGCCACAAAGTTGGCAACTTATTTAATGTGAGTCATCCTTGACTCATACTTTGAGCATTACACATTGCACGGCATCATTGCTTAAAACCTTAGCATTAACTCTAGATGACAGCTCTGTTTGTTTGTTAGTAAAATATCTCCTCAACCACTGGGCATATGTAACAAACCTTTGATGTACATCTACAGCTCCTTAACTTTTAGAGCCAACCAGCTCGACTTAAGTCAACCCAAAAATGGCTAAAAGTCTGCTGATTCTACAAATAATGAGCTAAAATTTGTTGTTGTAGTAGCAGAGAGTCATCCTTAACAGTCTTCAGGCGCCACCAGGTTTTGAGACATTATCATTGAGCAGGTTTGACCAAAAAGGCTAAAACTAAAAAAATAAAAAGGTGAAGTCATTTTCCTAAAACAGAAACACGCCTAGTGGGAGTCATTTCATTTATTGGTCACCTGCATTTTTACAGGGATTTAAGCCTCATTTATCTGCTCAATAACAATTAGAATTGGCCATGGGCTGATTTTTTCTCTTTGCTGGACTCCAGCTGGTCGCCTGAGGCTGTGTTTGAGAATGAATGCTGAGGCCGTTGGAGCAAAGCTATGTGCGTAGACCCCGGCCAAAACTACAGTTCAGCTTTCTCAGCAGCGTGTGAAATCTGCGTCTGACGGCTGAAAATGAATTATCATAAAGGCTAGAAAAAACATAGAAAGGTGGCAAGATGCTTTTATTCCTTTGTGCTGAAGTGAGTGTTCCTTGAAATTAAAGCCAAGAACCATTTGGAGAGTTGTTAAGTATTTTTTTTTCTTTTACACACTCAAGCAGGCAACACTCACACATGCAGACGCATCTTACTTGTCAGGTTGTGATAAATATGCAAAGCAAAGTGGACAATAGGCCCAAGCAGCTGATGCTGTCAGTCTGTATGCTGGAAAAAAAACAAAAAACAAAGGCTCTCCTCTTGTCTGAATATGTGTGGGTTCAGTTCAGAACGAAAGAGCGAAAAACACAGAAAACTACAAAAATTTAATGTTCTGCAAAAATGCAGCGTGAATGCTGAGCGACTTTGCTGAAGACGTTGAAACTGAACTGGAAAAGTTAAAACAAGCAGAGCAAATAAAAGCAAAAATGAGCAAAATCATATCTAACTACTAAAATGAGCAAAACTGTAGCTAAAAGCTAAATCCAGCTCAATGGTTAGAATCTGAAACAAACAACAATAGCTAAAATAAGTTAGGAGAAGCAAAACAAAGTATAAAGCTAAAACTGTAGCTATGAGATGAAATGAGGACAACAGAAGCTAGAAGCAAAAAGTATCAAAAGCATTCATAAAACATAAAATTTGTTTTCTGCTTTCGGGTGTTAAGTCGTCGCCATAAAACATGAAATAAAAGCAAAACCACAGCTCAACCTAAAAGTAATATATCAGCAGCTAAAAGCTAAAGAAGCACAAAAGCAGCTTAAAACTAGCAAAACCCCTAGCTAAAAGCTTAAATTAGCAATGCAGTGGATAAATTCTTCATAGAATCCATCAGGCCAGTTATTAAAAGTTTTTAAGGAAGCCAGCAGGTTTGAAACAAATCACGTTGTCATTATTTCCCATCATATAAACGGTAAAACAATAGTGTGAATGCTGAGTCAGCATTCTAACCTGACAGAGAGATAGAATGAAGCAGAGAGGGATGGACGTGTAACGGCCCTTCATCACTGACCTTCTGGCTCGTTTTTGATCAGCTCCTCCATCTTGCGCTGTTTCAGTGTGTCCACAACATCAGCCAGGCTGCCCTTGCGTCTCTCGGGGGTCCCGAGGGTGCCGGTGACCGAGCCGCTGTCGCTGCAGGGTCGCCCCCCGCCTACGCCCTCCTCTTTCCCCGGTGAGGTAGCATTGTGCTGTGGGTAGGGACTCAGCGAACTCCCCTTGATGCCGTCATGATCCTGCAGGGAGGAGAGAAGGAGGTTATGAAGGAGAAATAAATAAAAATAAAGAGAAATAAATGGAGATTAGGAAGGGAGCTGGCACAGAACTACTCATTATCTCCATCCTCCTCTCCAACTCTTCCTATTCTTATATCTCAACGCAACAACTTTCATCCTTGGCCAGTTATCTCAAGTTAGGGCATGCTTCTTCTGTCTCTCGCATCCTCTGGAATCTGCATTTGACTGAGTTGGAGGAGCTTGACAGGAAGAGCACATGAAACGACACGAAGACACTCGGCGCGCTTGAAAGTGTCATGCTAACTCTTCATCACAAAGCCTTTTGTGGCTCGCTTTGAGAAACGTCCAACACGGCAGTGATCGACGCCCAACTTTCAGAGCCCACGAACTTTTGTCTCGAGATTTGCGACGGTTAACGCTGAGGGTGCAACTTGGGCGAAACGCACAAGAATTAGTAGGAATGATGAATTCCTTTTGAAAGAAGAAAGCTCTGGAGCGGTGTCAGTTTTCCATGAAAGACCACCTTTAAATCACCAACAGTACAGGCTGAAGTAAAGCTTTCCGAAGTTCTCACGACGACTAATTATCCTGCTGTCTTGTGTCAAAAGTTTAGTTCTTAACATATTCATTACGAGAACTTTGAGACACTGTGATGGTAGGCAGATTTGAACAGAAACTATTGGTAGAAAGCGGTTAGAGACCCAGATTAATCGAAAGAACTGCGGGCAAAAATAAGGATGACTTTCAACTGTACTTTAAACATGGTTTTAACCATTTTTAAATTTAAAGATAAACGCACGCTTGTAGAGGAAAATCCACCCAGTTATCATATTTAATGTGAAATATTTGCCGTCTCCAGAAAGCTGGTAGTAAATAGATCTCAGGAGAAGAGGAGCAATTTGCTGCACTGCTGTCTACACAAAAACATGTCAAAAGTTTTAACTCATCCTCGCAGTTTTGAGTATCAGACACCAGCCGTGTCACGTTTTTACTTGATGCTTACGTTGTTGTATTCTCCAAAAGGACATGTGGCAGTAAACTTTATAACTTATGAAATGTAAGAAGAAGAGCAAACGTTTGATGAACAAACTGTTTGAATGGTGCGTACCCTTTGTGGAGTTTAAATTGTTATTTGTCCACACGCCAGGAGCCATAACGGGGTGGGGGACGATGTTCAATGCGTCATAACTAGGCTTAAATATCACATTCAGGAGAGGTCTGTAAATTTCAGCAAAATCTCAGGCTTCGGTTGTCCCATGTGAACATAAAAAACAGACGTGGAACGTTTTTTCATTTTCTTTGTCACTTTTATGCCTGCTGTTTGTGGAAGGTCATTTTTTTGTGGTGAGAACCACGATCTGACACACATTAGGTACAAATTGCCCCCATCTGCTGAACCTGATGTACATGTTAGTGCTGTTTGCTTTGGGAATGTAAATGAAAGAATGGACGAGACAACAGGTGCCCATGATTCACAAACATGGAGTAAAAATCAGCCTCCTTCGTGAATCTGGGCCTCAATTATGTGGATATGGCCAAACTTGACAATGAACCTAAAAGCAGCAGGTGAACGCTATTGTAAGCACAGTTTAGCGTGTTAATCTTTGGCCCGGTAAGACCTGTGTTTGTTTCTACAGCCAGCAATGCGGACTTAACACTGGCTCAGGCCAATTAAAAGTGACACGGAGAGGGACGGCGCCTCACCTGAAAAACACGACACGAACATGCAACGACAGTGAGGACTGTGAATAAATAAGCTCTAAATTTGAAATCAAAGTTAACATTGAGACAACTGAACTCTCACGTGGGTCTGTTGAGGTGTGCTGTTTAATTACAGCAAGAAAGAAATGAGTCAGTAAGTCAATCATCCAGCCAGTCTGTCAGCTCAGCCCTTTGTGAACACCAGGGTCAATGGTCCACAGGGTTAATCTTTGGCTAATCTCACTGCAGTATAGGCACATGCCACCTGAGACTGCGGCACACACACTGGAAAGTTCCTGTATGTTGGCGTGTGTGTCAGTGAAGTGTATATTTAATATATCATGTTGTGTGAAGGCAGAGATCTAATCATTAACTCACAGAGAGTTGGTGGATCACAGTCCATGATGGAGTAATCAGGACAGCAAGTAGCTCCGGTTTATTAAAACCAGAATTAAAACCTTCCTTGATTTAATGTAAAATAAATGATCTCATCCTGAGAAGGGGCTTCATTATCTGTCAAGTAGGTTTATGAGATCAAGTACAAACACAGAAAACATGATCTCCGCTGATCATTTGTGTTTTACCAAAAACAAAGTATTTTTCCTGTTTGATAAGGATGATGAAGCCAGGCAGAGGCTTTCGGTGCCGACAGTTCTTTCATTGTTAGTGGCTCAACTCCATATGAGAGGTACAGCAGACCATTATCACTTGGCATTTTCAACACCTCACTGCCTCTCTCACTCGGACTCTTCGTGTTTCCACACTCCGAAGAAGCTCAATAATTCACCACTTTTCTTCTTGCGCTGTAGCAGACTGGCAGGTTGTGAGGGCAGCGATAAAGCTGCAACAGTCGGGCATGATCAGGGTTTAAAAACTCAATTGGCTGTAATTACAAGTTGCTCAAAATGTAATACGAGTTTGACTTAAGACATCTAGGTTCGCTCGTAAAGTTGTATGTATCTAAAATAAACTTTTACAGTTTAAATAAAACCTTTTGGATTCAGTCACATTCGAAATGACCTCAGGAGACACAGAAAAACTTGGAACTCAGCCATTTTTGTTCAGAGATTAAGCTCTAATCTGGTGTGGTAGTAGCTGAAAGTAATCCCCAACTCAAACTAACTGATTGAGGAAGACCTGCTTTTAAAACTTTGCCCTTACCTTTCGGAGTTAACACTGGTAAAAAATGTTTAATGTACCACAGGGTGAATTTTTCTTGAAACTTTTATTCAAATTTTGGGAGCAAACTAAATAAAAATGGCCGCCACAGCTAATCTACCTTTGGCAACAAAAAGGGCTCAAAATTACAGATAGTGAGATGAAGATTAGGTGGTTGTAGCAGCCAAAGAACGCATCTTTATAATTAAACTTGACACCATTTTGCTCCATAACTGGCGTATTTCTTTAGAACTTGGCTCAGTTTGAGTGAAACAGGAAGTGACATCAAAGGGGAACTTAAGAAAAGGTCTTTGTTTATTGAAACAATATTATTTGAATTCTGACTCTTCATCTCTCTGATAGTGATTATTCTCTACAGTCGGTGTTGTCAGCCATTTTAGCAACGCTTTGTTCACATGCAGACATTCCCCTTTGACATCACTTCCTGTTACTCCACATGCAAATATCTCAACAAGTGTTAATCTCAGCAGAGTGAAATTTTTGTTACAATATGTTATCACTGTTATCTGTCCAAAAATGCATTCATATTTACTACAAAAATTGGATGTCGCAGCCACTTAACACACCTTTAAATTAAACTCCTGCAGTCCTTCAAGGAATTAACAAGTTGTGCCACCATGACAAGCACATGTAACAAAAAAGAATAATAATAAAAAAGCTGAAATTAACAAAGCAAGAGAAGGATTGCTATTAGAGGAAAACACAGAAGAGCAAGTTGAAAGAGAGAGAGCAGGAGGAAGGAGGCTTCTTCAAGGCACCGGTCACACCTGTCACATCCCATTTATCTAATCCAGTGCCTGCTTAAAAGAGCCGCACTCTTTCTTTTGAGAAAGATGTTGCGCAAACAAAACAAACAGAACAAGAATATGGATGGGGGGGAGAGAGTTGGAGCTGAGGGTTGAAGGGTTGTCGGATCTCTTTGCCGCGTCGAGAAGCTGCCAGGGAGATGTCATCTGGCTGCGACCAACAATGAAGGTCATTTCCCAATCAAATGGAATTAGTGCGGAGCCGTGGCTGCTTCAAAGACCCCGCTACATTAGGGCCCGCGGCGTTAT
Organism: Cynodonichthys magdalenae; assembly: GCA_031762555.1. Taxonomy (NCBI): domain Eukaryota; kingdom Metazoa; phylum Chordata; class Actinopteri; order Cyprinodontiformes; family Rivulidae; genus Cynodonichthys; species Cynodonichthys magdalenae. The sequence goes on along the minus strand of JARVJO010000180.1, from coordinate 2,601,314 downwards.
TTATGTGTGAACTCCGACAGACAGCGCTGATCCTGAAGGCAACTTAAATGGCTTATGTATCTTTCCCCCTGTCAACCTCCGAGCATATAATCCACGTGCCTCGCAAAGACCAAAACAGAGGGATCAAAAAAAAGTCAGATTTTCTGATGTAAATAGGTGTCACTCAGCCACCACCACACACTCCCCTCCTCCCGCGGTATCACAGGTTGAAAAACTTTTCTCATCAACATGCATTTATTCATGAGCACAAACACTGTAAATGTTTGTGCCCTCTGCTCGGTGCATGTGCGTGGCGTTGCATGTGTGACACTGTCAGTGCACATGGCCTGTAGGTGTGTGTGTAAACGTATGAGTGTCTGCATGTATGTATTTATATGCACTGGATGTGGCAGGCTGGCAGTGTGGGCGGTTCTGCCTTTAGTTTGCAGATGTCAATTCTCTTCCAAATGACTGGAACAAAGTAAAAATTGCGCCTCACTCTCTTTATCCTTTTACTGCCTCTGCAATGGAACCGAATTAAACAACTTTTGTCTTCTTAAGCTCATCTGTGAGGGGAGGTTGGTTTAAAAACACTTAAGTCTTGCCAAAAAAAAAAAAAAAAGGGAAGAAAATGCTATTTTTTCCTGCAGCCAGCACAGATGCCGCTCTTCATTTTTATTTATTTATATTCCTTTTTTTAAAATTCCAGTGCCCGACAGAAGAAACTCTGTCTTTCTCCGTTTTTCAGCCTGACATGTCTCGGGCTGTGAAAGGTGTACGCGTGAAGAAACGATATTTAACGCTCGGCGCGTCGCCTCGAATCAAGGCGTGGACAATGTGGCAAGTAGGAAGAGCTGGAAACGGCTGAGCGCGCACACACCGGGAGGACGCCACTGATCGCTCCCTGCAGGGGGGCTGGTTAGAGTCAGGTCTGCGCCAAGGCTGCCAATCTTTACCATACTTTAAAAAAATAAATAAATAACACCGACATGCTGCAAAACACACCGCAAATCCCTTTACATGCCATGGCTAAACACAGACGTTGTCAGTTTTGACTTGGGGGACCCTCAGGCTCTGACAAACCAGTAAACACTTTGCTTCTCATGTCAGGAGGAATGTGGCCTCTAATGGTTCTAAATGTTGAGAAAAAGAAAAAAACAATTTGTTTAATATCGTCCAAGAATCCCACATTTGCCCCATCTTTATCTGACAGCACACAGCTGTATTTGTCGTGTTTTAAATAGCAGTTTTGGCTAAAATGCATGCCAGTATATTTTACCACGACCCCTCGCTGTTGACAGGCAGGCGTGTGTTGATTCATTAGTGCATCGCTGGCATGAGAAATTAAGTGTGACCACTGTGTCTCAAGACTGCTCAATGGCTGTGTTAAATCTGTCATATTCACATGAACACACACAATCACACATTCAAATTGTAGATTTAAAAAAAAAGAAGAGGGGAAGAGGAGCGCTCGTGGAGGAAGATGAATAAGAAATAATGCTCGACCAAATATCGTTACAGTTGTCGGCGGCGTAAGCGGGCATCTCGGCTGTTAATGAAATTATTAGTGTTTGTCCATTAGCACGTCGATGAAAGAAGATGCTCGCCTCTGCCTGATGTGAAAACGTTTTTTTTTTTTAGCGAGGATTTGCAAACATAAACATTAAAAAGAAAGGAAAACAAGAGCCAAAAAAAACATGATTATGGACATATACGTTTCAGGTGAGGCCCTGACCTTAAAAAATATATACAATAAATAAAATAAATCCTCCTATAACTGACTGTAAACTACCTAATCACTCTGCTGACTGTGTGTTTGTTTCTTCTGCATGTTGACCATTTAAAATGAAATTGAAACGTTTTTTTGATGATTTTTTTTTCTCTGTTTTTATTACTTAGTTGAAGTTATATAAAGACAACTTCCAGTTCATCAGTAGATTTATCAGCACTAAATACGTCTCATAGTGGCAGAGATGAGTTTAAACTGCAGGCAAAAGTTGCCCAAATCTGACTTTTTCTTTTTACTCATATGACATCTGGGTTGAAAATTTAAAAGTTGGAAACTTGGGAATTAGAATACTTAAGTTCAGCTTCTAAATATAGTTGCAAAAAATAAGTTTTAGCCATGAGTGCTGCCAGACCTGAACATGGTGGAAACCGTTCTGTGAAAGAATTTAACAAATGAACCGTAACACCAAATGAAACGAACTGTAAATGTTCAAAAGAAGTTAACGCATGGACATCATAAATGTTGTCTCTTTATGCAACTTAAATATATTAATTTGTAACTTCCATAAACTTAAATTTGTTGTTTATATTTGAGGAACTATTCTCCCCTCTTTGCAAACATTTATGTGACTCGAATCTGATCATGAATCAGGTGTTTTAGGTTTCATGGGTGGCTCTAAATCTGAGACGAAGCCGCCTCAGTCTGAACGGTCAGATTGCATTTATCCACAACACAAGCTTGGTAGGAATGCTAGTGAACTTATGAACACAGGTGAACTTATGAACACAGGTGATCTTATGAACACAGGTGAACTTATGAACACAGGTGATCTTATGAACACAGGTGATCTTATGAACACAGGTGAACTTATGAACACAGGTGATCTTATGAACACAGGTGA
>JARVJO010000180.1:2584574-2595679 GCA_031762555.1 Cynodonichthys magdalenae | reverse complement strand
ATCTTATGAACACAGGTGAACTTATGAACACAGGTGATCTTATGAACACAGGTGATCTTATGAACACAGGTGAACTTGTGAACGCTGGTGATCTTATTAACGTTGGTGAACTTATGAACGCTGGTGAATTTATCATATGCTGGTGATCTTCTGAACGCAGGTGATCTTATCGAATGCAGGAACGACGGACAGTGAGGACCTTCTGTTTTAAGATGAGCAGACTAACAGTGTCAACAAACATGGTCTTTGATTTAAAAGAGGTGAAAACACAAATCTATAATTTTTTTTAGTTCTATACTGTTTTATGCATTTAATAGAAGTTATTTTTCCCCATTTAACTTTGTCATTCTGCATTATTTTTGTTTAGTCATCATCTGTAAAATATCAAAATGAAATAAATGCTGCTCTGCACTTTTGTTTTATTTTAGTTTAAATTAAATATTCTCCAGTTTCAGGAGTAAAAAAAGCTTTTGTCAACCAACAGAAGAGGAAGGGAAAAAAGCGACAAAATAAATATTATATATAATAGTAATAATAATATTATATAATATAACTATTTTTTTCCCCAGAGTGATCAAACTTCTCTGGAGGAGTTTGATCACTTTTTTGTCTTTATCAGTTCATCATATCTTGATCTTTTAATGACCCTGGATGATCAGTTAGCAGCTAAAATGATTCCCATCATGCATTTCAGCAGCACCAGTCATAGTCCAGCTGTGCAGTGAGAACTTGACTTTGAGTCACTAAATGTTCTCCTCTGAGTTTTAGAACCAAACGCTCCGTCAGCTTTTTGTTTTTCTGAGTGTAGTTTTCTGTCAGCTGCAGCGTGGCAGATGAAGCCGAACAGGCAGGCGATGCAGGAATGAAGAGGTCAGTGTGTAGCTGAGCGCCTCTCCTCCACTGTGCTAATTCACCACGACAAGATAAAGCTGTAATCTCGCCCCCCACCCCCCCTCCTTCACTCCCACTCCGCTCTGGCCGTCCCCTGCTGCCTCTCTTCCAAGTCGACCGGTCGCAGATGAGCCTTTTGCTTCCCTGCTATCGCTTTCCTACAACTGCCCCAAGAGCAGGAGACCCACGTCTCCATCCCTCGGGGGTCCTTCAACACCCCCAGCTTGTGGTTAATCCTTCCTCCCTCACTCTTCATCCGCTGACAGTCATTCAGTGAAGAGGATTGGCACTGTTAACCTTCAAAAAGACATATTTAACAACAGAAGTGTGATGGTACACACGTTAGCGTTTTCTCCTCAGTCATCCAGGAAGTGAAAACAAATTCCTGAATATTTTTATTCTCAGCCATCTGAGGAGAACGGCGATAAAAAGCCGTTTGTGTGCACTCCCGATCTAAACGAACCAGGATTAATCTAATCGCTGTCCCGAATAGATAACCTGAGAGACGATGTTCCTGCACGGTCCCAGGACTTTGGTTTACAGTCAGCACCTGCCACACACGCAGAGTCCAGCCTGGGAGGGGTGTGCGTCCTAATCAGCGTGCTAATTACAGAATTAGCTTGCCATTACGGTTCCTAAGCACCGTTTATTGTTTTACGGGTTTACTGTCGGCGCGGAGGCGGGGGGTAAAGGTCGACTGGTGTTTTCAGTGCACCTCAAGGGTGGAGTTTTTAGATTCAAAAGGGTAAACAATAACTCTAATCGCCTAATCTTTATTGAATATATCACAGCAAATCAATCTACCCTGTGTGGTCACAGACAACAGCAAGCTGTCCTCCACCAATACATGCAATAAAACGATGCAGAGCCCAACATCCAGCACCACCTGTGTCACAAAAATGACTCATCCCAGCGGCTCACGTTCTGCAACTTTGCATCAAATGTTCTTAAACAGTGGGGAGAAAAGGAAACAGGTGCACCCAGACAGCAGCCTTAAACTTTCCCCTTTTCTCTGTTTAAAATTCAAAAAACAAAGCTGCAGCTTCCAGCAACATTCAGCTTTTTCCTCACAGACAAAGTGACTTTCTTCCTTTTTAGGACTCAACATTAGTTTGTACTCATCGCGGAGGTATGTGGAGTAATTTAGTGTTGAGCAAACATCATTATCACGAAGTTTATCAGGTTTAAACAAATCTATTTTGTGCTTCTGAGACATTTACTTTATAAACAAAAAAAAATTCAATTGTTCTAAACGAGTTTCACCCCCACAATGCATCATACAATCTATTTTTAAGATAAATATTTGAGGCCAAGGAAGTTTATTTCTGGTAGAAAACCATAAAAATGAACATTTTCTCATGCAATGGTTGGAAACAAATGATCTGCATATTTGATTAATAATTTGACATCAGTTAGGGCTGGACAGTGTTTTTCTTATATTCAATGTACAGAATTAATGCAACTGTGACCTAATGAGTTATCCCACCTGCCCCAGCTCCCAGTGTTTTTCTGCCATCGTAGTTTATTTTGAAAGGGTTTTAAAATAGAAAGTCAGCCTCACTGTGCATCCTCTGTCCGTTGATCCATCAGATCGGTGGAAACGAAAGAAAAGAGACGTCAGCAGCTAGCAGGGCTAGCAGTGGGACACGAGCATTTCATTAGATGGGGGGGTAGTAAACTTTAATGTGTGGACACATTTTCAGATGGTCTTGAGTCTAAAATTTGCTGTAGTTGTTGCTACAGACATTAAATGTTGTTATAAACTTATATTCATATAAATGATGTAATGCAAAGATGGGCCACATACGGCCGGCGGGTTCTGTTCTTCTGTTCGACCCGCCAACGAAAAAATCTTTTCTTTAAATGTTTTTATTTTGCGAGGTGGACCATCTGTTCACAGAATTTCAAGGCAAACCTGTGTTTAGTCTGCTTAGAGATGCTGTCTGCCATGAGGGATTTTAATATAAATCATGTTGCACAAAGCTAAATATGAGAAGTTTACCAAAGTCACAAGCACATAAACAACAAAGACTTTTTACCACACAGGAGTCAAGGCATCTTATGCAGTTACACTTCAGCTCACTTAAGTGTTTATTTTTTGTTTGCTTCAAATATTTTGCATTTATACGTATTAAACAAGAGAACTGTTCTACATGCATTTGAGCATGAAATATTTTGAGTTACTGCACTGTATGTTGGTTTAATAAACATATTTACACACAAACATTTTAAAAATGGCAGTTTTAATACAACTGGGAGTGTAGCAGCGCTATGTGGTCATAAAATTGTGTCTCCTTCCATCGTTTAAGCTGCCCATCCCTGAGCTGTTGTAAGGTGGCTCGTTTACTGCTACAGATCAGATGAGTGTCATTTGATGCAACTTTTTGCAGCTTTGTTGATTACAGATCTCATAAAAAGTCCTCTGGAGTTGATAACGTTGGGAAAAGTTGGGGTCGAAACCATCTTGTCTGCCTCTGTTCTTTAATTTGGCTTCACAGATCAGTTTAAGATGGTTGATGGACTTATTTAACTTTTCACAAGAGATTCTGACACCACCAGGGTTTCAGACTGTGATCTGGGCCCGATCGACTCGATCTGATCCTCACACAAACTTTGCTTCATTTAAATCCAGCGTGTTGTTTTGAGCGATAGCGTTTTTGATCCTGTTGGTTCGTTGTTTCAGGAGAAACACATCCTGGAACGGTGCAACAGTTCTGCTGAATCAAATTTGTTGAAAGCATTTCCACCTGTTTCCCGGCGCCACCCACTATCTAAGCCCCGCCCCGTTTCGAGGGTGACCATAAAGAGCGACTCAAACCCACAGCCGTCCCTTACCGTGCTGGGAGGGCTGTCCAAGTTGCGGTTGGGGGGCGAGCGAGGGGACACCTTGCCGCAGTAGGAGGCCAGGGGGAGGTGGATGACACCGCCCAGTCCCTCGCTCTCATCGTCCTCCATTCGCTGTCTGCTGGTTGCCATGGTTACCTCTCCATCTGTCCCCCCATATGGAGAGGCTGGTCGCTTGGAAGACATCCTGGAAAAGGAGCAGGAGACAGAAAAGACGAGGGGAGAGGAGGAGAGAAAACAGGAGGAAGAATGAGCAATATTCACCAGATGAAATCAGAGACTGACAACTGGAGCGGGGGGTCGGATGGGATGGGGGGGTGGACGGAGATAAACTCCTGGATCTTCCTCTGTGAGCGTACAACATGTCATCAACCTGCTTTAAACTCATGTTTTTTATTCTCCAAGTTCTCTTTTGCTTCTGTCAGCCTGCTGACACACACACACACACACACACACACACACAGGTCTTACAATATGTTTACCACGGGGGCCATTCAACGTTCACTTTTCCAAAAGACGGGGCCATTACTGCAAATGGAGCCAGCTTGCACAGGCATTGTGGAGGAAATGACCACGTCTTGACAATAGGCTTTTCACAGAGGAACACAGACCGAGGGCAGTACGTACAGTGGCAATAATATGTATTTATAAAAACCTGCGGACAATGGAGGAACTGGAGGAAAATAGCGAGCAGCATGACAGCCCTGCTGTTTGCATTTGTTACTGTGGCTTTGTTCCCTTGAAAAGGGAAAAGGATATAAAGCCACGTCTATTAGATGAACTCTGTCTCTCACAAGGTAAATTTGCCTCCCCGTACTCCAGCTGAATAGGGATGAAGTGACTGTGCGGCAATAATAGAATTTAATGCGGTTCTCAGCTTCGCCTGAGTGCTTTCAGATGCACTTGTCAGCCTTGAAGCCACTGCGACTATGACCCTGGGTAATAGGCTGCTAACGCTCAGTCGCGCAGAGGCAACACGCGGCGGGGAATGAAGGGACGAGGCGGCAGTCGGGAAAACTTAAAGGCAGCTTCTGAAACGAGCAACAGGCGTTTTAGTCGCCTGATTCTTTATTCCGCTTTGATTTTGATCGAACGAGTTGTTTTTTTTTACACATCTGCTCTCTGTCCTGACTCTAATTGACTCTGTCTTCCTCCTCAGCCTCTCCCGCTCAGATTCCTCCCCTCGCTCGCCGCTTGTCTCCAGTAAACTGATTACACCCTTGACTCTATTGGATTTCCTCCGGACTGTACATCTGGCATTCTTCCTCGGAGCGGCCCTGCCCCTAATTCATTGCTTATTTACCTCGTGACGGTGGAAACACAAACAATGTGGAGTGCAGCTCGAGGCGTCACACCGGGACGTGTAAAGTTTTAAATAAACTTTGCAGAAACTCATCGGTGATGTAAAATTACACCTGCAATATTCACAAATGAGTCGGATAATTGAATCATTTCGCCCAGTTTATGAATTTCATTACTTGCATATCGCTGAGAGATGTTTTACTCCTGAAATGGGAAGTTAAGAGTCTTGGTTTTATCCACTGATGAGGGAAACATTCAGGAAAACGCTGCCTCGACACAAGCCTTTAAATCAAGACGTCCTCCTTGTTTTAATGACTTTTAAAAATGTTGTAATAAAAATACACTGAAGTTGAAATATCTGCTTTCAGGAAAAGAACAGGATGTTCAGGAGAGAAGAACAAACAGCATGAAAACACATCAACAGGAACAAATGATTTTTTTATCTCTTCCACCTGAGCTCAGCAGAAAAAAAAACAAAAACATATTATCAGCGTATCGATACTAAAACTGAAACTGAACGGTGAAAACAGCTCTGACTTGTAAAGAGTGTGGCGTTTCACACGCCGCGGCCCAGCTGTACAAACTGCCTTTTGAGCCACGCGGCACACACACACACACACACAGAACAGAGGTCTGTCTTCATCACTACCTGTTTACTTTGCCTCCTTTCACTCGCTCACACTAAGGCCTTTTGTAGCCGACACAAACACACGGCCCCTTGTACCCAGCACACACACCTCTGAGCCTGACGCAGACCTGGGGTCAGCTCTGAGGCCTGTCGGCCCGCCTTCACACAGAAACCCCTCTTAAACCGAGGGGGAGGGCTTTATCATTTTACTATCCATCACTTGAACCACGGTAGCTGCTTATCCAAACACATTGAAGCAGAATGAATGTCGACCCTATTTTCTGCACAACTTCCTCAAATTAAAAATAAAAGAAGTCACAGCTCCTCTCTGGTTGTAAAATCCCCCTGTCCCCCCTTCGTTTGCCTTTGAAGTGGAATTACAACACAATCGGCCACAGCGGGTGTGCAGGTTACTTCGTTTAAAGTTTTTCAGGGCTGTTGGAGACCCACGAGCAAGATGTCCTAAAGACACGAGGCAACGCCAAGAAATGTGAAAAAATAAAAAGATGCTTTATTAAGCCTAGAAAATAGTTCTGCAGGTCATAATTACTGAATATTAGCATTAATTCACCTCTTTATATAACAGAATCACCCACTTTCAAGCCTTCTGTATAAATGTCCCTCTTATAAAAACTCACATGCACACGGTGAGAGTGCTAAGCTGAGATTAGAGCGCCACTTCCCCTTGGCTTTTTGACGATTAGCGGCTCCTCAGCTAAGTCCCTCTCATATCACATATGTCGTCCACCGCTAAGTCCCTAATCGGACAGCGGCGGACGTCCATTAACGGGCTGAGTAATCGCCATCAGCGGTGGTTAACGGGCTCCTGGCCGGGGCTCGCCGTAATCAACGCGCCCATTTCGTGTTGGCAGAGCTGCAGCTGAGAGGTTGTGCAGGAAGAAGCACACGTTTGCAGTGAATCCGGGAGGACAAAGCGACGGTGGAAGTGTCGCACGCTCGCTGGTGTGTTTGGCTGCTAACACAATCACGGTGCTAACTGCTCCTGTTAACTCCTCTACTTTCAGGGAGCGTGGGAGCCTCCTCTGGAGAATTCCTCAGCAGAGCTGCTCTTTACATCTACACACACTCGATCCATCGTTTCTGGTTTTAAATAAATAAACAAATAAAAGCAAAAGATTTTTTTTTTTTTCCCTCCTGCCACATTTGAGAGCGCTCCAAAGCATCAGCCTGTCACTCAGGTGAGGGTCTATTTGCGTGGAAAAGTGAGCGATCTTTGAAATGGTTCTGAGGGGAATGGAAGGGCATATCAAAATAGTTGAGTGGAATGTGCCTTTTTAGATAAGGCGCCCGCGGCGTTTCTGCCTCCGAAGAGCCGACCGCTACGTTTACATCCGTGTGACACCTCAGGCAGGAATTTAAACAAATGTTTCCCCTTGAAACCCGCTGCTTTATTGCCATCTTTTTTTTTTTGCTGCTTCTTTTTCCTCTTTAAAAAGAAAAACCTGCCCTCCTCCATCTCTCGGTCACACGCTGTTGAACTTATTTTAACATCGCCTGTCCTGCTCTCTCTCTGGTGTTTTCTTACTCACTGTTCTCTTTTTACACAATCAGCTGTTTGTAAGAATGTCCATCCCTCCCTTCTCTCCCATTTTTCTTTTTTTTTCTTGTGCAGACTTTTAAGGATATTGCCTAATATCTATTTATAGAGTTGTCTTTTTGAACAGAGGGACGAGTGGGGCGGTAATGCAGATAAAGATAACGTCCAGAACTTTTATTTTGAAACCGGCCTGAGTTAGGGTAGAAAAAGTTGATTTTTGTCCTCTGGGGCAGCTCATACACACATACAGAAACACAAAGCGTCCTCTGTGAGGTGCCTTAAATCGCCGGCCTGCAGTTCTAACCGTGTTTCCTGTCCAGCTTCACCACAAAAGGCAACAACCTCTTATCACTGCTGTTATTCACACATTGAGACAAAAAAGTTGTTGTCAAAGTAAAGGCCTCTGGTTTGATTTGTTCATCCACTCTAAGTTTACTTTCCCTGTCATCTTCTCTGTTCAAGTGAAGATACTGGACGAGCGACCCGTTTTTTTTTTGGCGCAGGAAAGATCGGGGAGGGAAAAAAGTTTTGTGCGCTCATTTGTCTGGAAGCGAGGACAGCTCGTGGGAAAATCCTGCTTTAGAAAAGGGAATAAGAGGCAGAAAGACAACGCTGGGGGAGGAGTGAAAACAGACTAGGAGAGAAGTGCATCCGGTGGATGGCGACCCCGATCCCCTGGTGTTTGGGGGGGGCTGCTTAATATTTATTGAGCGACGGACAGTGTTTGACCATTGTTGTGCTGGGCATCTATTTGTGCTGCATTTGTTCGGCAATCCATAAAGGAGTCCCAACATTTGTCTCACTGTCAGCGACTTGGCCTGGCCTCACACACACACACACACACACACACACACACACACACACACACACAAACTTTTTCTCACACATAAATGACAACACAAGAGTCCCAGCTGGCCTTTTTCTTTCTCTCGTCCCGCGCTTTGAAGGTCTCCCACCTCGGCCCAAATGGTCTCCGTCTTTTTCTTCTACTCTCTGTCTGCCCCCACCCCTCACCCCCTCTCTACCTGAAAAGACAGAGGTTTCATTGTGAACGGAGGGATGGATTGGGGGGGCAGTGTAAGACAACCACATGGATTGATGGATGAATTTAGAAAAGATGCGACGACTGAGCGAGCGTACAGTACCTCGCTCTGCTTCTAATGATGCTGGAATGCCTCCAGCTGACCTTTGACCCCTCCCCCCACCCCCTCTAGCCGTGTCATATGACCTGAGTCTAGTTAGCTGGTTTTGGGATGTGGGCCTCAGTCTGAACACTTCTCTTTCCCGTTCACTTGTGACACTTTAAAGCTCATCTCATCACTCTCGCTTTCTTTTATCCCTGACCCCGCCCCCAAATCTATAACAGACCACAACAAATGAGGGTCAGCTGATCAAACCGGGGGGAGAAAAAGGATTTACATTGGAACACTTCAGCTTACTGCTTTGGTATTTTTCTTTTTTCTTTCTTTCCTTCCTCCCCCCCTCTTTTTTTCACTGCGTGGATGGAGACACGGTTATCAAGGCTCTCTGGGGACAGACAATATGGCCGAGACAATGGACTCTAGTCCAAGGTGGTGGGGGGGAGTGGGGGGGGATAGAAGGAGATGGAGGCCGAGACGGGGCCACAGGGGAAGACGAGGGCAGAACGGCGCATTGGTTTGCAGATCACGGACATTCTGCTCAATTACTCCACCCCCCCTCTATCTCTCTCTCGCTCTCTCTCTCTCGCCCTCACACACACACATTCTCTGCCCCCCCCCCCCTTAAAACACACACAAGCCTCTTTAATCTCAACCCTTTAAATTAACTACAGCAACTCTTCCACGAGGAGCCGCAGCGCTTACTCAAAAGATTTTCCTCCAAAAAGTCAATTAAAAAAATAAAAAAAATCAACTTGAGCAGAAGTTTGTCTATAGATACAAATAAAACAATCAGTCGTAGGATTTTACAGGACAATGTTCAAATAAATATGTAAAAACGTTTTTGTTGGATGCTAAATTTAACGTGCAGCTCTGAGGGTGAAATTTAATGACTAATGATGACTTTTTATGTTGAAGAAATCCAGTAAATTCCCTGCGGCTGTTTAAGAAACGTTTGAATTAAACTGATTAAAGAGTTAAAAGTGTTGACATGTCCACTGCCCCCCCCCCCCCCCAACCCATCATCTGCACCTACACAACAGAGGGGACAAATGGAGGGGTGTGAAAATCCACCACCGCCTTAACACCCCTCTGACAGAGTGCCCTTCCTCTCCTTCACCCTCCTCTTCACTCCATCCCTGGCACTCTGCTGCTTCTGTCTGCTGGTGAGGAATGTGTCAGTTTGACCACATTATTTCTTCTCCTTCATCCCTCCATCCGGCTTCAAATCTCTCACCCTTTTTTTTTTCCATCTGTGTTTTGGTTGTTTTGGCTTCTCTTTGTTTCTTTCTGTGCATCGTTCACTTCTGTTTGTGGAAATAGATAAGCCTGAGCTAGCAAACTGTGTTTGATTTGACTAATTTCTTCTTCTATTTATTTTTGCCTTAAATATAAAAACACTGCAAAACTTGGGCGACCCGACGTATTAAAACACAAATGATTCAAATCAAAGATCATAAAGTGCAATAAAATGTGAATTAACATTTAAAAACACAACAATTCTCTTCAGACAAACTTCTAAACTATTTTTAATTTCAATAAAAACACAACTCGCTGGTTAATTTTAGAAGAAAAAAGCAGAATAAAAGAGGAAGAAGAGAAGGAAGCGTGATGAGAAGCGGACACTTACAGTAACGCAGGAACCGAGAGCATCATCGCAAAACCTCTGGGGCTGGAGTGCACACACACTCTGGCAGCTCACGCACACTCCGCTCCGCTGTCAACACACACACCCTCTCACACACTCCGTCCGGAGCCACCGTGATGGAGTGCATTACTGGAAAGCAAGAGTTTTAAGCGCTCTCCTCCTAAGTCATTGTAATCCCTGCATTTATCTCCATACATTCTGCTTTTGGGTGTAATCCTTTAAATTTTTAATTCCTCCTAGCTGTTATCTTTCTCCTCTCCTCAACTACTTTGCAGGATTGGAACGGTTTATTAAAAACACATTTATGTTTTTTTCAAATGTGCTTTTAACTCTGCAAATCCACCCCGCCGACCCCCCCAGTTTATCTCAAACAAAAGATTAAAATAAAATAAAATAATGCAATAAAAGTCAAAGCAAAGGGAGACAAGTTGTGTGAATTAAAACAGTGAGTATTATAAACTAATCTGCCTCTCGCAGCGTTAGGATCAAACAGCCATTATTCCACTGGTGTTGACAGTGCAGGGTTAGAGGGTGCACACCTCCTAAACGAAGCAGGCCCTGCACAAACAACACACTCAGATTAATATTAGCATAAGGCACGGGGGAAAAAAACAACCCAAACACCAACACCGCCGCCGCCGCACAGATCGAGAAAACGGATTAAACAGCAGGGATTGAATTTGGATTAAATTAATTTAGAATCAGAGACGGCAGCGTTTAAATTAAACCGTTTTAAAGTGGTGAACCTGGTTGTTTTAGTTTAAACTGTTACTGAGGAAGAAGTAAATAAAGTTGTGATGAACGAGACGATGAGACACACACCTCTTTCAGATACACACACCGGAGCTGTTTGGAAGTATCGATCAGCGTAAACAACTTTTGTCCGGGCAGACGGAGAGGAGGAGGAGGGAGGGGGTTATTTCCATCTCTGATGGGACGCTCTAACATGCTTACATCTAGATTTGCTGCAGCTTTGAATATCTTTAGTAAAAGTGAAGTGAATCATCAACTCTGTCACACACACACACCGCGCTGCCTCTTAACACACGCACATATCTTTCTACTTCTTTACATCTCTATCTTCTATCCTGTGTG
>JARVJO010000180.1:2556342-2580039 GCA_031762555.1 Cynodonichthys magdalenae | reverse complement strand
GGCTAGCTGAAAGTCAAAGGGAGCAACAGGCTAGCTGAAAGCCAAAGGGATCAACGAGCTAGCTGAAAGCCAAAGGGATCAACGAGCTAGCTGAAAGCCAAAGGGTGCAACGAGCTAGCTGAAAGTCAAAGGGAGCAACAGGCTAGCTGAAAGTCAAAGGGAGCAACAGGCTAGCTGAAAGCCAAAGGGATCAACGAGCTAGCTGAAAGCCAAAGGGTGCAACGAGCTAGATAAAAGTCAAAAGGAGCAACAGGCTAGCTGAAAGTCAAAGGGAGCAACGAGCTAGCTGAAAGTCAAAGAGATCAACGAGCTAGCTTACAGCCAAAAGGAGCAACAGGGTAGCTGAAAGTCAAAGGGAGCAACAGGCTAGCTGAAAGCCAAAGGAAGCAACAGGCTAGCTGAAAGCCAAAGGGAGCAACAGGCTAGCTGAAAGCCAAAGGGAGCAATTTAGCCAGCTGGAAGTCAAAGGGAGCAATGAGCTAGCTGAAAGTCAAAGGGAGCAACGAGCTAGCTGAAAGCCAAAGGGAGCGACGAGCTAGCTGAAAGCCAAAGGGAGCGACGAGCTAGCTGAAAGCCAAAGGGAGCGACGAGCTAGCTGAAAGTCAAAGGGAGCGACGAGCTAGCTGAAAGCCAAAGGGAGCGACGAGCTAGCTGAAAGCCAAAGGGAGCGACAAGCCAGCTGAAAGCCAAAGGGATCAACGAGCCAGCTGAAAGCTAAAAGGATCAACGAGCTAGCTGAAAGCCAAAAGGATCAACGAGCTAGCTGAAAGTCAAAGGGATCAACGGGCTAGCTGAATGCCAAAGGGATCAACGAGCTAGCTGAAAGCCAAAGGGATCAACGAGCTAGCTGAAAGCCAAAGGAATTAACGAGCTAGCTGAAAGTCAAAGGGATCAACAAGCTAGCTGAAAGCCAAAGGAATCAACGAGCTAGCTGAAAGCCAAAGGAATCAACGAGCTAGCTGAAAGTCAAATGGATCAACGAGCTAGCTGAAAGTCAAATGGATCAACGAGCTAGCTGAAAGCCAAAGGGATCAACGAGCTAGCTGAAAGCCAAATGGAGCAACAGGCTAACTAAGCTCTTAAACAAAACTGTTGCTAAAGGGCAATATATATTATCTTGGCTGGCTAAAACAAAGTTTAGCCAAAAGTAACACATGGCAAAAGGCTTGCTAAAACACAGGCTTAGCTCAAATTTGTTAAAGAATCTGACACTGAACTGAGTTTAAAAGACTAAGATCAAAATCTAAAATAAAGTAAAAGCTAAAATTAGAAAAACTATTGCTAACAGCTAAATTTTGCAAAAAAAAATGTAGCTAAAAACTGAAGAAGCATGATGAGCAATTGTTTAAAAAGATGCATGAAAGAAACTGTTAATGCAGATTCTGTACCTAAAGATGTTTTATGCAAAATTCCAAATTAGAATGTAAAATACTGTCTTGGTCTCCTATTCGCATCAAGTTAAACTATAGACACAAATAATGATCTTTTAAAAATTGTCAAATTGAACATGACCTTTTGAACTCTAATTTTGAAAGGCATTTGACTTAAATTTTGAGTTATAGTCAAAAATCACATTGGAGCAAATAAATCTAATCAGGTCATCCTCGAGTTTATGTGAATATTTATGCCAGAGCTTTTTAAAAAAAAAAAAAAAAAAAAAACAATCTGAATCAATCTTTTGTTTACAAAACTGGCACAGACAGGAAAATGAAATGGTCACGGCTGATGCTGGTGCAGCCGGTGCCAGTTCTTTCAGAATGAAAACATTTTATAGCATTAAATGAATAATGCTGTAGTTGACCTGCCCAATTATACAGCAGCCACTGGGGCTGTACGGTCCTTGTTTAGGACACACAACAAACACGTTGTTGGAAATTACAGACAAGAAAGCAACAGGTAATTGCTAGTTCCAGCTGACACAGACAATGACCCCAACCTGATGATAATGGTGGCAAAACATCATATTTCCACAAAATAAACCAAGTAGACCTTTAAAAGATGTATCAATGCCTTCATATGAACTGTACTTAAACAGGACACACATTGACACATCTCACTACCACCTTTACATTCTATATTATACACAAGTCAACCACAATCTGTGGCATTAGTTTTCTATTCCCCTAATCTAATTCATGGTCAAACAGAGAGAATACACTGGAAGGGCTAAATCTAATCGCATTCCCAACTAAATTGAGCCCCGATTGAACACGGCATCTCTCCTTGACCCTGTAAACAGCTGCAAAACCAATGATAACCTCATTTGTGCATTACAGAAACCTAATTTCTCTATTATGCGACTGGGACAGAGGCAATCGGTCAACATAACGGAGGAGCGCTGACCCAGGTGCACCCCACCCCCCCACCGTCTGAAGACGGCTAGATGAATAGACACGGGGCTCACATTTCAATAGAGCTTTATGAAATTATTGTTCAAACAATGGAAATGGCTAAAAGTGCCATGAACTCAGCATGATTAATACTGACTTGACAATGAATGGATAGAGACAAAGTGGTGGTGTTTTGCAAGGGAAAGTTCCTTCTGGAGATTACATCAGTCAGATTGATCCCGGGGCCCAACAACAAAAAAAGAATTGTAAGGTATATTTTAAGAGAAACTATAAAGGACAAACATATAATCAAGCCTGACGTGAACAACCTTTCAGGTTTAAGCAGTCGTCCGTCAGTGGATACATGCTCTCTACTGATCCTTAAGAAGCTTTATTCATAAGCTGAATTCTGTGTTGAGAAACACAGAATTGAGAAAATATTACAAAATATGCTTCTGCTGGATGTTCACACACAGAAGTAAAGGTCAAACATTTCTTAAAGGAGTGCACATTGCCCACCACCTTCTGTTCAACCATTTCAGTCAAACCTTCTAAACGGTGCATGAAATCTTACATGGTGATGTGAGATCTCATGAAATTTATGAGTGCTCAGAGTGTGCACTGAGGATGACTCAACTACTACCACACCATAATTTAGCTCAGTGTCTGTGTTGAATTTAGGAATTTATAGCTGTTCTTGTGTTGGTTTTTGTCAGTTACTGTAGTTGTGGTGGCTGTCTTGAAATGGGCTGGCACCAAACGTTAACTAGCTACAGATGTACATTTTTACTTAGAACAAAAAGTAAGAAACTTTGTGTGTTTGGTAGATTATTTCTTTGTTGTAACAATGCTTCTTGGCAATAGGTCTTATGATTGTCAGCACCTGGGTGTACCAGAAACTCAAAACAAGAGTCAACAGCAAAATAAGCTGTTTGACAGAGAAGATTTGGCAAATTTTTCATGTGCGCAACCCACATAGTCAGCTCTACTGCTCATCCCACAAGTGCATGTTCCTTACAAATGTGGCATCATTTGAAAGAGAAATTAACAGGCTTTCTAACAATATAAGATTTATTGTCAAGAATGTTTAAAACAAATTAATAATCTACCAAAGTTCAAAGTTCTTTATTTTTGTGCTAACTCTATTGTCTGAGTTACAGACATTTTTATTTCCTAGGGTCAAATAGGTTTGGCGCCCATCTTAAACTGATTTGACTCCAAAAGCCTACCTACAATGTTTTATAAATACGTGGTTAATAACATACCTATATGTTTGGCGGCGAGCGATGGGCGACAAAGAATGAGGTTATACTCAGAGACGAAGAAAAATGTAAAATAATAATCATGGGTAATCACGCTCACACGACCCGGGTCAAGACCTTCTCAGCTCGGTGGGTTAGGAGCTCACTGTGAGCGAGGGCAAAGAGAGACCAGCAGTGGACCCCCCAAAAACACACGATTATCTTCCACATATTTTCCCAAACATTCACACATTATTATGTAAATTCAGATACAGACTCGATGTGGCAAATCAGCATTTAGGGACCTACGAGGGGTTTCTCTACAAGAGCAAGATTACTTCTCAAAAACAGCATAGTTTGCATTTAAATTGGGGAGGAATGAGCGCGCTAGCATTTGTTGAATATTGCTTTGCTGTGAAGCCGTGAAACATCCAGAACAGAGAAGTTCAATATTTTTTTTTAAGTGTTGCTAAACTTAAAGGTTGACAGTTCAGTGCCAACTGAGTGATTGACACAAATAACCTCTAATGAAGTTGTCTGTTTAGAAAAATGGCTCATTAATTAATTTAACAGTCCACAAAATGACAGCGAAAAGTCAACATTTAGAGTCAGTACAGGTTCAGGTACTTCCTGTATTTAATTCAGACACTGATGGGACCATTTTGGGTCATAAACCAGGAATCAAATTTTTTTTAAATTTAAGTTTCTCCTAATTCAGTAATTCTTCAATGTTATGAATGAAAAATGCAAAACTACAGTTTTATTCAAGCTTTAACACAAGAACAAACATCCTTGTCGTCTCAAAACACTCGATCTATAAAAAAAGGTGTTTGTTCTTAGAATGGTTTGAGTTCATGTTTATTAAAAACATATTAATAAAGTTTATTTTTAATGTAGAAAACAAAGGACTCTTAAAAGCTGTCTGCAGTGACTTGTTAATCCATAAAATTAAGATTTGAATGGATTGACAATTAAGAAAGTTTTGTTTCCAAACTCAAACTTTCCACCCAAATTAAATAGATATCCAGTACTATATAAAGCTTAGCTGTTGCTACATGATGAAAAACAGGTCAGAGAGATACCTGTTCTGATTAATGGTCCTTTTTTCCCCTCATCATGAGTAACTGGACGGTGGGAAAGCTTTTTCCGTTTTGCAGACGGTTAAATGCAACACCCACAGAGGCTTTTCTTCGACAGCTTTAATGCACAAATGACACATAAACACAACACTGAAAAAAACATTTTCAGATGGAAAGTTAACGTGTTTTAAACAAGACTGTTAAGGCCAGCACACGCTTTTGTTTTATTTTCCTGCCAGACATGACTATTGAAGGCATGTGTTATGTTACACATTCGCATTAAAATGGTGTCATCATGATCGCAAGAAGAGAACCTATTGTTTGCGTTGGAACAATGACATAAAGAAGCCAAGAAAAAGGGAAAAAATGAAGCAATCTGTATACAGTATTTCTGCAGGCTTACCCTTTTTATGATGAGAAAAAAAAGCAAGAATAATTACAAAATCTCCTCCTAAAGCCTTGTTTTAAAATAGAGGCAACAAACAGACTTGTAGAAAGCAGATACATCTAGAAATTGTCATTTTAGTCTTTATACAGAGAATTAAGCCTATGCTGAGGAAATCTTGAGCTTCAGTGTTGCTGCTGTTGGCTGTCCTGAAAGTGGGTAAATGATGTCACCCCCTAATTTGAATTTCTGGTCATTTTCATGTATTGTATGTTATAGGAAGAAGGAATAATATGGAAAAGTGATGTAATAGACACACTTAGAGTTACTACTTTACTTGTTTTCTTAAAAGTGGTGGTGCAGTTCGTCAAGTTCAGTGAGAAGATCCCATGATTGCATGGCAGCTGCAGACCTTTCCAAGGGGAGTTTGCATGTTCATTACATGCACGTGTTGGAGTTTTCTCCAGGTACTCCTGTCTTCTCCCCCAGAGGGTTAGGCTAAGTTAATTATGCTAAGTGTTAACTCTAAATTATCCCTAGGCGTGTAAATGGTTTGTCTTCTTTTTCTCAATATGGCCCAGTGATGGACATGGGATCTGTTCAATATGTACCACCGTTCCTGAACAGCGTCCGCTTGAGAGCTAAAAAACAAACGCCGTACGACACAGAGAGGAGGCACTAGTAATAAAAATGGATGGATTGAGTTGTGCAATTTTGTCAACCAATTCTGACTGTAAGGTGGGGCTGTATTGGATCGTTGGCACAATTTATTTGTATTCTGGAGGCGAAGAGGGTCTCTGCAGTCAAGAAGTTGGAGGTTCTAGGTGTGTGGGAGGAGTTTGTCAAAGACATGATTGGTTGGATTGACTTTTTGTGGGTGTGGTTTGAAGGAACCATAACGATTTGGTAGGATGAACCTTGAAGTGGCCAGAAAGTGCCCATAACTTTAAATAAAGTATTAGCTATAACTTGAGACATGAAGGTGTTTGCTGCACTAAAGTCAATAAGTTATGCTTACATGTTCACAATAATTTAACCATTACTTCATCTTTTAACTTACCCCACAAGACAAGTCAATCCGATCAGTCACAGTTTTGCTAAACTCCTCCCACACAGCCAAGATACTCCCCCTATGTACTGCAGAGACCCCTACTTGGCTCTGTCTGCAGCTGGGATGGATACTGTCCGAGAATGCTTGTTGAGAAGAGTAAAAATGATTTGGGATTTTATGTCAACTCTCCAAAAATTTGTAATGACATCAAAAGAAGGGGCTAGATTTGTGTTATAGTCACTTTTGTTGAAAAGTCACTGGAGGGGTCTGGGTAGTCAATAAATATGAAGCGCCCAAGTGGGTTGAAGTTGGCAACACTGTTCTGTGTCCTGGAAATAAAGATTTCCAGAAACGATGATGTAGCAGCCATCACTTTTTGCATTAAAAACTAAAACAATGAAACCATTTTTTCTGAACCTGTTGTTTCATTCTGCTAAAACTTTGATCTTTGACTGAAATAGTTAACACTTGAGTGGGAGGAGTATTTCAACATTTTTTGTTTAAATATGTGTTGGAGAAATTAATGTCTGAGTAGTCAAATATAGAATGATCTGGCTTTTCCTCTGTAAACTTCCACC
Source organism: Cynodonichthys magdalenae (assembly GCA_031762555.1). Lineage (NCBI taxonomy): Eukaryota > Metazoa > Chordata > Actinopteri > Cyprinodontiformes > Rivulidae > Cynodonichthys > Cynodonichthys magdalenae. Next base: position 2,573,375 of record JARVJO010000180.1, on the reverse strand, counting down.
ATCTCTGCATCTAATTTTTTTAGGCCACATCACAGGACGGCCTTTTAAAAACATCAGCTATGCAGCGTGTGAAATCTTTTCTCTTTACTACTGCCTTTTACAGCTCGTCTCGGTATGAGGCTGCGCACATGTATCAATACCTCTGGAAGCTTTTCTTTTCTTTCCAAGGAGAAGAGGCCAGCATGGAGAGGCACAAGCCCCTGTGAAGTGGTTTTATCGTGGGAAGAAGTGTGGAGGCAGAGGACTCCGTCTGAAGGCTGAGTGGCAGGCGGTAGAAACCATTAAGATAGAGCCGCTATCTCTTGCTGCCAGGGCTCTCTTAATACAAGCAGGGGCTCAGGCCAATGCCATCTGCACACACACTCCCTCACACACACACCTTGTCTCCCTTAGTACTTGCACTGACATGCAGCAACACAGATGTAGATGTGTGTTCATTTACACACACAAGCAGGTCTTTTTATCTCTGTGTGTCTATTCTGTGACCACCCCCACCCCATCAATCCCTGTGTGGGCAGGAAAACTGAACAGATAAATGGACAGGTGGACAGGTAGAGACAGGAGGACGGAAACTGATGTCTCTGTCTTGTATGGTCTGCTGCAGCAGATTCACAATTTGTGGAAAAGCAGGTAAAGTTTATAAGATTAACTTAAAACATGTAAAGCACAATAACACATTAGATAACTGAATTTCGTTGTTGCAGTTTGGTGTATTTAGTATTATATTTAAGACAACCTGGTCCAATGCAGGTGTTCAAACTGAGGTTACATTGGGGAGTTTCCAGGTGTGATTGTATTGTAAAGTTCTATAGGAGATATCTAACATTAATTGTAGGCTGTGTAAAGAAATTACTTGTTTATGGCTCAAAATGAGGGCCAAAATTAAGACTATTGCACAACCAGCGGTTGCTACATCCTTGTAGCAGGAGGCTATATCTATTCCTGAGCTATTGATCTGATTAATGATAGGCCGGCACCGCTAACTGAGCAGCTGGCCCCGGTAACTGAGAGGCCGGCACTGGCAAATGAGAAGGAGACTATTCATTGGTGTTAGCATCAGAGAGGCTAGCAACCAGCATGGATAAACTGGCATCATAATCAGATAAAAAACACATAAAAATAAAAGTGTACTCAAGCGCACCACAGCTAATTTCAAATGGCTTTAATCGGCTGTTTTAAGAAATATTAAGCTGGAAATTTGTGTGATCATAGTTAAAATGGTCATAAAACGTGCTGAATGCTAGCCGAAAGCCATCTTTAATTGATTCTAAATGCTAATCAAAAATTCAGGGCCACCACAGCTAAATTTAAAAGGCCGTAATCTAACCATTTAAGATTTATTGAGATTAAAGGTGGAGGAGCTAAGAATGATCACATTCTAATTGTCGATGTTAATCCCAAATTAAGGTAACCGCTAATTCTAATTTTAAAAAGGGCTATAATTCGGCCATTTTTAACACCCACAGCTGAATAGGTACATACTATAGTAGTATCAGAACAATCTAACAAAATCTAATGCAAAAACAAAACCCACGAGCCCCACTCACTTGTTAATTATTTGGTGGTGGCACCTGGGGTGGCCAGTCCGGTACCAAGGGTGGCACTTGCCACCTCGACCACCCCTCAAGCTTAGTCCCTGTCTCCTGCCATTGTTTGGTTGTTTGGATGTTTGGTCAACTGGTGGTCTTCAAAATAAACGTGAGGGTGCATCGTTGTTTTGTTGGCTGCCTCAGTAATTAGTCCGTTGTTTCGTTCTTTAGTCTTTAGTCTTTAGTCTTTGGTCTGTACCTGGCAACTGCTGTTTCATATCGCCACTTTGCAACCACGTGCAAAATATGACAAAAGTGTAGACAAAGCAAGCTGAGGACATGCTGAAGACAAAAATATGAAGTACAAAGTGACCACAGCTGCAAAGGCGTAGACTATCACACATGGGTGTTGCCCACAAACAGCAATATGCAAACCCAAACAAGATAAATCAGATATGAAAAAGAATATTCTCTCGTCTGAGTGATTCTAAACCCTTTAAGTTTCACGGACATGAAATGCACATGTAAGGTTGACAGACCTTTCCCTGCCATGCCCCCTACGTGGGCCGCTGCTGTAACCACCGTGGAAAGCCATAAACAAGCTGTTTTCTCCACCAACAATGGCTGTGTGTGAATTTAATTAATCATCTGTACTCTTTGTGCGAATCTTAACTCGTCTCTAATTAGCTCCTCTCCTTGAAAACATGAAGTCAGTTAATTATGACTGAAACAAAATAGACGTTTCACTCGGTGTCACTTCTTTACTTGTAATCTTTGGCGCTGGGAGGGAGGGAGCGGCTGGAGGAGACAACGCAAGAGGTGAATGAAGGGGAGTTTGTGTCGTATTAGGGTTAATGAAAAACTAACCTGGTTAGATAAATAAACAGTTAATCATTTGCAGCTAAAGAAGAAAAAAGAAACAGAGAGAACTAAACAAGAAAATGCTACCTGACGACAACATAACAGACTTCTTTAACTATTTTCTGTTTACTTAAAGGGAATCTAAAGCTTTGGTACACCAGATTTATTCAGCTTCAGTAAAATATCAAAACATTTGAAGGTACAGCTTTTAGTGTTTGGATAAATTTGACAAAAATATGAATATTAATCAATTTTATAGATGCCTTTACCAAAATAAAGCATTTACGTATTTCTCCTGGTAAACAATACTACAAACTAAGATGACATTCACAAACCAGGTTCAGTGTTTTAATCATGAAAAGAAAGTGACTACTTGAGAAAACATTTAAAGTTCACAGCAATTTGCTAAATGTCTTAATTTAAATATATTTTGGCACTACACAAAGTTTCTTTGCTCTCACTTGTTTTTTCTTACATTTATCAAGTTAAGGGATTATTTGTCCCATTGCACTTGGAAATATATATATGATGAGGGCGTCTGGAAATCAAAAATAAACCAAACTGTCTCAGCCTAATTTGCATTTAGACATTTGTAACCTGACACACCAGATGGTTTGTTACGAAGAACCATCTGGGAAGCTGTTGTAGGAACTGTTTAAAATGGCAGGCACTTTCAAAAAGTAAATAGAAGGTGATGGGGTGAACATCTACCTATCGTGGCTACCTGCGACCAAACGGACCAACAAAATGAAGTTTGTAGGAAATAAATTTTAGACTGAAGCACATCCTTTTATTGTTTGAATGATTGTAAACATTCACACCGTTGATGTCAGTTTTTATGCTTCTTTCAGCTGTTTTCTGATAATTTCAGTTTTCAAGTTTTTAGCTACTTTTTAGCCACGTTCAGCTTTTTTTCTTCTTTTTTTTTACAAATTCACATTTTTTTGTGATTATTTCAGCTTCTTACTGCCTAATTCAAAAAACCTATTCTTTCTGTTTCTTTGTGCAAATTTCAGCTATTTCAGCTACCCTAGCTAGATTTTCAGAAAAAATATTTTAGCGTTAAGCATTCACAGGAAATGGATATTCTCTAGTTACCTTAGCAATCACAAAGCCACCAGTTGGCTACACTGTTCACATTCTTCTTTGTGATCCCATGATGTAAAACCCAACTTAACGCTGAAGTTGGTGTTTCAAGTTTTCTTTAAAGTAGAATCTGATGTTAAAACACAAGGTTTTTGATGATGTAACTGGTCAAACTAAGAGAGAATTCCTGGTTTCTTTATGCCACCAAGACGAGGAGCAGCAACACCTTTTAAAATATGAACACAGCAGATTATCACTGTTCAACGTCCCGAGCATCGCTGATGTTCTGGTTTTACCTCTTCATCTCCCATCTTCCACCCCCCACCCCTGCTACTTTCTCCCCCTCTTCTGAAAGCTGTCAGGATGTTGCCTCTTTGCCTCTGAGGCTGAATGGGGGGATTTGGCACTGTTCCCCTCTCCTTACTGGCTTCAGCCATTTTTTATTTTTATTTTTTTAAAGCACATTTATGCACCAAATCTGTGCACTTCCTCACATCAAGGCACAAGCTCAGCCCTGGATTGATGCAGCCTGGCAGCCCCTTGTGTACTCGCTTTAAGGAAGAAGGGGGACGACGGAGAAAACAGGGAAATCTGGAGTGGAGAGGAAATAATTTTCTGATTTTCTACACAGGCTTTGTGATCCTGGAAGGCTGTTTATATCTGTGTGTGAGTGTGTTTCTTTAAGTCGATTGGAAAGAACAAGAGGAGAGAAGATTGTGGTATCCACTGCCTAGGGGCTATGCTGAGCCTATATTTTTAAGCCCCGCAATGTTCCTTGCTTAACAATAACGCCTACAAGTTTTAATTTAATTCTGTCATTTTCTTCTTAAATAATCCACTTCAATTTATATGTCAAAGCTGAAGGAATAAATCTTATCTCGTTGCAAAGCAGGCGTTGGGTGTGAGCTCCGATGCTTTAAGTTTATTCTTTTTGTCTAAACATTAACAATGTGTGAGGAAAAGAAGTAAACAGGACTGTGTGTACGCATACTTTAAGTGTGGGGAGACTTAAATAAAAGCTTTGACATCATGCATGTTTTTCTGCTTTGGAGACGGTGGATTGAGATTAAAGATGCACAAAACTCCAAGAATGGACTTTCCTTAAAAGTTGAAGAAAAGATTAAATAAAATAAGTAAAGTCATTTTCAGGTAACAACTTGTCCCTTTTGCATCATATTTATCTCTCAAGTGAAGGCAACATTTGTTTATGTCCTCGTCAATAAACACGTGGCTGTAGTGTTAGCAAAATATGCCCTTCTGTTTGAACTGTGTGGTGGATGTAGAAATGATTTTTTTGAGCTTTAGCCAAGATTCTGACGTTTCTGTGGATACCAAGCATGTCCATGTTTAAATGACAGATCCAAAGTTACCAAAAGTTAACAGAAATAGAAAACAGGAAGTGAAGCTTTACCACGGGTACGGAGGGCGTGTAAAACCCAATTCAAGATGGTGGCTACAGTAAAACAACCTTAGCAAACATTGGCTCACAAGCCACTATTTTAACAGATATTGAGCTAAAACTTGGTGCAATAAAAGCCGAACATCATTACCAACAATATACAATAATGTGAACAGAATATGTTGCACATCTTTGCTTAAACTTGGCCCCTGTTAGTGTTTTTAGAGAAGCTTTCAGAAAGTAAGTAGTGGCTGTACCTTTGGAGTTGATTTAATTTGATGTGGATGCCACTTCTAATTGCTATAGCTTTAGTTAATTTTACAGATTAGTTAGCTGAAATTAGTAGTAATAGAAGCAGAAAGATCACTTAAGAGATGGTATTATGGTTATTCTCTGGGAAAACAGGCTGGTTGGTTGTTTTTTTAAATTTGACACTGAGGCAGCAAACGAGACTCTGAGCCACCAGGCAGTCCTGGCCCTGTTCTGAAGTCGGCAACAAAGTTTCAACAACAGCTTTCCCTCCAGCATAAATTACCAACGTGCGTTGCTGTGAGCTCATATGTCATTTGTTTGTCTAATCTCAACACGCAGTGCGGTGTGCCTGTTTTATTATGTCTGTTATTGCAACCCCCTCCAGCACTGCAACCAACCCCCCCCACAAACACACACATCTCCCCTCTTTTGTCACTGTGGGAACACACTGGCACACAGATGGTTAAGCCCACCCTTGTGATGAGTGGGACGAGTGTGTGTGTGGAAGGGGGTTTGCTGCAGATGGCACAGAGGGCATCACCAATCAGCCAACACGCACTCGTCTATATGGAGGCATAAAGGGGAATCGATGAACACAAAGGGTACGGATATGTGCATAGATGAAGGTGTAGGTGTGTGTGAGTCCTGTGTACCCGAGCACGGTGTGTACGTGCGATGATGGCTGGTGTTGATCTCGCGTGGCGCACAAAGCCCTGGCATCTCGCTGGCACCTCTGCCCACGCCGTGCCACACTGAGAGGCACAGCGAGGCCTGCCAGAGGGGCTGGCAAGGAAGAGCACGCCTCTTTGACTTCATCTACATCTGAGCATGGCTTTGAGGTGCACACATAAATAATGTGGGGCTTTCTAAGATTTTTATTTTTTTACGAGCGTTCGTTTGCTCGTTGGTCGGTGCCAGGTACCGTTTCTGTAAATTCGCGTGACCAAGTACAATATGTGTAATGCTTGAAGCTTTTTTTTAAGGTGCGTATCTAAGTATGCACACACTGCGTGACCCAGCCAAACGCTGCACACACAAACACACACAACCAATACCCCTCTCATTAAGGAAGACCCTACCCTGGATCTTTAATGACATAGCCTTTGATATGCAATGATGACTAATTCCCTCCTGTGTTTCACTCTCTGCAGACAGCACAGTCATTAAACCACGGACACACACAGTTGTTTGAGCAGGATTTGAATCGTTTAACCCATCCAGAGGTTCACGTTCTCATTCGTCTTCACCTTACATTACGGATTGTCTACCAAGGGACAGACTCCTTCACTTGGAATGGAAATAGAACAATATTTACATAAAAACATTTGAATTTATCATTAAAAACTGTTTTTACTTATGTGGAACGCATGTTTTCGGTCTTTAAGGCAGAAGGTGTATTCTAATTTCTTGTTGCTTTGTTTATGTTGAATGCATAAGTAATGAGGGAGAAAAACCCTAATATTTAAATGCACCTGCATTTTTAAAAAGTGAGTGCCGTGTGTTTCCTCATCACAGTAACACTTATTTGTCTGGCTTGGAGAATCCAAAACATCAATCGATCTTTAATTTGCAGTAGTTGCTTAATAATGAAACATGTTTAATAATAATGTGGTGTGTGCACGGAACTATGCATTACTTTATACTACTCCATTTTAAAATAGAACTAGAATACCTTGTGACTGAAGTAGATTTTGGAGGAAATATCCTATAGAGGCACCAAATTCAGTTAAATTGGACGCTTATGAACCTGTCACACTGATTCAAGCTACCAAACATTTTTCCCACAACATTCTCTAACGATAGTTTGTTCACAAAAAACTAAAATAAACAAGCTTGAACTCGACGCCAACCATCGCTGATGTCCCCCCGTCGCCATTCGGTAGTGACCAACTGTTGGAAATATCACAAATATTTAAATCATATCTTAAGGTGAACAGACAGACAGACGAACGGGGGGCTAAAGAGATCTTGTCAAACTACTACACAAACATGTTGAGCAGGTCTCCTTTATGATGCACACAACACTTAGTCCAGATCAGATCAGATCATGTATGTGGAATTTAGAGCCAACCACATGTCAATATCAGATCTGATAAAATAAATTTAACAACCACCTCCCGAGCAATGGTGTTGTGCCACAAAATCAATGCTTTTCTTGAGCTGAAGAAGTTGTATGTGTGTTCACTGACATATCTTGAGCTGAAACTCTGACCGTTCCTTTATCATGTGCGAGTACTACAGATTTTTGTGAAAGTTACAAACTTTTGAAGGTCAGTGTACAGGTAAACGTCCAAAGTTGTTGACATGAAGTCATTGAATAACAAAAAACACATTTTGCTGTTGAGCCTGAATTAAACACATTGAAACTTTCAAACATTTAATAAAAAATATGAGGCAGAATTAGAATTTCAGCTCCTAAATCTAAAAAAGGATCGACAAACTGAAACTTTATTTCTGTCATTGGCTCCTCCTCTTCATCAGCCACCCTTCTTCACACCCAGAACTACGCCCTCACCTCTGTCACAACCTATTGATTTGTTTTGTTTTCTCACCTCTCTCCATTTGCTCTCAATCACGTGTTTCACTCTGCTGTCAGCTTCAACATCCAGTCCTCACTTAGCCCCTTCACCCTGTTCTCCTCACCTTCTTTTTCCCCTCCTGTTTAATCCCCCCCTAATCCAGCCCTCCTCTCAGCTGCCTCTCTCCATCCTCGACTCAACTCCTGCCCTGTTCACACTCCATCACTCTGTTACCGGCTCCTCGTTTCGTTTTGTAGCCATTAACTCTGAACAACCTCACCCCCGCTGACCCAGTAGCTTCCAAACTTTTAAAACTTGCCAGGATGTTCACTTCTGCCTTCTGAAAAAAATCTAATAAATAAGAATAACTGAACAATTAGACGAAGTTCTGAGGAAGGAAAAAGACTCGAAGTGGAGAGACGGTGTCTGTGGTGAATAGTGACACTGAGTCAGAAAAGGGGCTGCTATTAGCAGAGAACGTGGAGAGGTTTTGTTTGATGCTGACAACAGGCTCGGAAATGTGGCCATTAAAGTCTGACACTAGCGACGGTTGCCACAGTTACCACTTGTCACCACTGCGTCAGTAGGTGAGGGTGAGAAGCCTAGGCTCTGGTCATCTGTGGAGCGCCGCTCTGTGACGGACGGCAGAGGAAGAGATTCTTGAGGATGAAAAGGAAACGCGATGATGCCGAAGCTGCACCAACGTCGTCACTGTGGGGAAACTTTATTGGTCGTCAATCAAAATCACGCTACCTGCTGCTGATTTTTTTTTTTTCAATTTTATTTCTAATGAAACCATTCTAATAATAAAGCAGGACACTTCCAGGAAGAAACATCACTCTGTCTGTGATAAAGGCATCTAGAAACAAAGATGAAGACAAATCGTTGGGTTTAACTTTTTATTGTGTTAAACAAATAATCAGACTCTGGTAATTCCACCAGGGCTGGCCCGACAGTATGGCAATATGGCCGAAAAGAATACTGTGACTAGAAATGATGTAATATGTTAGAGCCAGAGCCAATCCTGGGTCATGTTTTACTCGCTTCCCTGCTCCAACCCACCTGATTCAACTGTGAAGCAATTGTTCAGATTGGAAGAATAATGTGCAGAAAATGGAGTAACGGGGACATATCATGCAAAATCCACTTTTTTTAGAAGTTAATTACATCTTGTTGTGGACTTGGAGTCTCTAGCAGGCAGAAAAGTTTAATTTAGTCTCTCCTGATGCTGCATAGATATATTTATATTCTGTTTGGGTCATAGTTTTCAACCCATTCAGTTTTCTGTATTTTTTATGATGTTTTATGAACTTTTCAGTCAAATTATTTGTGACTGAACTTCTAAATAAGGTCTGGACTTACCAACTACAAAACTACTATTTGGTGGTCTTCATTCTCCTCTGGTTCTGGGTCAGACTCTGGTTCCAACATGTAAGTCTGCATGGACAAGTCTTCCCTTGTTGACATATTTTAGTTTATCTGTAAATAAAAAGTTTCTGTGCAGCTATATAGTCCTAAACCCCTCTATCAAACTGGAATGAACCGGACTGGAAGCTGGTGCGGGACGGGGCATAAAACGCCTAGTTTGAATTTAAAGAGACGGCATCAAGACAAGTTGATCTGAGAGACACCTCAGAAAAAGGGGTGGGGCTTGTGGAATTAAAATAAGCAGGAATTCAGACCAAAGCATTGGAGTTTTACTTTATAGACCCCATGAAGGATTTAAATGTGAAAAAGAAGAATTTAGAAGCATCATAGGTCTACTTTAAGTTCTCAGCTGTTTATTTTCAGATCTAAAGACAACATTTCACTCCGAGATTTCACTCTGGAGGTCTACACACAATAGGTTTTACAGAAAACCTGGTCACACTGGTATGGGCTACTAATACAGAAAAACAAAAATCGCATACACCATATTGTCAGTCTTTGCAGTAAAATTGCTAATGTCCCCCTAAATAACATCACTACTCTCCACAGAAACAGATCTTTGAAGAAAGCTCAGGCAATTTTAGCTGAGCCTAACCACCCACTCTACACAGAGTTTTCTCTATTACCATCAGGACGTAGATTTGCTTTTAAAAAATGTAGAACCAACAGATTTAAGAATTCCTTTTTACCTGCTGTTATTGTCATTTTAAATACTTCTTGTTGATTGTTGTGTGTTTGTAGCTGTTTTTGTGGTTGATGATTGTTTTTTTGTTGTTTCCTGCTGGTTGCGACACAAATTGCCCCAAGGGGATATTAAAGATAACTTGAACTTGAGAGAAGTTTGGCTCTTTTCTGAGAGAAATTCAGCTCTTTTCAGAGAGAAGTTCGGTTCTTTTCAGAGAATTTCGGCTCTTTTCGGAGAGAAATTCGGCTCTTTTCAGAGAAGTTCGGCTCTTTTCATAGAGAAGTTCGGCTCTTTTCAGAGAATTTCGGCTCTTTTCGGAGAGAAATTCGGCTCTTTTCAGAGAAGTTCGGCACCCAAACGGATTGAAATAAGTTTTAAGTTTCTCCACACGCACGTTTTTCCTCAATTTCTGTCCTAATTCAACAGTTTATACATCAAAATGTTCGCCTGCTTCAGGACATTCCAGCTATGACTTTGGTATTTCACAAATTTATACTTTATAAGATATTTGAACTTTTCTGCCATTTTTTTTCTTTCAAAATGAATGTAGCCGTCTTCAACTTCCTTTAAACCTTTAAAAATGTTTAGAATCTATTTCACATTTTACTTTATTTCTGGTTCTGCTGGTTTCTTAACATCTTTTTGCTAATTTTAGCTTATTTTGTTTTCCATTTAGTTGATTTTAGTTTTTACTCTGCCTATTTTTCAGCTATCCTCCTAACTTTTGTGCCATTTTCAGATTTAAATGCTTCTTTCTGCTACTGTCAGCTGTTTTTGTTTTTAGCTTTTCTCAGCTAAATTCCCTTATTGTAATTGTTTTTAATGCTTAATTCAAACATGCTCTGTTTCTTCGTGCAAATGTCAACTATTTCAGCTACTTTTTAAAGTATTTTTGGCTAGTTTCACCTTTCTTTTTAGCAGTTTTCTTTTCTGTGTTTTTTGCTCATTAGAAATTTTTCAGTCATTCCTCCGTTAACTGGTTTCATCTACTTTTAGCTTCTTTTTGCTAATTTTAACTTTTCAGATCTTTTACCCATTTTTACCATCTTTCTTTTAATTTTTCACTTTTAGTTTCCTTTTGTCAGAAAAACTGTTTAAATTTAACTTACATTAGCAGTTTTGCTACTAAACTTTTTAAACGCTAAGCATCCATGCTGCATTTTTGCAGGAAATAAAATTTTTCCAGTTTTATAATCATCTGTAGCCTCATAGTTTCGTTCAACTTAAATCTGAACACTTTGTGTCACAAATGATTCACATTTGCTAAGTTAAGTTCAGCTAAAATATGAGGCTCCAGACGATGATAAATAAAGTTCAGGAGCCAAAACAGCCGAAAACTCCCATGATTATCAACAATGATGTCAGAGAAACAGCTGTTGCTGCTGATCGATCTGGGAAGGGTCAAAGGTCATTGCAAGTGGGAAATCCCAGTATATTTACCCCAAGGTCAGACTGACAACAGAGAAAGGAGCTCCATCTCAGACCCTACGGACCTCAGTCAACAGGTTAGAGGTCAAAGGTCACGACAGGACATGAAAGACTGAACAGGTTTGTTTTGAAGGAAACAACACAAGTTAAGTGTAATTTGAAGGAACCACAGACGGCTCAGCTGGTAGAGCTGCTGCCTCTCAGCGAGGAGTTTGAATCTTCTCTCCCTGCAGCCGTGGGTTTTCTCACGTTAGCTTAATTGGTAACTCTAAATTGTCCTTAGGTGTGTTTCATTTGTCTCTGATGGACTGGAGACCTGTCCAGGGTGTCCCGTCACTCGCACATGGGCACCAGTGACCCTAAAGGAAGAAGCCCAATAAAATGGAACCACAACCAAACCAAAGCACAGAAGTTTACCCATAACGCCTTGCAGCAAACAGCTCATACCAACTGTCAAGCACGGTGGTGGAGGACTGATGGTTTGGGCTGCCTGGGTGGAACATGAAGTCCTCTTTAGACCTTCTCATAATGTACAGTTTTACAGAGAATCATAGGATGTGACATGAAAACTAACAAACCGAGGAGCTTTGTTTGAAATTTTCAACCATTTTGGAATATTTCCCAGAGATAAAAACAGATGTCAGCCTGACCTTGTTTGTGCACAGCTGCAGCAGCTCTATCATGACTTCAAAATAAAACCGGAGCACCTGACAGGGAGGCTGTAATTAGTGACGCAGCCCTTTGACGGGTGTCCGGGCATTCAGCGAAGGAAAACGAGACCGCAAATCCGAAACAAAGACCTCCAGGACTACAAAGGCTAAGACGAACCTCTTTTTTGTTCGCTCCAGCGTCTTAAAAAACGCCATGGCCGCGCCGCATCCTCCTGTGAAACTCGACACCGTCGTCCAGATAGCCGCAGCGTTCAGAAGCTTTCTGTCTGTAAACACGGAAATACAATTCACGTCACGTGACACAGTCTGCAAAGAAAGGAGGCGCCACTCTGACTCAATTTTTGTGGCCAAAATCGTAAAGCGAAAATTTTAAGACGAAATCAAACGTTTTCAACTTTAATTCTTTCATATTAAGTCACCAGCATATTACAAACATTATTTGTTTTACTTTTAGAGTCTTCAGCACGAACAGCGTATGCGTGTGACGCTCACACAGTCAGTCATCTTCTCCATTATAGACGATCTTTGTAGTTTAACGTCTCGACGTGTCAGAAAACAGAGGGAAGAAGTTTCCGATTTTGAAAACGAGTTGTTCGGAGAAAAACAACAATAACGAACTACTGTTTTTATGTATATTTAATAATAATCATGTACCAGTTGCAGTTTGTCTGCAGGGCAACATGCAATGGAGAAGCCACATCGCTGGCCTCGCGTTTAGCTTCGTTTTTGTTGTGTCATATTTCACAAATAAGGTGAGGAAAGTAGCACTAATTTGCTTAGTTTAAATTATAAAATTATGCTAAGCTACTAGCATAGCATAGGCTAAAACGAGTAAGGAAAAATGTAACACTTGTTTATACTAGTTGGAAAGTAATTATAAATATTAAATATAAATTAAAGGTAATTAATTAAATTAGATGTTTTTTAAATGGAGTTTGGTTGTTTTTAGTTTGTCCTGTCAGTGCTAAACTTCACCTACCCAACTTTATTTCAAGGGTGAGTCTCTCAAAACATTTATTTGTGTATTTTATGTTAATAAAAGTAATAAAACGTGAACTGTAATGTTTATTTTTAAGATGGCAGACGCTTATTGGAGCTGTTCTGCTTTTTCTGTCTCAAAAACTGGGATGGGTGGAAATGAGCCGCATCAGCAGGTACTTTTATTTTTAAAATTTAATTTAAACTGTTCAACCTTATCACCCACCACCATGAGAGGTGTACGATTGCGTCTTCAAGCAAAGTATCTCATTAATTGCCTTAAGGAGTTAATCCAATTAATTCAAATAAAGATGGCCGCCACTGCTCATCAATAAATGACAACTGTCATGCTTTTATTTTGAAACGTTTTCCAGACCTGCTGCTCTCTCCTGGCTTCCAGCCTCCTTCCTGTTTGTTGGGAACATATACGCAGGTTCAAGGGCCTTATCCCGCATAGTGAGTGACACATAAATAAATTTAGAGTTAAAAAAAACAACAACCCCCAAAGCATTTCTAATTCCTCTCTCTGCAGGACATTCCTTTATTCTTCACGCTTCAAAATGCCTCTCATGTCGTCACATTTGTGATCCTGAAGGTCCTTCGCAGAGATGTGGGTAATTTATTGTAAAACGTCACCAAAGTTTTGACCTTTTTGTAACACTTTGTCTCTGTTTTCTAACAGCAGACGACGCAGCGCCTTAAATTTATCAGGTACGTTTTTTCACAGCAACCGTTACAATAACAGGAAGTACTTTTACTTACCTTTAAAATAAAAGAAAATGTTCTTTCTTGTATTTTGCCCTGTATTTGTGTATATATATATATATATGTATAATGTTAAACCAAAATGTGTTTAAAATGTAACAATCAGGCCTAAATTCTCAGTTTCCAAATTTAGGCAACTGTTTGACACACTGCTCTCTAAATCCAGCAGGAAATTAAACAACGAACTTAAGGCAAAATTCCAGTAAAAGTAGTTTTGCACATTTATTGAAAAATACTAGATAAGACAATACATAGCAATATAGCGAGTTATTTGTAAAAAACCCAGACATTTAATATTTCTCTTATGAAATAACGACACGTTATTAAATCTTAAGTATTATTGTGGCTCATTTTTTGTAGAAGAAATGGTGAAAATGGCAGTTAATGAATCAAAAATAAATTAAAATGAAATGTGATGTTTGCTGTGAAGTGGTTTTATATTTGCTTAAACCAAATACTGCAGCAGATAAACGACTCGTCTGCTTTTATTTTTGTAAATCTTCCTTCAGTGTTTTTCTGATGCTGCTGTCGGCCGTTGGCCTGCTCCTGTCTGACCTTCAGGTAACAAACCGTTAAACAGAAAACAGATTTCAGAGCTGCAGATTGTTTCACTTCAGGTGTTTTTGTTTACAGTTTGACCGCAGTGGTTACTGGTGGGCTCTCTGCCATCTTTTCTGCGTTGGTAAGTTTGAATGTAAACAAAAACTCTTGTTTCGTTGTCCAGTCTCACCACGAGTCTCTTCGACTACTCGGGTCGACGCGGCCTCGGTGGTTTTTGATATAATTGATGTGGGCGGGGTCTCTCTGATCCATCGCTGACCCTCAGTCAGACGTCCAATCTTCAGCTCGACTGGGCCAAGTCAGACCCGAGTAGGACCAGGTCCACCTAGATGCTGTGTTGTTCCCTGAGAACCAAACAGAACCACCTGGTTAAAGAGTCCTGTTTGTTTCCAGGTGCGTACAGCGCGTTCCAGGTTCACAAGTCCAATAATTTAAGGTTGGTCAAAACATTTTTTAAAAACAAAAATACATGTTTTTGTTTTGTAATGTAACCCAAGAATGGAAAAATGCTGAAATGCAAAGAAGAAAACATCTGATTTTAACATTTACTGAGTTTTAAACACTAAAATAATCCTCCTCACATCAGTTACAACCGTCTGGTGTTTTAAACTGAGCTGCAGGATAAAAGTTTTATTAAACAATAAAATCTAGTTTGATTTAAACGTCAAAATAAAAGTCAGATTAAAAACATTTCTTCACCGTGTTTTAGATTCAGTTTGTTGTGATTTTATTTCCAGTGATCTCGAGCAGCAGCGCATCAACTACCTGTTCAGGTAAGACCGAATCCAACTTCAAAATAAAACTGACAGATTTTCATTTCATCCATTTTGTGACCAGTGGGTCAACAAACAGCCGAACCTTTTGATCAGCTAAAAATATCTAAAACTACAAAAAACAAATATAAATAAAACACTGAAATCTGCTGAAGAAGCTGAAACTGAGCTGTATGAGCTAAAACAAGCAGAACATTAACTGAAAGCTAAAGACAACTAGAATGCTAACTAGAAGATTGATGTAGGAAAAGGTTAGCAAAATAAATGTACCAAAGGACTAGCTAAACGTAGCAGAGCACCAGCTAAAAGTAGCAAAAACGGTAGCTAATAGCAAAAACAATCAATATTAGCAAAACTGTAGGTTGAAGTTGAAAAAGATTAGCTAAAGGAAGCAGATCACCAGCTAAAAATTACCAAAAGACTATAATGCTATAAGTAGCAGAAGAGTAGCTAAAAAATGACTAGACAAATGAGCTCCAGCTGAAATGGTAAAGAAACAAAGTGTTATCTAAAAATAGGTAAAAGTAGCTAAAAGCAAAAAAAGACTTGCTAAAAGTCAAACGTAGTAAAAAACTAGCTCAAGGTAGCAGAATAGTTCAAATTAAAAAATGACTAGCTAAAGCTGAAAAATAGATGAAAGCCAAAAGTAGCTAAAAGCAGAAAAACATTACTTAAAATGAGCAAAATTGTAGGTGAAAGTAGAATAAGACTAGCTTAATGTAGCATTTCACCAGCTACAAGCTAAATGCAGGCAAAAAGTAAAAGACTAGCTAAAAAATTATCAAGACCAGTTATAATGCTTTAAGTAGCAGAACGATATCAAATAGTAAGACTATATGGTAAAGCAAAACAGCAGCTAAAAGCAGAAAAAGGCTAGCTCAAAGTAGGACTAGAAAAAAAGACTAGCCAAAAGATGCTATAAGTAGAAAAATGTACTAAAATGGGTATAAGTGGAAAAAATGTGAAAAAAAGAAAACCAACTAAAAGTAGCTGGTAGTAGTAAAACATCAGCCAAAAATAGCCAGAAGTAGTAAAGACCCAAATGAAGTTAGCTAAAACTGGACAAAGCTGTAATCTAAAATAGTAAAACAGTAGGTAATAGAAGCAGAACAACAACTAAAAGACAAAAGTGTCTCAAAGTAGCTAAACTCTTGGCAAAGGTAGGTAAAGAAAACAAAACTAGAAACCAGCAGCTGAAGCAGATTTCAAAGAGAACAATGTTCTTGAAGGAACTGAAGAGCTTTTGGCTTGTTTTTAATGGAAAAAATAACATTTTCTAAACAAAGTTAAAAACTCTGAAAAGCACAAAAAAAAACTGGCTAAACAAGCTGAATGTTTTGATTTATAAACAACTAAAATAGCTGATAAAGCAGTAAAGGTTTCAGCTACTTAAAGCCTGTTTGTTTTTGCACAGTGTGGTTCTGCTGGGCCTCGCTGCTCACCCCTCAGGTAAGTCTGGACCTGCAGCCTGTGATCGTAACGGTCCAACATGAACACGTTTATAACATGTTTGATCCACAGGTGACCTCACAGGTGCCTTAGAGTTCCCTTCTCTCCAGTCACACACCTTCCACTGCGGCTGCTGCGCCAGGTGAGCGGCTTCGGCTGCTAATTCAATACAGGTTTCATTATCAGCTGGTGTTTTCAAGCTTCGGCTGCTAATTCAATATAAGCCAGGTTTCATTATCGGCTGGTGTTTTCAAGCTTCGGCTGCTAATTCAATATAAGCCAGGTTTCATTATCGGCTAGTGCTTTCAAGCTTCGGTTGCTAATTTAATATAAGCCAGGTTTCATTATCGGCTAGTGTTTTCAAGCTTCGGTTGCTAATTCAATATAAGCCAGGTTTCATTAACGGCTAGTGTTTTCAAGCTTCGGCTGCTAATTCAATATAAGCCAGGTTTTAATATCAGCTCGTGTTTTTAAGCTTCGACTGCTAATCAAACATAAACCAGGTTTTAATATCAGCTTGTGTTTTTAAGCTTTGGCTGCTAATCAAACAAACCAGGTTTTAATGTCAGCTCGTGTTTTTAAGCTTCGGCTGCTAATCAAACATAAACCAGGTTTTAATATCGGCTTGTGTTTTTAAGCTTCGGCTGCT
>JARVJO010000180.1:2514757-2543002 GCA_031762555.1 Cynodonichthys magdalenae | reverse complement strand
AATTTATTAAAAAAAAAAAAAAAAAAAAAAAAAAAAAAAAATAAAGTGGCCTGAAAGTCACTGTATAACAACTCTGATACCTCACAGGTTTACGCAGGACCATGGTTTACATGCAAAAGATTTTCATGTTTTTTTCCTCATGGTTGGACTGATAGTCAGGTGACACAGCAGCTATGCTAATTAGGCTAACTCCAAGTACATTTTGATTTGAAATCACCAACTGTAACAGTAATTACACAACTACATATAAGCCAAAGTCATCTTTTCAGTCTGTATTAAGAGCTCAGACATATAAACAGTCAGGGTTGTAGTGTAATGGCCTAATTGATTTGCCTCACAATAAACACATACATGCCAAGATGCTGCATAACAGAGGCAAATGGATCAGGGTGAGTGCACATGTGTGTCTGTGAGTGTGTGTGTGTGTGTGTGTGAATGCAAGTTGTGGATTGACTGCATTAATTAATGCAGTGCAGATGAGTCCCCTCTGAGCTGTCTAATTAGACATTAGCATGGAGATGTAATTACCTGAGAGGGCTCAACACGTTTCACTTAACTACTCTCCCTCCTGCACGACTCACTGCGCAGGTAAAGCTCATGTTTGTGCACGTGCAACAATTGATGTGTGTGTTGTGCACAGGTGGTTTTGGTGGATCTGATTGCCTTTATTCTAAAATAACATGCTCCCTTTTTCTTGTCTTTTTTTCTAGCAGTGATCCTCTGTAGATTTTTTTTTCTTTCTTTCCCCCCTTCAAGCTTTTACCATCTCTTTCTAGTTCGGGTCGAAAGTGCATTAGGCAACTCACTGAGCAACATGGGTTCAATACATGATCAATATCCAACACTTTAAAAGCAAAAAAAAAAATGAGAGCAAGAGAGACAAAAAAATTATGTCTGTTCTGTGTTTTGGTCTCAAAAAGCCTCCTTTTACTGGTGGAGAGGAGGGAGAGGAAGCTCAGATCTGTGACATCTGTTTGCCTGCGTTGTCGTAGCAACCATCACAGCCAACCTTGACACTGGAGTTGCATTGTCTGAGGCCCTGACACCAGATAAATAAATTACACAACCATCGGCGAAAAACAGAAACGCCTTTACAGAAAAAATTAAAAAACTAAAATTTTAACCAATTTGAGATTAATAGGAAAGATATTAAATGAGACGGGGTCGACTCAGAGTTTAGGCTAAGATTTTAAGGAACGTTTCTGTAGGAAATGTATGATGTACATCACAACAGGTTGATTGGTTTTGGCAGCCATTTTGAATAGGACTGACTCTAATAAGTTTGAGATGAAACCCAATGATTACTTTGCGAGAGCTTCTCAAAAACATGTTTGATTATTAAAATATGTTCTTAATAAAAACACAGTTGACTCCAATAAATAATGGTAAAGTCTTGTGTGATCAGTTAATACACAAACGATGTATTGTAGATTATTTTTCTGCTACTACTACACCAAATTTTAGCTCTATGTGCAAAAGACTGTTCGAATGAGCCAGGAGCACGATGTCGATACAAGGTGACAGATTGTGAGAACCTGGTGAACTCCGATACAACCACCTCTCAGAACACCAGGAGGAAATCTATGGGGCGCTGCGAGCATTGTCTTCTTATCTGAAGAAGATTCTGTCCCGCTTTAGTGGCAATCAATAGCATTAGTGTGTCGGAGAGAAACACTCACACAGACGGACAGAAAGAGAGCAGCTACAGATCAGAATTACACGACGAGCACCTATATTTATACGTTTTACACGTGAGCTCCAGGAATCTGAAGTGATTATTTCTGACACAGATGGTGTGAAACTTGGAGTTTGCCAACTATGAAAGGAGGGCAGTCTGTATGAAACTTTTGGCAAAATTAAAAACCAAAAGTGGAGAAAAGATGTTTAGTATTTTACTGCGCTTTTTAAAACCTGAAATATTTCACTTATTGCTGTAGTTACAGTCTTAAGGTGCCAGTCATAGCTCCTCGTGGTAATAATCAAATATTTTACTTTGTTCTCTTTAGCAGAGGAGCATTATAAATGTGGCCTTCAAGATGATGGAGAACATTTGAATGATCTCTGAATGAATGCTATTATGGAAAAAATTGAATAGGCTGAACTTTTAATGAAAGATGCAGTCACAGTATAACTATTCGTGGACATTTTTTTCAAAATTTGAGCTAACTGTAAAAACAAACTCTAAAATTGAAAGTCATTTTATCTAGTTTTGTTTTTTTTGTGTTTGGACTCAGCTAGAATAGCTTAATATATATTTTACATAAAAAACTCCCATATTAGCTATTGTGAAAATTAATATTTTACTATATTTAAGGTTCTCAAGTTAAATGAAAATTACTTCTGTTGGGGTCAGAATGATTAAAGTATTTTTATCTTTTGGCTGGAGGATCTCAAAACTCCTCTGGGAAGATGAGGGACTTTAGGGTCTCGTCTCTGCTTTTTGCAGACAATGAGGTTCTGTTGGCATCTTCAGGGTCATGACCTTCGGCGTGCCAAAAGCAGTTCAGACATTGAATGAAGTTCTTGATTTACTGGTCCGTCTGCATTCTGGTCCTCACCTACTCTCATGAGGCGTGGATCATGATTGAAAGAACGAGATCCCAGACACAAGCAGCTGAAATGGGCTTCCATCATAGGGTGGTCCAGCTCAGCCTAAAGGTGGAGTGAGGAGCTCAGAGTAGAGCTGCTGCTCCTTCTCATTAAAAGGAATCAGTTCATCTGATTAGGACGCCTCCTGGATGATATACCATTTATATTCTGGACCAAAATAAGTAAAAAACACAGCAACTCCTGCACAGCACTGCTTTTTAACAATAAAACTAAATTTTTGGTCTTCAGCAGGTCAGACTAAGACGTTTCTCTCAGAAAGTTCTGATTCCAGAGCATTAAAGTTGTTGACAATATCATGGTGGCAGAAAAGAGATTGTTAATGGAATCAGGGAGCAGCTTAACATGTGAATGAGAACAATAACGGCGACACAAAGCAGAAGCAAATCCATTGTAAGTGATTTAGAATTATGTCGGCTCAGTGGATTATAAGAGGCCTTGATCCAGCGAGAGTGGGGAAAAAAAAACATGGCGTCTGTTCTCACACACAGGAATCCACATGAATACAGCACGTCAGAAAGATGAAAAACATAATTAGACAATAATATAAAAACACATGAATATTACCCAACTACACACACACACACACACGTACGTCCAAACCTTGATGTACTAGTGCTGGCAGATAATTGAATTAATTCACCCGAGGAACAACTTCACAGATTAGTGACTTAACTTTTCAATAATAAGAAAAAACTCAGCCGTGCGTGATAATTACATTTGTCTCAAACGAGGGCAGCCGTCGAAATGTATCATGTATTGCCAGGCGTCCACAGTTTAACCCACACGCTTGCTCGTACACACACACACACACCTCCCCTAACTGACGTAGAGACAAAGAAATTTCACAGGATGGAAATAAAAAAATAGAAAATTGAGTGACTCAGCAGGTTCTGTTACAAGACTCAGGTTGTGTCATCAGATCAAAGGTCGGACATTCTATAAACAAATCATTTCGCCCAGATGGTTATTCCATTTTTACTTCTATACTCTAAAAACAGGATAACAGTCCGTTTTATTTTTTTCAAACCAGAAGTTTAACACCGTCGTTATCAGACCATTTAAGGTGGAGCTACTTCAATAGCTTATTAAACTAGACACAGCACAGCAGTAGCATAAATGACCCCCGCATGTCTGCAAAGCACCAGAACAGATTTATTGTTTTGGGTGGGGGTCCAGGGGGTGGGGAGTACTCATTGGTGGATCATATGGATAGCCCTTCATCAGAGCTCAACAACAAAAAACATCTGAAGCTCCTGTGTGACGAATTAAAGTCAGGTTATTATTTGGTTAAGGTGCTTATTTGTTACAACCATTTTAATTAATGTTAATTCATCAAAAAACGTACATCTGGCAGTTCCTTCATTGGAATCCATTTATTGGTACAGGAGATATTTTGATACAGTTGCGTAGAAAAGCAAACATTGCTGCTTCACTTTTGGTGGAATGATAAAACAGCGAGACAGGATTCATGAGAGAAGAATGAATGATTTGAAGGGGAAGAGGTGTTACAGGTGAGGCCAGGAGATCAGAGGCTTGGGGAAAAGTTTGGGTAAAAGAAGAGACGACGAAGTACGAGAGAATTAAGAATGGTGGGAGCAGGAGGAGGGAGATGTGAGGAAGGAAATGAAAGTGAAGAAAACAAAAGCGAAAAAGCTGAGCATGAGAGAGTGGAAGAAAAAGACAGAATAGGATGGAAAATACCTGGAGGTGTAGGTAGTGGAATAAACAAAAGGGTAATGGAGGAACGGAAAGAGAAGATGTGCTGCAGGTGAAGAGGAAGGAAACATTTCTGTTCATTTCTGTTATCCAAAAGGCAAAAAGTTACATTTGATTCCCATCTTTTTTCTTTGTATTGAAGTAAACAAACAAATAAACAAAAAAATTAAGAGTTGAAAAGTTATTTTTTTTAAATTGGCATCTAATTTCTGATTTTCTTTATTTTTCAACAGCTGTCATGAAAAGCAGGCGATCAACAGATTTTTTATTCAACTCTAACAAAATAATCAAAGTCAATCCAATTCAAGATGGCTGCCACTGCTAATTAACCTTAAACAACACAAACATTTATAAAACTTGGTGTGGTAGTAGCTGAGAGTAATTTCCACCACATAGTCTGAATGCTGTGTAAAATTTTCCATCTAGCAGGGTTCCTGCAGATCCTTGAGAAGTCTTAAAAGGCATTGAATTCATCCGTCCAAAAATAAGGTCATAATTAGCCTTAAAATGTCTTAAATCCATCTTTCAGAGGTCCTAAAAATGTAACACATTGTAAGTAGGATGATTGTATTTTGTCTCAAATATTAAAATAATTGGTAACATTTATTTATTTTTTAAGAATAATTTACCAAATGCCTCTCACAGCTACATGTTTATCGCTAACTGTTTTTTTTCCATGCGTGTTTTTTTGTGAAGTTGGTCTTAAATTTCATTTCAAGTGGCATTAGAGACGTCTTAAAAACTATTAAATTTAACTTGCCTTAAGCTGTAGGAACCCTGTCTAGGTTGATTTAATTTGGAGTAGCTTGAAATGACATTCCTCCTGGTTTTCTCTAAGCAGTTTTACTCAGATTGCCAACTGCAGGTAAGATGTTGACTAATCAGTAATAACCTTTCTAAACAAAACATACCGGTAGTTTGAAAACCAAGTCCTCTTCATGAATACATGCTTTGTTGAGCTCATTGCAAACAAACCACTGTTACCTTTTCCCTTTTAAAATCATGCAGTTATGAATAATGTAGGAGATACTGTATTAAATGTGTTTTCTGGACACATCCAATCTGAACAAAGTTGTGGGGAAAACGGGGGGAAAAAAAGCCATAAAATTCCAGAGAGTTCATCTAGAAGCTCTCTTGTTACCCTCTGCACCCCGTCCCTCACTAACCCTCTCCTATTTCTGTCTATTGTCAGCACAAAGCATCACATTCAGCCTCTGATGACTTCTGCTATGGAAGGCCGCGGTAGGCTTCGCATACAATGACCGCATGGAGACAAAGGCCAGTTTATTAAGGCTAAGGACTGACAGAGAGACAGATGGAGTGAGTGAGAGAGAGAGGGGAAAACAGAATGAAAGAGTGGCACTCTCTGCGTTCCATTGTGGCTGGACCCACATCTGGTGGCCATGTGTGACCGGAGCAGTGGGGCTAATGATGGGCTTCCTGAGGCCAGCTCAATTAGGCCAGGCCTCACCGGACTCCCGGAGAGAGAAGCAGAGCGAGGGAGGGAGAGGGAGAGAGAGAGAGATGCTATCAACATGCTGCTTTACTGTTTGTGTTTGTTTACACCTTAGATCTGTTCAGTGTAGAGAAGGTTCCAGGTGTTTAAGCGAGCAAGGGACGACTACCTAGGTGTGGCGCCGTCGGTGGTTCGAGTGCTGCCTAAACGTGTGTCAGTGTGTGAGGTCTGGTGTGTGTTACTTTGTGTGCGACTGTGTTCCTGTGACCGCACCATTCCTTTTTATTCACCGCCCAGAGAACACAGGTTGAAAACTACAAACCTAATAAGCAACAAAGGAAAGCCTGTTTGTCTTTCTTAATAAAAGACTTTATTGGGGGAAATTTGAAGGCGATTCTTCCCATCGTCACGTGCTGCCGGTCAGATGTGTGCGATTAGTTTTGTGTAAGCGATCGCACAAACAAGAACTCGGGTCGTTTGAGGGTTTCAGTTTTAACACAAACAAATATTAGGTTTCAGACATGACATTTGTGTCAAAATTAATGGTGTGGAGAGAAAAGACACAATTGTAGTGTTCTTAGTAGTTCCCATGAACAATAAACTATAACTGAACTATAATGGCAGTACGAATGCTTTATATATGCTGAAAGCTGCTGAAGTAGCTGAAAACGTTTAATAGCAAAATTAATTAGATAAATTTGAACAGCTCATTTTTGCAAAAAAATAAAAGTAAAAATGTGTCAAAAAAGCTAAACAGAGCAGAACTGTAGCTGAAGTTAGTAAATATTGGCAAAAAGAAGTTTAAAACAGAAAAAAGGGAAATTACAAACAAAATACTAAAAACAAGTATAAAGCTGAACTTTAGACAAAATAAGGTAAAACTAGCAGAAAAGACATGTCACCTTTTATTTTAACCTAGAAAGTATTAGGCATGTGACAGCATATGCTTTGCTGAATTAAGCAGTAAGAAGCTAAAATTATAACAAAAAGGTGACTTTAGCTAAAGAAAAAGCTAAAATGAACAAAGAAAATGGATGAAAATAAGCTAAAAAAGCTCAAATTAGCAAAAAGAAACTGAAAGAATAAACAAGAATTTAGTTAAATGATGCTCAATTTAACAAAAAACAGCTAAAGAGTAGCTGAAAAGGCCAAATCAATGAAGCTTAAAGGAGCATAAAGTTTAAATTAACAGTTAGAAAAAAAAAGTACAGCAAAGCTGAAAGAAGTTGAAAAATAGCTGAAAACAGCTAAAATTAGCAAAAAAATAAGCTGAAGGAAGCTGAAATTATCACAAAGTAAAAAAGAACCAGGGCAAAAAGGAAAAAGTCCAGTAAAGAAGGTTTATGGAAGTTGAAAAAAGAAAGCTAAAAGTCCTAAAGTATAAATTGCTGAAATACCAAAAGTCAAAGCCAAAATATCCTGAAAGAGCTGAACATTTTGATCTATACAATGTTGAAATACAACTAATATTGCAGAAAAAGAAAGGTAATGAAAAATGTATGGAAGAAAAAAGGATCTCAATACAAGACTTTAAAACCAAAACATTATCGCCCACTGTAAGCAAAATATCCTCTGAAACATTGGTCAGTTTTTAATTAGCTAACAGTAATCACTGGGATGAACGTCTACAAGTGATTAACATCTGGAATCAAGATGGCCGCCACAGCTAATTTACAACACTAAAATGGCTTAAGTCCATTCAGTTACATTAAAATGTGTTTGTTTGGTTTGGTGTCTCAGGGTCAGATGCATCCCACAGAACTGAAAACTGTAGGTGATCTGATGGTTTTTAAAGCCTTCAGTCATTAATAAAACACTGAACTTCAGAACAGAAATGCACAGTCTGTGTTTTGGTCTTTGTCTATAGAATGTGTTGTTTATGAGGGGAAAGTTGCAATGAGCCATCACAAGTTCCTTACATTTCACAATCCCAGGTTTCCCAGTGTGGATGTTAAGTGGATTATCACGTCTGACTCTAACCTTCCTCACTCGGCTGTTTGCGTCAGCGTTTGCCAACAGGTGTCCAAGTTGTGAAGGAAATACCATCTGTATATAACTGATAAAAAACATGCTAAGTTTATGACACCATCGAGTAAACGGCTGCAGCATCAAACTCAAAACCTGTGATCGAAGTCGTGGCACACCATCCTTCAAAAAATAAGTTTCTTTACACCTCAGCAGATGGGGGACTTTTTCACTGTGCACAAGTTTTAATGTCTCATCGGGAACATTAAAAAGAGGAAATGTCAGTTTGACTCTAAAGTTTCGTGGAGTTGATAAAACATTTAAATTTCAACGTCACTTGCTCAGTTTAATATAAGTTCTGGATTTAGACAGTTAATAAACATTACGTTTTGAAAGATGGAGGAAAAAAATCATGTCTCGACTAAAATGTAAACAAAAAAATGCATATTGCCTGCGATCCTAGAGCAGGGCTGTAATACAGGTTTTCACCTCAAAGGGCCAGTTGTGATTAACTTCAGTGTTTCGCGTTTAACTTCGACTAAAAACAAAATATTCCTCGCCTTGTTGCTACGTCTAAGCACCGCTAACAAACACTAACTGAGCTCTATGTGGTATTTCCTGCATAGAAACAGCGTTTTAACATGTCCTAATAAACACTGAAAGGTACTGTGTGTGTATATAAAACATAAATACTATTACAAATAACAGTCAGACTTTTACTCACCGTTTTGTTGTGATGAGTAGCTGCCGAATTCAGAACTCTCCCACTTTCTAACTGGGAATTCCTACTGGAGGGCCTTACAATTTAAATTTACGACTTGTGAGTGGGAAATTCCCATTTCCCAGTAAAACTGGGCCACAGCAAAAGTAGCCGGCTACTTTTTTAATCCTGTGCAGCTCCACCTGGTGGTGGGAAGCTGTCATTTTGCAGGTAAAATACTCAGCATGCATTATGGGAGATGTAGTTTATGGTCAATGCTGGCTTTAAAGTAGCTTATTTTGAAACATTAATAGAGGGCTGTTCAACTAAACTGCTCAGGGGTTCACAATTACTGCAAGCAAGCAGCTCAGGGACCTTTTAAACTGGTTTATTTTGTTACATTAAAACATAAATTTAAAGTTGACAATGGATTTAAACCCTGTTTTTATATTAAGTAGTGGGGGGTCGTATGGAAGTCACAACATTTGACCCTCGAGCCTTGAGTTTGACACAAGTCGTAGAGGGTGTTCTAATACGATGCTGAAAAGTGAGATGAGGATCAAATCTCACCAGTTTGATGAGAAGAGACAATTGTTGCGACTCAAACAGGAAATGCTGAGTTATAGCCATGTTTGTGTTTTGCTAAGGCGTATAGCTCTTTTAGTCCTCAGGGTAACATTGAAAGCTAATCAGTTTTATTAAAATGTGTCTAAATACACAGAATTATATGATCGCCCACTTCTCATGGCACCAATAAATAATTTATGTTCCTACAAGGATTAATATTAGTGTTGGACGAGATAATGTCTTCCATAACCCACATAAACACATCCACAAACACACAAAGTGGAAAAACAAATCCACTGGTTGTCCAGTACAAACCAAACCACCTGTTAGAAACAACAGCAGCAGCAGAACCACTGGCACCCCCCACCCCCCCGTCTCCACAGGAAATGAGCGGGCAAATAAGCAGACAGAGATAATTACAGACCAAACAATGGCTGTCATTTCTGTCTACATCAACCTCCTGGCCCGGCCCTCCCACCAACACGACACAGCTTTTTATAATCTCAGTCCAACTGGTGGACAGTAGGATCCAAAAAGGCTTCATGCATTTGTTCTGCTCCTCTCCTTCCTTCACAAAACAAACCACGTTAACCTTGAGCTCTGTACCAGCGTCTGAGGAGATGTTAGAAAGGTGATTAAGTGAGATTGATGGTACTTTAATTCCCTGACAAAAATAATGGCTCCCTCCTGTTGTTTAATCTTCAATCTTCATTTCATAAATGGAAACTCGAGAGAGATTTTTTCTTACCCAAAGAAGGCCACACTAACAAAGGACACCATCAAGGATGGTGCATTTACATGCTTAATCAAAACAAATTGTAATTGAAAGTCCAAAGGCGTGTTTGGGAATGCGACAAACTTCAGCCTGAAAAGAAATCGCTAACGAATTTGAAGGTAATCCTTTTAAAGATGTTTGTTTTTATTCTTTGAGGGGAATTCAAAACGTTCAGTTAGAACTGAGCGCGGCATAATTAGGAACACAATCGCAAATCTTTTGTCCGTATATTGCTGTTTTGACTTTTTTTTATTTATGCTTGGCAAAAATAATTATTTCACAAGAATAATGCGTTAAAAAAATAAAAGGGGAAGAAAAAAACGCTGCTTTTTCTCAACTTTAATGAAGTTGTGGAGACACAAGGTTGGATAAAACAGCATCATTTTCCATTTTTTCCTGTTAGACTCAGGGGACTTGGACAGCAGTGATGTTTAAAAATTAAAACAGGTTTATTTAGTTTTTTCCCTTTGGTCCGCGCTCCAGTACAAACCAGTAAACATTTTCCAGAAGCATCGTTCCAAAGCTGACTCCATGAGCTAACCTTTCAGTGACATGCAGCTAACATTTTTTAAAGAGACTCAACGCTACAAGAAAAAAGGCCAGCTCATGCAGCCTTGGTTGCTCTCTTCAGCAAGGAGGTCAGAACATAGGGTCAGCAGAAGAGCAGCACTCTTTGCTCAAGGACACTTAAGCAGTAAGGACGCTTGCTGAGAAGTTTCTTCAGTTTAAGGGAGGAATTCTTGCCCGCTGCTCTAAAAGAATCTGCATGAATATAACAGGCTCTGCGTTAAACTGTAAACAAGCGTTGTCGTATGCTGTTTGGGAGGTACAAGGTCTCACATTCAGGAAGCGAGTCGGAGGTCATCTCTTCTCACTGAGAATGAAAAGACAATTTCCCTGAAATTTAAATAACAGAAATAAAGGAAGGTTTCGGAGCACACAGAGCTGTTTTCCTTGTCGTGGTTTACACAAAGATATTATCTTGCTTTTATGAAAAGAAGTTGAACAAAGGCGGTGATGCGTTTCAGTGGAAGGCAGCAAGAGGCTGCATCCGATCACCTGAGCTCAGTTTGAAAACAAACAAAGCTTTAAGTTTGAAACTTCTAAGAACCAATAATAAAAGGCCAAGTGCTCTTTGAAGGACTGCGTATCACTCACTACACTTAGTGCGAAATCAGCGATATCACAATATGATACATCGATTAGTTTGGATGATGATGCAATGCATCGATTCACATCCTGCATATGATGACAATATGGACTGATGTTTTTGTTTTCCCTTGATGTAATAAATCATTAATTAATCAATATATCAATGTGGATTGACATTTGTTTGCACCTCTGTTTCTTGAGAAATGACAATGTGTTCATGTTCAGAGTAAATATGAACAACTCTGTTACTACCACACTAAACTTGACATTTTTGTGTTAACGTAGACATATGACGCTTTTAAATAATTCAGTTGCGGTCTGTATAAAGTGGAACTGCAATGCTTTGCTCTGAATTCCTCCTTATTGTAACTCCACAAGCCCCGCCTCTTTTATGGGGTGTCTCAGATCAACTTGTTTTGAGGCTTTAAATCCAAATGAGGCGCTTCAAGACACCAAACAGACCTCCTTCTGTCTTAAATAATTTGATGCAACAGTTCAGAAAATGTCATATAAAATACAGAAAACTGAACATGTTGAAAAATCTGACCCAAACACAATTTAAAGGTATCTACGCTGCACCAGGAGAAACTAAATTCAAATTTTCTGCATTTTAAACACTCCAAATTCAATACAAAATGTATTTAATGACTAAAATAGTGTAGTTTGCTTAAGTTAACTATCTTCAGCAGCCATATTCTGTAGTTATAGATGGGATGATTACTTTCTAAGAGTTTCAATTAATCTATTTAGTAGTTTGTGAGATATTTTGCTAACTGACAAACAGGGTGGACGCTAAGATTTAATGCGCTTGAGTATGTCCTGTGATTTTAGCTTTATATCTTTAAATTTAAATTAATTATAGCGGTTTTTGTTTTTCAGGGTCAGAGGGCTGTTGTGGCCATTTTGAATTGAGTTAACTTCAAAATGTAATTAGTTAAAAAGCTTCACCCAGTCAATATTTCCTTAAAGTTTTATTAAACCCTGTCCAGAGATAAATTGTAAATATTTTGTGCAATCTGTTTTCATTCATATTGGGGATCAGTCTCTGCTGCTAATACACCCAATTTTAGTTCAAAACCTCCACAGCTGCCTGAGAAACTGGGCCTTTTTATCTTGAAATTCATCCAGTGTTTCATAAGATATAAACAGACACAAGCAAAAACATTATTTTCTGCCTCTTTTTAATATAATTATTACAAGTATCTAAAAAATGTGTAAAACTCTCTGTTCACCTCAAGCAGCTCTGTTATATTTCCTTTCAGGGAGACTCAGTTAGCAGTAGTCTAACACTAACGGCAGAGCAAACAGATGGAAGTTAAAACGTTTCAACACATCTGAGCACGTATTGTCAAGCCAGTTGTTTGTGCATAAACACACGTGATGAACTGACTGCAGCCTCGTCCGCAGCCAGCCCCTCCGTACGACAGGGGCTGCAGCAGCGACAGCAACAACCTTTTAATCTAGCGCATCTTTCGCTGCATCTCAGTCTGATGTCGGACTGCACAGGGAGAGGTCAGGGAGGGCTCGGTTTGGGTGGGTGGAACAAACAACTGGGATGTGCTGGCGCTCTCCCTATAGCCCTCCCCCCCTCAGTGCCTTCAAGGTCTTCTTTGGCGTGCAGTTACAGTTAGTTTGCTGACCATCAAAGCAAAGCCAAACTTCTAAGCTCACTAATAGAGTCATGCGTTTTGTGTCCTTTGTGTTCTGGTGGTGCAGAGAAAATGAAGGATGAGACTATATATATTTTTAATATCTCTTAAATAACTGAACTCCCTCAGGAAAAAGTTTGCCAACTTGCCAAAAAAAAAAGCAAAGTTCACCCAATCTGACAATTTCCCATCTTTATTTCCAATTTATTTCTTTCCTTGTTATAGCTGTGGTTTGTATCTGTAACACCAGCTGCAAGCCCAAACGGTTAATAATCATTTCTGTTTCCAAAATGGTACCAAACCCATGCCTCGCTCACACAGCTCATCCTTCTGGTCCAGCTTATCAGCAAGATGAGAGAAGAGGAAAAGCTGTAAGGAAAAAGAACTAATGGGGAATTAAAGGCAGGGCCATGCAGGAGGAGGAAGAGGGAGGAAGATGAGGGTCAGTGAAAGTAAAAAAAAAATAAATGAATGCAATCTCTGTTCCTTCCCTACTGTCTCTCACAAGGCCTGGGTAAACAGGAAGTACAGCTGCGCTCTTGTTTTGTTTCTGGGATTCTCTCCTTCACATCCTGCCCAAAAAAATAAAAATATGTTTCTATTAAAACACAACTGCTTTTGTCTCATCTCTTCATTGAACAACGATGCGCAAATGAGGGAGGAGGAAAAAGGTTTATAGAAATCTCAGAGAGCATCTCGTCACATGTTAAGTCACAATAGTTGGAAGTCTGGACACGCAGTTCCCCTCAGTGGGCCCTAATCCCCCTATTTCTTTAAGAGAGAGGGAGCAGAGAAGAGGAGAAAGGAGGCATTGTGGCTCGAGACAGTGCAGTAAAAAGAGGAGCGTACAGTACCAAATTGAGGTCGCGGCAAGACAATGGCTGCCCTTCACTGGCTCATTCACACACGGTCTCCACACAGCTCTATCAAACGCCTCTTTCTTTTTTACCTCCCCTTCTCTGTTCTCCTCTCCCTCTCTTTCTTTCTCTCACGTCCGCCTTTCTTCCTCTCATCACAGAGGGATGGGGGATAATGAAATCCTGACTCACCCCGGCTGTTCTAGGGCCTGTTGTGAAGAATAGGAGTGCTCCCTTTTCTTGTTTCATCAAGCCCCCCCAGCTTATTAATCATTTTCAACACCTTTTTATCAGCTCCACCCACTGCTTTTGTTCTGGGAGAAATAATGCGTTATTAAATCGGGGTTTTGGTGAAGAAACGTCAAACTCTCAGATGTGGAAAAAGTTGTTGAATAAACCAAACATGGTGATTTTTAAATTTCATAACATCCCAAATCAGTAGCTCATATTTTAACAATCTTCTCACTCTTGATCCACTTAGGTGAGTTCAAACTGAACGACCGAACTAAAGTAAAGATTTATTATCTGAAGTGCTCAAACATCTGGGTGCAGTTCAGGCTTTTGTCTCTTTGGGCGCGTCCACATCTGGGATGGAAATACAAAGCTGTGCAGGTATACAAACTCGTGGGACAACAGGCTAAATAAAAACAAAAGCACTTTAGTTTTGCATTATAGAAGGTGAACCAGAGGCGCCGCCAAGGGGAGGCCTGTGGGGGCTATGGCCAGCCCTCAAAATCAGCCCCACCCCCGGGCCCTTGGCTCTTGAGTCTTTTTTTGCTAGAGTATTTTTAATTTTATCATTAGTAGAACCACATAAATATAAAAAGCAACATTGTTTTAGAGCAATTAGGAGAAAAAAAAGATGTTTTATTTGAAATCAATAATATTTAACATCTGGCACAACCAGTCTAGGGACAGAGTTTTTCTCAGTAAGTAATATCAACTCTAAATATAAAATAAAGTTTTGGTTTCGGTGTAAAACCCCATTAAATCATTTCTGGAGGTGCCATAATCTCGTTCCTCCTCTCGTAACAGGATCAAGCACAAAGATCAATGAGTCCACATCTCTCAGGCTCCAATTTACCAATTCAATTGGTTTTAGTGAGACTGTGATTCTGCTGGAATTTATTATCTGACTTTTCAGCAGACTGAAAACTGTAGTAAATCTGCCCAGTTTCCTAGAATCTCTCCATCACGGTTTAGAACTATTTCAAATTTTAGTAGCTGTAAAAATCGCAAGTCTCCAAACCCATTTTTAATCATTGTCCAGGTTGAATTTGTCACATATTATTTAAGACAAATGAGGTGAGACATTTAGAAGTGTCATTTGTCAAAATAGTAAGTCCCACAACTGTGAAGGATATAAAAAGGACAAGATTTAAAGAAGTGCAGTGTTTTTAAGAAATCCCTAAAATGATAATAAATGAACGTGAAATAGGTCTTTTTGGAAATTCAGCTCAAAATTTCCCAAATCAGACACATTCAGTCATGGACGAAAGCATTGTCATTTAGAAACATCTAACAAACGTCTACTTCACTGAGTCAGACACCATATCGGTTGCCTGTGAAGACTGTGAACAGTGAAATATGTTCTCTTTCTGCTAATAAAAGGATTCATGGAATTCAGTTTCACACGCAGACCAACAAGTTAACAAGGCAAGAAGCACCTTGGGGCAACGTGGACCACAAAGGCAGCTGATCCTCAAACCTAATTTGGCTTGGCAGACCTAATCGTTCAAAATTGATCATCTGCAGAATCTATTGGTGGCATTTAAATGCTTTTCATCGCGAGACAAGGGAAACAGGGATTGGCATTGTTACACTAACCACAAAAAAATGTTTTTCTCCTCAAACGTTTTTCTCCAGAAGGACATCAATCGCCCACAGGGCCTGAGCTCGTGATGGTTAAGGTGACCATTATCGCCCCACTGAGAGAAAGAAATGCTGCTACATAATTATGGTCAGTAACTCTTTAACAGATAAAAACAAAACGAGGTAAACTGAAAAACCTCAACGTGATGACACTTGTTAATTATTAAACGCTAGAGCAACGATCCTATCGAGCTTTCTGTGTCACGACCCGCAAATTTTAGGGGAATTCTGCAACGAGAATCTCACTGTGGCTCTTAAAGCTCCTCATTTGTGCTAAACAATCAAAATAATTGAATGTTTTTTTTTGTAAAAGTCTGTTTCACAGCTGCTGGGATGTGAGGCAGGACAAGGGTTTGTATAAAACAGGAGAAACATTAGCCATGTTTTTACCAACTGTAATGCAAAGTTGGATCTTTTACCACTTTAAGTAAAAAAAAACTTGAAATAAAAGCCTAGTATACCTTTGAGGAATGGATATAGCCCAGCAGCTATTGTTTAAGGTTGATGAGTTGTGGCAGCCATCTTGAAATAGGTTGATCAGCTGTAGATTACAATTACAGTTGATTCCAAAAGTTAAAGAACATAAGATGGGAATAACTGTCAGCTACTACCACAGCAAAGGTCCACTCAACATCTTGGATGTTACAGCCATGGGGAGGCTGCGGCTCCAGCTCATCACACAGGGAGGTGTTGGACCGACTCCTCCACCTCACTGATTGGGGTTAACAACAGCCTCATTTGCATGACAAGATGGAGGCTTCTATTAGCTGAAGTAGTAAGACCCCAGGTGTAGCACTAACCTAACTGCATGTAGGACCTGATAATTTAATATTATTTTCTCTATTGTGTTGTGTTTCAAACACTCATTGGTTTATATGTTAAAGTTAAATTTTTGTGTTTTTTTTAATGCCTTTGTTTTTATTTAGAATATTCTGGGTTTTATTATAATGACAGTTATTTTTATTAGCTTACACATTCTGTGTTCTTGTTAAATTTTTTCCCCTTTCATTTTATAAAAATCTGTTTTTTTTTTATTTCTCATTAGTTTTGCTTCCTGTTTTGAATCAAACAAGGTTTCTGTCTGATTGGAGCGTCTGCTCTGCAGTAGGTCATCACTTTCTCTGTAAATCAGCCTTGGTTTGCTTTGTTCACAGTAAAATCATTGGTATTGTTTGTTGCCATAGTTCATTTAACTGTGCCAAGTTAACTTGTGCTGTTTTGAATCATCTCTCTTTTTTCTGTCTTTTTGTTTTGGTAGCGACACAAGCAATGACAGATGCACCGTTTTGTTTTGTTTTATGTCTTTAGTTTGTCTTGGCCATTTGTTAAACTCAGCCAAACTCCAATGTGAAATGTGGCAGAAGAGTCCTACAGTTCTGTTGCTCTGATAGAAAGACAAACTGATGAAATATTTCTTGCTATAATTATAATTGTTGCTTAATTAGTAAGAAAGCTACTGTGTGTGCGGGCCACATTTGGTTTTTATCTGACATTTAGGACTACAAACATCAAAACAAAGTGAGCCAAAACCAGAGGCCTTGCTGCCACCTTACTTTTGTTTCACATGTGAGAAGCTGGAGCTGCAGACTTCTTGTAGTAAAAAACAAAGGGAAAAATACCTAAAATAATCTTAAACCAGACAAATATTAAATGCAGACAAAGTAGGCCAAGGTGGGTACGAAATGGACAGAATCAGAGACACAAGAACACTAAAATCAGAAGATCTGGACAAGAACACAGTCAATCTACAAAGTGGACACTTCACTAAGTGACACCTCCAAATGGACACACACACACACACACACACACACACACGCTTTGTCCCCTTGCCGTCATGTATAATTCAACTTGTGGTTGGGTGGGCAGATGCCCCATCCCTGGGGGGTCCCATCATGTCTTTGGTGCTATGAAACATTTAACAGCACAGGACAAAATGGAGCATGAACACACACCTACATGCACACGAACACACTCTGGTCCTGATTGTTTTGTGTTACAGTCTTTGTCATGAAACTGGTGTAAGTGTGTTAACTTGGAAATAAATCACACTAAAAGATAACAACACTCACTGACTCAGTATTTCCTGGTTTTCATTTTATGTTTTATTTTTGACCTAACCACCTCTCTGCATACTTTGTACTATTTTAGACATTCAAAATGTTCGACACGTTCAGCTCAGTCAGGTGCTGTGACTTTTGTTTTTTGTAACTTTTGGAAATGTTCAATTTTACAGAAAAAAGATTTTCCTCATACAAATACACCAAGATCTCCTCAGTTCATTTCTTTTTTTTTCTTTCAAATCTACTTCCAAAAACTTGCTTTCTTGTCTTCTTACAGAATACCACTTTAGCTTTTAGCTAGTCTTTTGCTATTTATAGATTTTAGCAACTGTTCTCCTACTTTTACCTAGCCTTTTGCTACTCTTATGTACTCTAGCTACCTTTAGATACTTTTTCTACTTTAGCTGTTGGCTACTATTGTGCTACTTTTACCTTGACTTTTAGCTACCATTTTCCTACTTTACCTTTTAGCTAGCCTTTTGCTCTTTTTAGCTTTTAGCAATTGTTCTCTTACATTTAACTTGCCTTTGCTATTTTTATCTATCCTTCAGCTAGCTTTAAATACCTTTTTCTACTTTAGCTTTTGGCCATCATTGTGATACTTTAGGCTTTTTAGCTACCATTTTCCTGATTTAGCTTGTGTATTGCTATTCCTAAATTTTAGCTACTGTTCTTCTACATTTAACTAGCCTTTTTCTATTTATCAATTTTTTGGCTACTTTTATTTACCTCTACTCTATCTTTTGGCTGCCATTGTGCTAATTTTGTCTAGACGTTTTACTACCATCTTCACACCTTAGCTTTTAGCAACTGTTCTATTTTTAATTAGCTTTTGCTACTTTTATCTAGCCTTTACATAACTTTGCATACTTTTTTCTACTCCATCCTTTGGCTATCATGCTACTTTTGGCTTGATTAGCTACCCTTTTTCTATTTTAACTTTTAGCTAATGTTTTGCTACTTTTAGATAGAATTTTGGTACTTTAGCTTCTAGCTACAGTTGTGCTATTTTTGCTTTTTAGAGCACTTCTACCTTTAACAACTCTCTTTTGAGGCGAGTCATTTAGTGTGAAGTTGGATTGTGCAACATTATTTTATACCATAGTGACCTAAAGACTGAGCCGCACAAAGAAATTATGACACAGACATGAAGAAAAGCACAAACAGAAACGTTTTTTAAGGCAGGAAGAGTGAAAACACTTTTTCAGAGTCATGAGATGAGTCACACTTCAGTTTTAAGACTTGTTTTTGCAGCAGAGTATATATCTGTAGAGCAATGACTATGTTTGCATAGTATCAGTGTTGTGTTGTTAGGACAGAAAAAGAGGAAGCTGTGTGTGTGTGTGTGTGTGTGTCTGTGTGTGTGTGTGTCTGTGTGTGTGTGTGTATGTGTGTAAGTGCT
This sequence comes from Cynodonichthys magdalenae, assembly GCA_031762555.1. NCBI lineage: Eukaryota > Metazoa > Chordata > Actinopteri > Cyprinodontiformes > Rivulidae > Cynodonichthys > Cynodonichthys magdalenae. The sequence goes on along the minus strand of JARVJO010000180.1, from coordinate 2,524,221 downwards.
TGATGGGGCAAAGAGGAAGACGCTCTGAAAGTGTGAGCAGATGCTGATACTTTGAATATGTGAGAGAAAGAGACAGTTCAGGCAGGCCTGGGGTGAGGCCAGGCAGATACAAACTGTGAATAATAATGTTTTGTAACCTTGACACACGAGGAGCTGCTGGTGCTGCAGAGGAGCCTCCTCTCATGACATCAGACAAGAAGAAGAAGGCGACCCCTACTTGATGTAACGCGCTGAGGCACGACTCCTCGCCTCCATCTTCTTCCCCTCTCCTCAGAATATAACCTGCGTCCTACAACGTTCTCCTCTAATCAGCTCAGCTCCTCTTAAATCTGCCTCAACACCTCCATCCTCCTCTGCCTCGTATCTCACCATCTGCTTCCTTTAAACCTCTCAACATTCTCTTTCTCCACCATCTTCTTCTATCTTTAAGTCCTTCACATGCAGCAGTGGAAAGCAAAGGCTGTTGGCATTTTCAGCAGATCCAAGACGACAAAGTTGTCCGATGCTAAATTACAGATGAATCTAACTTTCAAACTTTGTTTCAATCATTTACAGCCATAGGGAAGTAAAACGTTTACATCTCAAACTCATTGTATCTATATGAAAAATTATTTCTTTGTCATTAGACGCTGGATTATTTTGTCTCTTCAAACCTGACATGTTTTTCAAGACTTGGACTTTTACATCAGTAAGTGGGGGTGAGCAGGTCGATCCAATATTTATTCTGCCAGAGGCAGCTTTGAATGTAAACAGATAATTATTTCATCTGATTGCACAACTTCAGAATCGACATGCCAGCATGTAGCCTCTATATTTTATTCTGTAAACAGTGAGTTGAATGTGACGTCACGTCTTCTGGAGTCTGATGGAGGTCGCGTTTGAAATATAACGTCAAAGCCAAGAAAAAAAAGTCCGAATTGTGCATTAAGACTTGTGTGAACTTGTCTTAAACCTGAATCTGTTTATTTCTTACTGCTGCATTATGTCACAAAATATCGTGAACAATAATTTAGACATTCTCTGAGCATGTGAATACATAAGATCATTTAACATAAAAGGATGTAAATCTAAAACTCTGAAATGAAAGGTGACGGGCGATAAGCATTTGTTCAAGTAATCAACCTTCCAGCTTTTTCTCCTGAGTTTCATTACTTTCATTACCTTCCTCCTGCTCCCACCTGTCCTTAATTCCCTCGTCCTTCCCTACAATCCTCATATCCGTCACTTTGTCATCTCTTCCTTTTGCCCCCTCCTCCGTTTTTTTAAAATAAACTTTCTCTGCTCTGATCCAGCTTTGCTCCCACCTCTGATCTCCTACCTTTACTTATAACACTTCTTCTCTTTGTCCTTGACCATCATTATCGTCATTCTCCCCTCATTCTGTTCTTCCTTTGTAACCACAAATGATTGAAGCTGCAGTCCTGAACTCACTCCGTTACCCTATCTCACTGTTTTTTTTCTCCTCTACCCCCCCCCCCCCCCCTTCTTTCAGCTCACTGCCAGGCTACCACAGCCCAAACTGTTCAGCTGCAACTGTTCCAAGCCCAATAATTACAGCTTGTCAGAAAGAATTAATTTTCTCATTTCTCATAAAGACGTGTAAAAAATTACCATGTTATTATAACGCTGCCACTCTCTTGAGGCACCAACGAAAACCAAATTTAATTTCGGGAATTCTTCCCTCGCACATTAAATTAAACACATAAATAAGAGTTTAGGAATTGGAGTGGGTGGGGTGGCGGGGTGGGAGATTGTCAGGCGGGGGGAGCATATGGTCGTTAGGCCAGCCCCAGCTCTGGGTAATGGTCGTCGTAATGTTTTGATGGGCCCGGCTATTGGTAAGCACCAATACATTTGCATGATCACCGTCGCGGCAGGCGAGCGAGCTGCCAATTAGCTCTCATACAGCTCTGGACAGTGCTGGGAGGAGGAGGGTGGGGGCTGGGGATTCGTTTGGCAAAAGAAACACACGGCGAGATATGGAACGCAGCTAATTAACAAGCACGTATGGAGAAAAGCATATTTACAGCAGGGACATCCTCTGAGGGATGTGTGGCTTTTTGTGGATACTGATATCTGTTCAGGAAACAATTATGAAATAACAGAGAGCAAAGCTTACAGTCGTGTGGCACAAATCCATCAAGTGCATTGTAGCTGCTCTTTGTCATATTATGTAACCTTTTTTATTGTCTTTTTTGCTTCATTTTAGCTTTTAGACCTAACGAGACAAGATTTGTTTCTATGTTCAGCTACCTGTTACACAAACGTTTAAAATCTACTAAAGCTCTTTCATCTTTACCTGAAACTACAAATATTTTTTTGTTAAATTCTAATTAAAACATGTTCCTTGTGTGAAGTGAACATTTGACAGTTTATTAATAAAAATTAAGTGAATGAATTAAGGTTAACTAACCAATAACTAATGAGTAAGTAAGAAAAGGTAATCAAACAGAAATAAGTAGGTCCTCTGGATGAAACGTTTCGTCTCTCCTCCAAGAGACTTCTTCAGTCTGAGGAGTTTCAGGTGAAACAAACAGGTTGGTCACATGAAGAGAGGACCATCAGCCAAACGATAGATCGTTAGTGCCTTGATTGGCTCTATTGTTCATAGAGGGTCATGTGACCATCACCTGACTATCATTAGGGCCCCGATTTACACCTTTTGCTCACAGGTGTCTGAGTCATACTTGCAATAACAGCATTGTAGGAGGGGATACAATGTAAGGTAAAATGTATTTATATAGCACTTTTTAGCAGCAAGGTGATAGAAAGTGCTTTACATGATTTAAGAAATGATACAAACATAAAAGAGAGAAGAAACACAAATAGGCAGTATAAATCTAAATTGATGAAAAGTCAATGTAATCTAATACATCATAACATACTTTGCTTTTTAACCTCTGGGTTTAGTTTCTAAATACTAACCATTGGATGACTGTCTAACTGGTTTAAGTGTAACTAAGTAACCTTCATAATATATTAAGTAATAAGATAAACTGCATAAAAGTGATGGCTGTGTAATGTATTAACATTTGCTTTATAAATCCCAGAAGGATATCACATTTCAGCACTATCTATCCAAGTTGAACCAAACAAACATACAGAATAAAGAGAGGAAGACCTGAGCAACAGAGTGGGGGACACAAACAAAAACACATTTGCTGGTGGAGAAGGTGTAGTTCAGGGGATGGGTGGTCTTTAAGTGTGTGTACATGTGTGCGATGTAATGTAAGCCTGTGCACCATGGCCTAGGTAACATTCTGCCTTTGTCCTGATAGATGGAACAAAGTTCATCAGTCGACATTGAGCCTAAGTCGAAGTTGCAGGTGTAGATATGTTTTGGATGAGGAGCGTCTTGTTTGCACACCATCAGGGAGAATTTAAGTGATGTTTTCAAGATTAACTAACCATTAATTAATGAGTAAGACTAATTAAGGTGTAGTTATTATAAAGTTCTTTTACCTTTTTACCTGTTGCCTTTATTGGAACCCTTCTATAACGAGTGATAAAAGATGGAGGTTCAAGAAACAGAAAGAAGAAAAGAAAGATGTTTTGATGTTGGAGTCTATGTTTTTATGACCAAACAATGAAGTTAGATTTTATAAAAATGGGATTAAATTGGATTTGAACACCAGCCTTGCTCTGTCGTATGGGGAACTCCCACAATGACACAAACTTACCAAGCACAAATGAACAAGGTGTCCCCTCTAACTCCTTGGCTCAGTGAAAACAGGGACTTTCCCTGCCTGCAGCACAGCCCACACACACACACACACACACACACACACACACACACACACACACACACACACATTCCCAGGGACACACATGGCAATAGGTCACCCCCGGTTGACACACACGCTGTGGGCAGAGCTATGGTTGATCTGACAAGGCCGAGACAAACACTCGTACATCCATAACACTGCGAGACACACACAGGCGACGGTCAGCGGAACCGGTGCCAGCTACATCTCCTCAGCAGAGCCACAATCTGTGATCGTGACACTGCCTTGACACACACTGTCTGAGCGTCTTCACACACATCTCCATGTGCACACACACACACAATGCAAGACGACACTGCGTTGTTCCGTGGTCGTTTGTTCTCACTGTTCTCCTCTGACTCCAGGCCTTGTCCACACAGAGTGACCCGCTGCGTTTTTTCATCACAGCCAAGCCACAAATAATAAAGCCAAAAACATAAAAACTAGTCAAAAGTATTTTTGAGCTAACTTTTGTCATAAATGGTCAAAGTTCTGTACACTCTGACAACAAATTGTAGAAGTAAAGTTTCTTGTGTTAGATTAGAAATGTTTCAGCAGTGGACTCTGTAGCATTTATCACAGATTATAATCTGATAACTACACTTCCTTCCACTCCACCCAATCTGACTTTAATAGAACTTTGCAGGTGAAGTAAAGGAAACAGAGTCAAAATGTTCTGATGAGAGGAGAGGTTTAGGTCAACCTGCTGCTGTTGTGCCTCTGATGCACCAGGTGATGCAGTTAAAGTGGCGACAATAGATGTGCAAAGGTAATCCAGCTTTGTGACTTAACAAGATGTAGAAATGATATGTGGTCTGTGCAACCGTCACATTGTGATATTTAAAATTCTTAAGGACAAACAGATTTATTACCAAATAGAAGATCAATGACCATTTCTTCTTTTTTAATGGGTTAACCACGGAGAGGATGTCTAAAATTGATCACATTTTAAAAACAACACATCCGTGGCACTCACTGTGGCTCAGCTGAGATCTGCTCCAAGTCTCTCTTGGTTCTGCAGAGCTTTCATTATTTCTGAAAACCCACTTCCATGTGGGACGTGGCCGACTCAAAGTGATTCATGAATGGTCAAAGTGAACCTAAAGCCGGACTGGTCTTTGAGGCTAATGTGAAAGTGCCTTTAGATTATGAATGTTTTTTTTTTAAAAAAAAAAAGAACATTATGATTAAACTACCACACTGCACTTGTTTATTTTAGTGTGATTTGTGCATTTTTCATCAATAACTAGATCTTTTACTATTTTAAGATAGTTAATAAAACTTTGCAGAAAAAAACACAAACGGTTGTATTCTGAGTAGAAGTTTTAAAAGCCTCAAAAACAAAGTAATAACTAGTTTGGACACTGTGATTTTGAGTCAAAGGGTAAAACATCCTTTGTATGTAAACGTAAAGAAAAGAACTCAGCTGAGCCTTACCAGGTACTTAGAAAATGATCTGAAGATGTCCAAATGCTGTTTTGTCTTCCAAACCCTTCATTCCTGGAGACAAAAAGGGAAAAAGGCAGAGAATTACTTGTGCAACAGTAATTAACCAACACAAAAATGGCTTTAGTTTGATCAGTTTTATAGATATTGACTTTAAAATTTGGTGCGATTGTAACTGAGTCCTCAATAACACCATGCTGCAACAACTACCTGGTTGCATAAGATCTTTATTTAAAAGTTTGGGTTTGAAATAAACTTGTCGCAAAGTAATCATTTGATTTTATTCTATAACCTTTTCCTCAAAGAAAGATGGTTTCTTTACTGCTGTGAAATTACCAAAACCCCCCAAAAATGTCAAAAACAATAGAAAAAGACTGTTTGAAAGCTTACATATGTGGAAAAAAATTAAACACCTAACTTTTGTAATCCTTAACAAACTTTTGTCCCTTTTTGACAAACAGACCTTGATTTTCTACAGTTTTTTCTTTTTTTAACCAAGGTGAGAATTAGAAATTTAACAAAGAGAAAGACAAAAACTTGAAAAAGCACAGAACTCTTTCCTTCTCCACTCATTCCTTTTAACCTTCTCTGTTTTTCTCCCAGACATTCCTCCCCCATTCACGCTAGAATTCTTCAATCTATAAATATCAACAAGCGACTCTATAGAACCACACACACATACACACCATAAACACACACACACACACACAAGTCTAAACCAATGCACACAGTGTCGTATTGTTGCCAGCAGAGCCAACACACACTTCCACGGCCATTACTCCCCATGGAAACAAGAGTGTGTGTTCGCGCACACATGTGATGTTGACGTCGTACCCGCACACAGCGGCTGCCTTAAACAATAAGCTATTTCAGGGCCAAATCGCTGACAAAAATCCATTTTTCCACCCCACTAAAAAAGATCAGGAATGAGAGTGGGAGAAAAGAGCAGGATAGAGAGAAAAGCTGAAATCAAATCAACAGTGGCACACATCTCTCTTAAGCTGGATTTATCTCTGTATTTTGTCATCTTTTCTAATTTATTCCCCAACCTGCTTACAATTACTGCCTTTTCAGAACTCATAACGCCGGCTTGTTGTTGTTGTTGATGTTGTTGTTTTCGGAGAGATTGCGTGGTATCTGCGGATGAATGAGTGGGGGACTTGCATAAGGTGGTAAAGCTCCTAGTGTACTTTTGTAGATTATCCACTTGATACTGATTCATTTTCTCCCTCTCTTGTCACAGTTTTGTAAAGGAGGCGATGTAGGACAAACACACACACACACACACACACAGCACTGTAGAGGATGGGAGTGGGCTCATCATCTTTAGCTGTGATTACAACACTTGGCAAGCTCTCCCCTGCCTGTTTGCCTGCCTATTGCCTTACAAATGGATTAGTAAACCCTGTTCCATTTGTGTGTGTAGCTTTTCTGAGATTTAGGCTGCCTTACAAATAACACCAATCAGATTTTGGAACAGCCGTTGTGTACTCTTCTCTGGGCAAATATTGAGCAATGTGATGTGGGGACAGCACTTTAGTGTTGCTTGTACAGTACGTACTTGGTTTGGAGAAGCGCTGGACTCTGAGTGTCTGTTTATGTGGAGATTTGATGAGCCTTAAACTTTCAGGCAGCGGTTAATCCACAGGCCTGCTCGCTCATCCTCTGGTTTACAAGTAACAGAGTGGAGAACGACGATGAGGAGGTATTGAGACAGAAAATACAGAGGATCCACGGGGTCAGGCAGCAGCGTTTATTATTACATTCAAGTCTTTTAAACTTAAAAAATGCAGTTTTCTATGTGTAATTGTCACTAAATGAGTATCTATTTTGAAAGAATTCAAGGCCAAATGTTGCTAAAAGTGAGAGTTTTAAACTACAATCATGTGATGAAAAGACATGGAGCTGTGTTGGTAACATAGTTACTTGATTTTGGTATAGAATTAATGTATGTGCCTAAAAAATACATAACCCCCACCCCCCACCCCCGAGCGGGGTCTCATTCTCAGTAATGAGGGTGTTGCTTCGGTAGGTCATGGTGAAAAAAGCGCTGAGTTGAAAGGCAAAGTTCTGACCTGTCTATGTTCCAACCCTCACCTATGGTCATGAGGCGTGGATCATGACCGAAAGAATCAGATCCTGGCTGGGCTCCGACATAGGTCATATTCACACCTGATAGTCCGCTAAACTCGGTTCGATTGGGGAACAAAATTGCTAAATTTGTTTACATTTTCAGTTGGTGCAGTTCACATTCCTACTGCACTTTATCAACCAAACTAAACCCTGTGAACAACCTGTTCCCCCCTTCGTCTGTGGTGGCGCTGCACCAAGACCCACTGATGAAATCGCCAAGAAAACTTTCGAAGAAGACATGAAGCGCAGCTTCCTTCTTCACAAAATGTAAACAGACATGGAGTGATATCAGATTTTAGTGGTTGTAGGTAGTGATGCACGATCAGGGCCTGAATTTGGCTGTGGGATTGCGGGTATCGCGCACATTTAGGTCGATTCTCGCACATATAGTTTTTATAGTGCGGGAAATTCCCGCACACCATAAATTCCAGCGATGTGCATTAATGTCGGCGTTTGCATCAAACTATTTTAGATGACAACTCGTACCGTATAAACCTAACCACTTTGCTCCGTTCAGAAGACACACGGAGGCAGAGTGAGCGAGAGAGAGAGAGAGAGAGAGAGAGAGAGAGAGAGGGAGGGAGGGAGAAGAGTGGGGGCTGTACCTCCCCCCTCTGTACCTCTGAGCAAGGTAGTAATAGAACCGGGACAGACTCGTCAGATCTCACCTGTGGATTGCAAAATAACAGGAAACGTAATGCACCATCCGTGTTTTAACAAAACACCCCAGAAAATGACAACAGGAGCTGCCCCATCCCCAACTCATGCTAAAAACTTAGAGCTAATTCTCCCTCGCAGCTCTCTGCTCCGTCTCCACTGTCCCACACACGTTTGTTCTTCTATCCTCATGAGGACTTTTCATTGACTTTCATTCATTTACCGGTATTTCATATAAGGTGTCTGACCCTAAACCTAGTCTAAACTTTATTCACTCCGCGATGTGGACCGGGGCTTTTGTCCCCATAAGGAACAGTGGGTCCTCACCAGGCTGTGTGTACCGCGGAAATGGTCAAAAATCGTCCCCACCAGGTAACACAAACAAGTACACCTCCACAGGAACATTAACCCTTTAGATGCATTAAAATGTAGAAAAACATTATTTTCACAGTAACTAGAAGAAAGTTTTTCTGTTTGTTTTTTTATATGGCATAACTGATTTTTTGTATCTACAAAGAACAAAGAAATATGTGTATTTTGAATAAATGTTACAAATTAGTATTTTTTTTATTTTATAATTTTTTTTAGGCGTGCAAGGTCTTTACTATTTATACGTACAGAGAAGGAGATAAATACAAACTTTATTGTCCTAGAGACTGACTCAAAGTACGCAGCAGTGCAGATACAATCATAATAAGAGTCTGATTTTTTTGAAACTTAAAACCCTAAAACGATGTACTTGGTGGTATGTTGAACTCTGCAACATAATAAGGGGTCAAGAGTTATTCAGCAGCTCCTGCTGCAGACTTTAGTAGCTTGAATCAGTGTAGGTGAGTTTTTTTTTTTCCCAACACCTCTTTTAATTCCATTTCCCTGAAAGCACACGTTAGCGCAGTAAGAGAGCGTCTCTGTTGGTGATTTCTGAACAGCCAGGGGGAACATTAACATGTTATGTGCTGTTCATTCATTTAAGGCTCCTGCATACTCCCTCCAAACTGCCGAAATTGGTGCGGATTGTCGCAGTTTCATGATGAAAATTGCGTCACTCGGTTCGCAGTGCCGACGGGAACTCCCCTTCTCGACACAAGGCCCTGGCCAAACTGTTTCGCACTCACCTCTGTGTGAAGTGTTGTGTAATTGGTCTGAATTTTGTGGGCTTTTTGTTTTCAGACGCTGCATTTTGCTTCAACCACTCGCTTTAAAAAAATAAAACTCGCTTCCAGAGCAGACTGTTGTACCAGGAAGTAGCGATTTATAAAGATAGTCAAACAGCCAAAAACTCACGAAAGAAGATACAACAGACATTTTGCTTTAAATGCTCCTGCATACTCCCTCCGAAGTCAAATAGTCGACGCGCGGTCACGTGGTTTTTCGGCATTTGTTTTCACACACACCTTTCATAGTCCCTGAGACACACCGTGCCGAGCTCCTAGAAAACCCCTCCCTCTGTGGTATACGTCACTA
>JARVJO010000180.1:2498798-2511946 GCA_031762555.1 Cynodonichthys magdalenae | reverse complement strand
ATAATGGTTGCGTATTTGCTGCGGAGGTCGGAGCGCAGCGGAGCGGAGACGGAACGCATGTAGTGTAAATTAGGGGTAAGAAGCAATTAATTCATCCAACAATGTAAAACTAGAAGCGTAATTAAGTGTGTGAATTGATGAGAATTTAGCAATTCCAATTTCATTGTCGATATTACTTGACAATTCAATTATCAATTTTGTTATCAATTTTCAAAAATAGAACATTGTTTGTATGCAAGAAGTCTTTAATCAGTCTTAATCAGAAAAATAACAACTAGTTTAAATAAAATATTAGAATAAACACAAAATGTCTGCAAGTTGGAAGTATTTCTGCCCTTTGTTGTGATTGAAGCTTTGCATGTGTGTAACTGGCACTAGTTTTGTCTGTTTTTGGTGAAATGTAACCATGCATTAGACCACTTCTTCCTTGGATATAAATCACGGAGCGTGTTGTCGTCATGCACACACATTCTTATGAGTAAGTGGAATTGATGAGCAGGATTGTTGGGCAAGAAACATACAATTCTAAGGAACTGAACTAAGAACCAGTTCTCTATTCCCATCCCTAGGCGTAATGTTAACAGAGGTGGACTAACACACATGTCATTCTGAAGTCTAGAATTAATGCCCTAAACTGTGTTGTGATTTCTGGTCTCTGGTTTTGATGACCTCCACAAACTCCACTCTATGTGGTGCTGTAGTATTTCTGACATGATCGCACAAATATCTGAAACATTGCTTACTTAGTCTTAAATGCATTTGTCTGCTTAACTCTAATCACCTGCTTACAATCTAGCCACACTGTCACACTCAACTAATAAATCTCAGGAAGGAGAGGCGCACGCACACACACACACACACACACATTAACAGAGGAGCACAGAGTCAGATGGAAGAAAGTAAAAGTAAAATGAGGAGACTGAGAAAGAAAATAGGATAACACACAAACGAACAGTGACCTCTTCAGCTGCATGACTGAAAGCATCTGACAGAACGAAATGTGAGTGACTTGATTGAGTTACAGACGGATACAATGAAGACACACGGGGACGTCCAACTGTTGTGCATGACTGCAAGTCACTGAGTTAAAGACACAACTGGAGGAGCGCGCAAACATCAAATAATTATAGAAACACTGTTTTTGTTTAAGGTATATGTACAGAAGGCAATTTTTGAATGAACATGAATTTGATGCCAAAAATGCAATGAAAAGAAAGTTAACGGTAAGAAAAACAGATATTCCTATGAAAAACACAAGTACATAACAGGTGACGGTAAAATTAAAACATCATCATTGCAAACTACGTGTGCGCAATAGTCACACTGCAGGTCCTGTGATGTAGGAGGCAAATTTAATCGACGTTTTGTCTCGGGACTAAACTACTGAACCAAAAGTCTTTGAATGGTCGTGTATTACGGCTTTTATTTTGACAGGTTACTTCCGTAGGCGGAAGTGGGACGACTTTGTGTCAAAAAAGCTAAAACTTTAATTTTGTTGTGAAACGTTTTTCAAAAATTATTGTCACAGAGAACTGGAGAAAAAGAGTTAAAATACAGTTAGCATGAATGCTAATATTAAAGCATGACAAAAACTAAGTTAGACACAATTTATGACATATTACATATATTATAACACAATTTATAACATTTGTTGAAAATTCCTGTGTTTTTTAACATCACAATAAATTTTGCAGGGTTAGATAAAAAAGCAGCGCCGTTTCTTTCCAATATTTTGCAGTCTTAATGGTATTAATTAAATTATTAGCTTTTTTTGTAGTTTTAACATTTGAGCCCAGAGTGAATCAGCATCCAGTTGAACTTGAGTCTGAACTTTTTACAACTCCAACCCTGAGGACACACGTTTTTTTGTTTTTTTAACCAGCTTCAAACGCTCTGATGGTTTAAACAATTGTTGTAAATGATGGCCTTTGATCATCCGGGTCTGGAGCTGTTTCCTGATTCCTGTCCAAATTCGACCCTACTCAGGGTTATAAATTGGGTTGTTTATAATATACATTTATGGTTTAATCAATTATCTTAAATCATAATTAGGTTCATCATAATTTAATCACCTTTTGCCATAATGGTTATTTTGGAGTTATTCACTCACAACTTATTTAATGATCTGTAAATGTAAAGTTTTGTAAATAAATCTCCTCTATATTATAATCCAGTGAAGAACCCCAACAGGCATATGGGTTAATGTTAACTCCCAGGATTATTATTTGTGGTTTATGATTCTTGTTTAATGCAACACAAGAGCAAACACATTATTGAGAAACATTTCCAGTGCAGAGGAAAGAAAAACATTCTCAAAGCCTAATAGACCGTTCTATAAACCCAACAAATATGAAATTAAGTAACATTTTTCTAATTATTTCTTGTATTAAAAGTACAACTCACTGTTCAAAAATGTCAGCTGTACAAGACTCTCATTGTGCTTCAGACTATCCATCCGGAATTCAATCAATGTGAGAAACAACATTACTAAAGCAATTTCATTTATTCCTCCTTTCATTTCGGCTGGATTATGGCTTTAATGATGCACTCTGTAAATGATAACAATAATGAAATGCACTTCATTGTATTCCATGAGCAAATTAATGCCCAGGAACACATTATACAAAATGAAGGCTAACAATGTGCCATTGGGTCCAAAAATGTCATCCTGAACCGCCAACTTCCTGGAACAAATGTGTTTAGCAATTATAGATCGGCGACGTCGGGGTATTGTATCGCTGTATAGACAAGGACGCATCTCGGTACCTTGACCCCTTCTCAAAGCTGGCCAACAGCTATTCAAACAGACGGCTCCTTTTGATGCACAACATCGCTAGTTTTCTTTGCCAAGTCTAAATCAACCCGGGTAATTAGAACTCTATAAACAAAGAAGAATGAGACATTTTCTGTGGCGTCTTTGTGAGGTGGAGTAGGTAGGATGGATTTCTAATGGATGGCAATAGGAACACCAGATACAGCAATCGGAGACCTTGTTCAGACCTTAAAAGAAACGCACGAGGGAAGAGGAAAAAAATTGTAAAAGCAAAATCATTTGAAAACATCATGTTGTCATTACGCCCTTTTCTCTAGGACACTCAAAACAAACATCTACATGAGTTTCTTTTCTTCTTGGCCCTCTACATGATGAAGTTTATGCAGAGGACTAACCATCTAAAGTGGATCAGAAAACAATAACTTGGACCACAGGATCAATGCAACCCTGTTACCTGCTCAGGGGCAGTACTTCTCTATTTCTTCAACTCACTCAATAGACTGCATTAGAGTATTTCATTCTCAATGCCATGTTTTCTATCTGCTTTATTAGTTTATCAAGGTCCAACCAGCATGGCCTGTTTTTCAAAGCCTTTGCCAACAGCCATTGTCAGCAGCTGTGTACATCTAATGGCAATTGTTGGTTTTTAGCAACATTTTGTACAAAGTTTCATAATAAACATGCATGAAAATCAGCAGAAAAACTAAATGTTTGTATACTTTATCAATTAGAGGATAATTTTCTTGCTTGTGTTTGTTAGCAAAATATCTCATGAACCACTGGACATATTTTAATGAAACTTTCAGGAAATCAATGGTTGTGAGTCTACACAGTGTCTAAAGTACTAAAAGTTAAATGAAAAGTAACAGAAAATGACTAAATCATTTAACTGATAAGAAAAGTACTTATGCAGATGTCATAAAACTGCTCACAATAAAAGTAAAAGTATTTTACACACACTCTAAAAATGAAATATTGAATTTACTTAACTAAGTTGTGTCAACTGGTTCCACTAAACTAAATTAAACAAATTGTGTTACATTTACTCAACTGGGTTCAGTGAAACTAACTTAGTTAAGTAAATTCAACAGTTCATTTTTTACAGTGCACAAACAACTTATTTCATGATGAATTCTGGTCATATTTAAATTTGTAGCGTATAACAAGGCATTCAATTTTAAAGTTAAGAATTAAAGTATAATTTTTATGTTTTGAATATAACAAAATTAAAGTAAAAGATACCATTTAAAAAAAATAATTGGTAAATGTACTTCGTTACTATACACCTCTGGTCCACACCTAAAACGTTTGGAGCAACCCCAATTCAAGATGGCCGCCACAGCCACCAGATCCTAGAAAAACACTAAAGTGGCTATAATCCAATCAGTTTTACAAATAATTAACTCAAATCTCAACACATAATCTGAGTATAATGTCCTGCAATATTGTATGAGATTGCTCAAAATGTTTTATTTTTGAAGGTTTGACCAAAACAGCCACAACATCAGGTGATCTTAGATTAAACCTCCGGCATGAAAAGCGAAGGGTGATATGCATTCTACCAAAGAATGCTGCGCCACTTATTTGACCCCAATAAATTAAGCCCAAGAGCTGATTGAGGCAAAAATTAATCTTAACAATTACAATTTTATCCGAGAACTTTTAGTTCAAAGTCTTTGTGTGAAAAGTCAGAAAAAGATAGAAGATAATTTAAGATATGGAAAGCAGGAACTAAATGGAGGTGTTCTGAATGGAGGCAGGAAAAGAAACAAATGAACTTCAACACTTGACACTTAAAAAGACACTCAGACGGCAGGGAAGGGAATAAAAGAAGCCCCAAAGCAGAGCATGGAACAGAGCAGCTACAGAGGAAGTAACTGTGGAGAACAAAGGAAGGAGCTGAGTATATATCAAGTGGTTATGAGTAATGGTAAGCAGGTGAAAGACAAATAGTCCACCAGAACACAGGTGTGAGGCAAACAGCCACAGGAAGCAGGACCAAACGAAACGCTGAGGGAGAACCTGTTTCAGAGATGAAGCAACGCAAAACATAGATGTAAACCAAAGAAATTTAAAAAAAAGTAAGTCTCTTTAAGCACAAAAAAACTGATAATTTCCTAATTATTAATAAAACTAGAGACTTTGTGTGACTCCTTGATGCTGAAAGATTTTTGCAAGAAAAAAAGTACAAAAATTTCACAATTTGGTGTAAAATGGCAAAAAAATGATCAGAAAATTAGCTTCAAACTTAGCTGAAAAAGCAGAAAGAGCATGTTTGCTGAATTAAGCAGCCAGAAGCTGAAATTATCACAAAAAAGTAAATTTAGCTGCAAAATATCTAAAATTAGCTAAAATAGTTGAAGTTGCTTAAATTGCCAAAAATCGTAAAAAGAAGCATCAATAGCTTAAATTAGCAGAAAAAAGCTGAGAGAAGCACAAAAAAGTTCAAATCAGCAGAATAGCTGAAAAATCAAACAATTGCTAAAATTAGCAAAACAAACAACAAATGCTGAAGGAAGCTGAAATTTGCACAAAGAAGTAAAAAAATCAGAACTAATGCTAAAGGTGAAAAGTGCAGTAAAGGTTTTATAGACGTTGAATGGAGCTCCATTCATTTTCATCTATCCATCCAAAAAATGACCAAAAAGGCTAAATATCTTAAAATATAAATAGCTGAAATACCAAAAGACACAACCAGAATGTCCCGAAGGAGCTGAACTTTTTGATGAATAAATATTTGAAACGGCACAAAAATTGCAGAACAAGATACTTTGTAAAATATGTATGTTAGTTCTTAGAGTGCATGTTGGGGATGACTCTCAGCTACTGTCTGTCTGACTGTGGTCATATAGTTATGACAGCCAAAGGTCTGTTAGTTTAACACTTCCAAAGCAGATGCTGTAACAGAAACTGCATCTGAAAATACATTTTGGTTAAATGTTGAACAACTGTAGGTGTCATCTTGACAGGAAGAGGGGTCTGAAAGATTAGCAGAAAGGCCAAAGTGCACCACTCAGGTTGGTTCTTCTCCCCCTCTCTTTTCTCTGTCTGACAGTTGCTGTACCAAAAAAACACCGCCTCCGCAATTAGCATCTTCTCACGGATACACACACTCACACACACACACACAGACACCCCAGGGCCCTGCACAACCAAAACAGCATAATTAGACATCCCCTAAACAAAGCACATACTCTGTAATTACTCTGTAATGTTACATAGCACAGGGGACTCAACAAAAGCCATTTTCCCTGTTTCCACCAGCAGGAAACACACACAGACACACACTCACACTCTTCCTCTGTCCTGCGTGTCAGAAACTGTGTACATTTGTATTGATTTCATTGGGCAGAGTACTCCCACTGGCCGCTGCCTGGCTGGTGAGGATGCAGTGTGTAAGTCAGTGCAAGTGTGTTTTCTGAATCCACATAAGTGTGTAGATTCTTTAATATGCATTCTTTGCACAAGTTTTAAACTAACCTCTAATTCCTTTACACTTTGCTTTAAGCAGATAGACTTTCTTGTAATCTTCTAAAGTGGTCTTGATCCATAGTTCTTTAGACCTTGGCTTCCTTTTTTTACTCTGTCTTTAGTCTTTATGACAATAGCAGTATATAAAAACGCAAAATATTGGAAGGCAAAACTAAAATGTCAGTAAAATAAATTAGTAAATGCAGTAGATGAATTATATCTGAAAAGTCACGTCTTTAAGACTCAAACGTAAGACAAGTTTTCAACTAAAATATTATCTTATTTGTCAAATCTTTGGTAAACTTTTGGTAAACACAAATTCAACTAAATAAATGAAAACAAGTGGTGTTGTTGTGACGTGCTGCTAGTAGAGTTTCTAAAGATCTGTTTAAAATGGATTCTTAGATTAACTGTCTGCAACACCAGAATGGTTTTATGTCCATATTTTTTCAGACAATAAAAATAGAAAATAATGAAAAATAAGCTAAAGTCCAAACAAAACCCTTCAGGAACAGAAAAAAAACAAACACAGAGGGTGAACAATGCTTTCTGGTCGCAAAAACTTAAAATTCAATGAGACTACAATGGAAAATGTGTGTATTTTTCCACAATACTGACTCCCAAACTAGCCCATGTGCACATTACTTTATGGAGAGGGTGTGAATGATGCAGTAGCTTAGTGGTCAGTGCTGCTGTCTCATAATTCTGAGGCTGCAGGTTTGAGCCCGAGTAAAACTATTGCAGAGCCTGCAGGCTGTGGCGTCCCTGCAGAAAGGAGCATCTGAAACAAAAACAACTGTGGACAGGATGTGTTTACCTGGCCTTGACAGCACAGTAAAAGGTAGAAATGTCTCGGTCTTGTGTTGCCGAGTCCAGAGACAAAGCTGCTCTATGAATAGAAAACACCCACACTCCTCTCTGTCTCGTTGCCTCCGTGTCTCCAAAAAGAGACACGACTAATTTCTCCAGACAGAGCGACAGCATAAACACGGGCCCCAACACTTGTGCTGATACTCTTCTTGACAGGACTCCCCTCTGCTTAGACAATCTACAACCACCCCCCACCCAGCCTGATCTCAGCATAACCAGCAACCCCCCCCAACCCACAAACACAATCATTCTGTTCCTTTTACCCCTCCTCCCACAATCTCTGCACCCCTTCTTTCCACCACTGTGCAGCTCTGGCGTCGACAGAGATATCTGTCCAAGTCCAGCGGCAGTAAATTAAATTTCTATGCCGAGCCAAGTAGTGTGAAATCACATTAGATCTTAATCAGAGACTATTGTGTTCGCCTTGTTGAATATTTTCTCTTTTTTTACGAGTGTTGTGGGTATTTTTTTATTGTGATCTTTATTTCAAAACTTAGTTTACAGTCAGCATTATTTCCTTATTATGTTGTTAGCATGAAGCTAATCAGCTGGGTCTCAGTATAATCTGGTAATCTGGCTACACCTCTCACCTCTGTTTTAATCTGACGCAGCTGTGTTCAGTTTTATCTTTGCAAGAAACTATAAGTATCATAGAGGTTCCCAGGTTGCAGAGGAGTCACAGAGTCCTGAATCCTGGAACACGAAGTCTTAAAAAGCAACTTGAATTTATGTCAAACTTCCATTTATCCTTGGCTGAACATAAACATGTATTGTACACTTATTTAGCTGATTAAATTTGTTTTTATCCAGTATAAATAGACCATATAAAGCCTAAATGTTCTGAAAGACAAACACAGCTCAATATAACCCCAAACATTTAGTTCCTCCTGCACTTACTCAGAACTCTTTTAACCTTAGTACCCTTTTTACTACTTTGTAGATCATTTCTCTATACATTTTTTTACATTATCCTAATAAACACTTCCTTTTTACTGTGTGGTCAGCGTGCTTCTCTTTTTGCCTCCCTGTAGTTTGTCTGTTTTTGCACATTTGTGCAGGCGACATGCACATTGTGGCTGTTTGGTAACCGCGCTGCATGTCTTTTGTTAACAAACTTCCCTATTTGCTGTCAGGAAAACAGAAGACTCTGCCACGTCATGTCAGCTGCAGAGCGACAATCGAAGAAGAAATGCTTTTGTTTTATATTAAAACAAAATGACTCTGAAAGACAAACTACTCTGAATGGACGTTTAGACTCACAGTGGTGCCCAGTCCTGGTCCTCGAGGGGCTACTATCCTGCATGTTTTCCATGTCTTTCTGCTTTAACACATTTTGTTTAAATGAATGAGATAAAACGGTTTCTGCAGAACTTGAAGACCCCCGGAAAAGCAGGGAGGGACACAACTAAAGCGTGCAGGATCATGGCCCTCGAAGACAAGGATTGAACACCACTATTTTAAAGTGTTTATGAAAGAAATCAGAGGTTAAATATTTTTGAATAAACTGAATTTCTTTGCATTGGTTGAGACGAACAAAAGAGTCTGTGTTGACGCATTTAATTTCAAATCTGTTACACGTTTTCAAAAAGTTTGAAGAGATTTTACTTTTTTAGAATGTAGCTGCTGTAAAACTGACTTTACAGTGTCTTTCTGATTTTAGAGTAAAACAACAAACCAGGGCTAAAAGAAATGTTGTTCAAGGAAGCACAGTTAAAACTACAAGACAAAAAGCAATAAGTGACCTCGTCGAGAAGAGATATTTGCACAGCTGAACGCATATTTGCTCATCAGAGATTTTACATAAAATAAAAAATTTGAGCTTTTCTGAAAGTCCGAAAGCTGTCTCTGCTTTTCAGAGCAAGCACACGAGCTGAAGCTGTTGGACATTAGCTAAAGAGCAACTTCAGCTACATCCTGAGCTTAACTTTTAGGTTCACAACAAACACAAAAAATATTTGAAAGAGGAAATAATAAAAGTTCTTGAAAACTGAACATGTTTCTAGTTTTTCTTTTTACACTTGTGACCAGACTAAGAGCAGTATTATATATTTATAATTATATATGCATGTATGAATTACAACAACACAGTTTAGCTGATCACAGACAAACAAAACATGGCTGTAAGATCCGACACAAACAGAAATAATTATCTTTTAGGAGTGAAGACTGTTGGAATGGTGTGTTTGTATTTTTCGCATATTTTCCACATATTCTGCACAAACACTTCAGACAATAGAAGCACTTCTCTGGTTCTCTTCTTGGTCCTTTTTTTCCCTCCTCTCTGTCCTCTCAGCCCAACTTCCAATCTTTATTTTCTCTGGTTCGTCTCGCTCTTCTTTGTTTTTCTCTTAGTAACAAGAGACACTCCATCGGTTTTCATAGTTCCCTCTCATTCAGCCAATGCCATTCGAGCAAGTAACCATAAACCAACAAAAGGACAAAAAAAGTGAAATTATTGATTTGATGTCGGTGTCAATTAGAGCAAAGAGAGTTGAGGAGCAGCAGAAAGAAATGGAGGAAAGATTAAAGTGAGCTGTTAGTATCACATAAAACTAAAATAGAGGCAAAAAGTGGCAAAATTCAAAAGAATACATGTAAAATTTACATGTATAAAGCATACAGTTAGGGTTTCACATGGTTTTCATCCAGCTGAGATAAACATGAGTTCTGATAAAACAGCATATGTTGATTTTTCTTTTTTATGACAATATATTTTGTTTTTAATATCCTGCAGAGTCACAAGAAAAAACCCAACATCAGGCTGCTTGTCATAGAGGATCACATCTAAAGCAGAACTATATTCAAGTCCTTCATGCATGCATAATACAAAGGCCTGCCTGAAGAAATTATAAGTGACAGATATTGAGGAAAGAAGACGACGTATCGATCCCGACCACGGCAGCAAAGGTAGAAGAGAAGGAAAGAAAAGCCTGGGATGGAGAAAAACATTTTTATCCTTAAATACTGTTGCTTTAGTTTCAACACTTAACCTATCAAACTATAGTACATCTCAAACTGTGTATGCATGACATCATAGTTACCTCTGTTATCAATCACCAAGGGGACATTACAAGATTAAATGTATTTCCCCAAATAATAATTTACAGCATGACAATAATATTACAGCAGTATACGGGTCAAATTTGACCAGATTTAGTGTTTGTTCAGTCAATTTTACTAAATTTCTTTTAAGTATACTTTAAAAGTTGAGTAGAAGTCATAAGTGAGGCTTATTTTTTAGACATTTAAAAAAAAAAAACATTGAAAATTAAGAAAGCATCAAAGTGAAGAGCTGTTTCTCAAAAGAAAAAGAAAAAGAAAAAAAGTAAAAAGTAGCATTCCTTGCACTTTTACACAAATATCTTGCGATCTGTTGGAGCTTTGTGTGTCTGTTGGGGATGACTCTCAGCTATTACCACACCAGAGTTTACCTCAATATTAGCAAAAACGTCAATTATAACCACTTTTGTGTTGACTAATGCAACTTAGTTGTCGGCCATCTTGAATGGGTTTTAAACACACATTAAGAAATTATTTCCTAAGAGTTTCGAGAGATGTTGGTAGGAGACAGACAGTTCTATGATCGCCTGCCTTTCATGGAGGCGGGCGATAACTATTATAATCAGGGTTTTGTTAGTCACATGATCACTTCATCCTCCGAGGAGGAAACAAAGAGGAGGAGGTGGGATGTTTGCTCTGTTTACCATCTGAATTCATACGAGGAAGAAGTGACGGGATGAGAAATGTGTGTGTTTGGGTACATGTGTTGGAGCCAAGAGGGCAGGGTGAGGATAACACTATTTTTCAGAGGACATGATGTCTCATTGCACATCACACACACACACACACACAGACTCAAGCAAACACACACGCACTGTGTCACTGTGCATTACTGTTGCTTTCTGTGGGCGCTGCGTCCAGACAATGACAGGCAGGCAGTAGCCACAGCATAATGAGAGAGAGCAGGGGCCTTTGCTCTCACACACACGCACACACTTCTACGTGCACACACAAATGCAGAGGGCAGTCAGCTTCACTCCGTCCCCTAACCTCTCAATTACCCAGCAGGCTTTTAGTGCCACTCTGCTCCACTACAGCAAATTACCGAGGGCCCTGTCTCACTTAGAGACCTGTGACTCTGTGTGTGTGTGTGTGTTGTGTTGGTGGGTATGGGTGCTTGACAGAGGTAGAGCAAGTGTGTGTGTTGTGCTAAAGAGAGCAGAGCTGAAACGGTGGCTGGAGCCCAGCAGAGGCATGTGAAAAGCTAATAAAAGTGTTTGAATGCAGCTGCCATTAGGCTAATACCTCTCCACCAGTTTGACACACAAACATACACACACACAGAACGAGAGGTGCGCACATACACACACGCACAGCAAGACGAGCAGAGAGGAGTTGGTAGGGTTAAACATCGCACCCTCTCTTAGATCAAATGCAGCTCTCTGGCTAAGAGAGCTGTTTTTTATTGAATGAGAAATTAAAGAGTTGTTAGCAGAAGAACACTGATACAAACGGCTCAACTAGATGTGGAGTTAAAAAATATATTTTAGGCCAACTTCTGCTAAATTTACACCTCTCCACCCTTGTACTGTGTTTTCAGAAAAGCAGAACGTTAAGATGTCGTGCATGTGGGGTTGCCTTGAAGCTACTGGAAATGAAAGTCGCATCAATTGATATTTAAAGTAACTTTATGTCTACGTTTGCAATGAGTACCTTTAACTTCCTGTGCATTTGTTTTTTTTATTCTTAGCATTTTAGACCTTTAGAGGGTTTTCTGCACAGTTTCACAAAGTATGGAACTGTAGGATTTTTTGTATTTTCTAAGGCTCCAGTAAAAGAAAACAGAGAACATGCCATTTTTGATCTATTTTCTGTCACTTCGGCAGTTTTGGTAGGTAAAATGTATCTGATGGTTAGCAACAGGTCACAAATTTTGCTTAACAATTATCAATATAACTTTGTTTCTTAATTCAGGTTTGTTTGTCAGCATGTTTTTTAAAAATCATTTAAATAGACTGCAGAACAAAGTGGTATCAAATAAAATCCACCTGCAGTACGACGTTAATTCAGGAGATGGATATCACACTGAATAAATTTCCACAAAATGAATTTGTCAGTAAAAGATGGAGAAAAACTGAGTTTTTCCCGTTGCAGTGGCGATGATATTAATGTGTTTATGTTTATGTTTCTGTACGTGCCTTTGATGCAGCGAGGTTGTGTTAATTAACCAGCAGCTCTGCTCTGCTGCTGCGTCGAGCTACAGAGGCCAACACAGACACCAAGTGGGAAAAAAAGAGAGAGAGAAAGGGGCACAGGATCAAAGCTCAGCTCTGTGGCCAGGAGCCCCCCCCCCCCCCACACCCCACCCGCTTAGATAAAATGTGGCGGCTGCAAACTTTAAAGACTTCCTGCTATTAGCCTGGACCTTGTCTCCTTACAGGCCGGGGCCTCCCTCCACAGAAACAATGACACGGAGAGGTAGAAACGAAAGACAATGGCTCTGATGATGGAAAAGTAGTGTAGAACATCTTAAATATAATTATAATCAAAGATAAAGTTTACTGTGATAAATATTTATTTGAGAAGTTGCTGGCAGAAATATTAATGGTCACATGCTGCCAGGAAATATTGGTCTCAAGAGTTAGTGAAGTAGTCAGATGTACTTCTACTGATTAGGTTTTGGGGCCAAACTAAACCAAGTTAATCCTAATTTAACTTCTTTAAGGTGTTTTCAGACCTGATAGTCCAGAAGACTCTGTTGAAATGGGGTTTGCTTTCATTTATCATTCTTTATTCTGCACATATCTGTGATTTTTGTGCCATTTCAACAATTTATATATCCAAACATTCAGCTCCCTTTAAGACAAATAGGTGATGACTAACCAAAACTACACCTGAGTTTGTAGACGGACCAGAGTTTACTTTAACCAAAACTACACCTGAGTTTGTAGACGGACCAGAGTTTACTTTAACTAAAACTAGACCAGAGTTTGTAGGAGGACCAGAGTTTACTTTAACTAAAACTAGACCAGAG
>JARVJO010000180.1:2473502-2498641 GCA_031762555.1 Cynodonichthys magdalenae | reverse complement strand
ACCTGGGTTTGTAGATGGACCAGAGTTTACTTTAACCAAAACTAGACCTGGGTTTGTAGATGGACCAGAGTTTACTTTAACCAAAACTAGACCTGGGTTTGTAGATGGACCAGAGTTTACTTTAACCAAAACTAGACCTGGGTTTGTTGATAAACCAAAGTTTACTTTAACCAAAACTAGTCCTGGGTTTGTAGACGGACCACAGTTTACTTTAACCAAAACTAGACCAGGGTTTGTAGGCGGACCAAAGTTTACTTGAACCAAAACTATACCTGGGTTTGTAGATGGACCAGAGTTTACTTTAACCAAAACTAGACCTGGGTTTGTAGATGGACCAGAGTTTACTTTAACCAAAACTAGACCTGGGTTTGTTGATAAACCAAAGTTTACTTTAACCAAAACTAGTCCTGGGTTTGTAGACGGACCACAGTTTACTTTAACCAAAACTAGACCAGGGTTTGTAGGCGGACCAAAGTTTACTTTAACCAAAACTAGACCTGGGTTTGTAGATGGACCAGAGTTTACTTTAACCAAAACTAGACCTGGGTTTGTACTTGGACCAGAGTTTACTTTAACCAAAACTAGACCTTGGTTTGTAGGCAGACCAGAGTTTACTTTAACCAAAACTAGACTTGAGTTTGTAGGCGGACCAGAGTTTACTTGAACCAAAATTAGACCTGGGTTTGTAGGTGGACCAGAGTTTACTTTAACCAAAACTACACCTGGGTTTGTAGATGGACCAGAGTTTACTTTGACCAAAACTAGA
Source organism: Cynodonichthys magdalenae (assembly GCA_031762555.1). Classification (NCBI taxonomy): domain Eukaryota; kingdom Metazoa; phylum Chordata; class Actinopteri; order Cyprinodontiformes; family Rivulidae; genus Cynodonichthys; species Cynodonichthys magdalenae. The sequence goes on along the minus strand of JARVJO010000180.1, from coordinate 2,497,875 downwards.
CCAGAGTTTGTAGACGGACCAGAGTTTACTTTAACCAAAACTAGACCTGGGTTTGTAGGAGGACCAGAGTTTACTTTAACCAAAATTAGACCTGGGTTTGAAGGCAGACCAGAGTTTACTTTAACCAAAACTAGACCTGGGTTTGTAAATGGACCAGAGTTTACTTTAACCAAAACTAGACCTGGGTTTGTAGACGAACCAGAGTTTACTTTAACCAAAACTAGACCTGGGTTTGTAGCCAGACCAAAGTTTACTTTAACCAAAACTAGACATGGGTTTGTAGATGGACCAGAGTTTACTTTAATCAAAACTAGACCTGGGTTTGTAGATGGACCAGAGTTTACTTTAACCAAAACTAGACCAGGGTTTGTAGGAGGACCAGAGTTTACTTTAACCAAAACTAGACCTGGGTTTGTAGGAAGACCAGAGTTCTCTCTAACTGAAACTAGACCTGGGTTTGTAGGCAGACCAGAGTTCTCTTTAACTGAAACGAGACCTGGGTTTGTAGGCGAACCAGAGTTCTCTTTGGTTGGTTAGCATCACAGTTTGATTTCTTGTTCACAACAAACCAGACTTTCTAGTCAGATGAACTAGAGTTCGATTAAAGTCGACTAAATGGGGCTGGTGTGAATGCACCCTTAGATACTTCTTAAATTTTGGTAAAATACGAAAGCAGACTCAGCAGCACATCTTTTTTTGTTTGGATTCTGTCTACTAGGAATTTTACCACACATAAATATTAAAAAGTTTTTTTTAACTCTCTTATTTAATGAAAACGATCTAAAAACACCAATATTAAAAATAATTACTTTCACCTACAAACTGTTCATGTATCTCCTCAATAGCAGGGAGATCTGACACAACTTCAGCAAGCATTTCTCCTTTTACAAACGCTGAACTTTTTCCTGTTTTCCTCAGAACAAGCACCTCCACCTGGGCTGTATTAGAGGGAGGAAGTGCCTTTACTGTCCTGTTTTTGGCTGAGCGGACGCACACACACTCCAGAGCCAGGGGCATGATCTGACCACCTCTCTGGGCGGTGGGGAACATAGGAAGCACACCGAGAGCTAACGAAGGAGGATCAAAGAACACATTACCATGCCTCCCCTCTTCCTTCTCTCTCTGCCGCTCAGAAGCAATAAGAGGCCCGCTGGCCGCCTGTCCTTGTGCTTGTTAGCCGGTGACAATAGGACGTGCCCTGAGCAAAAGGAAATGAATTATTTACCCTGCTCCCTCTTGTGCTCTTGAAGAAAAAGAGGAGGGAGGGAGGAAAAAAATCCTTTTCTTGTTTTACCATTGAACTCGCTGCTCTCGTATTCCACACGTGACTTGTTCTGTGGCCTTAGATGTTAAATGCCCAGAATAATTCTGTTCACTGCTGTTGACGAAGATATCCGTCCCTGGTTGTGAGGTGCAGGGAGAACAGGAAAGGGCGCGCACTTGAAGAGATATGTGGATGTATTGTGTTTAGACAAGGCTGTTTCAATTTGCATGTGCTCAGTCAAACTCCCCCCCCCCCCCATCGTCCACATGGAGCTGAACTCTGAAGGCATCCGAGGGCCTTGGAACGTAACGAGGGAGCTGCAGCAGAGGGTAGGTGTTGTGGTTTGTGTCTGCTCCTGACAAGCATACGGCTGCTAATTAATCTGATTATAAGGAGACAATTTAATCCATCAAGAGGCTTCATATCCCATGACCCCCCCAGTGGTGGAACAAGACCCTTATGAGGCGACGATGCCCTCATCGAGGAGCTGACAAAGGCTGAGACGAGCGTGTGTCAGTGTGTGTGTTCTCTGAGCTACTTTCTGCACAATATGCCCTTGGTAAAGTGCTTTCATAATTATTTCACTTGTTCTCACACATACTCTCTTATTCACACACTTTTTTCCCTTCATCATAATTCTTTATCACACCTCTTCCTCCTCCTCCCCTCTCTCCTCTCATCTGTCCGCCCCTCCTTATTTTCTGTCTTGTCCTGTATCTTTTCCTCCTGACCCTGCCTCTGTGCTTAATGATGGTCTTTGAAACAAGGGGGAGTAATGGTCACCTTGATAATGATGGTCGTGTTGGTGAAGCGGTGAGAGTGGTGGGGGCGGAGCGTGGCCTGTCAGCGACAGCTCACCTTTCCTCGCTCTCCCGTCCCAACATCAGAGCAAGAGTGGAAACTAGTGAATCCAGAAAACAGATTTCCTTTTCTTCTTTCATTCTTCACTCCCCCGTTAGATCAATACATAAAGACCGGGGGTCGACACAAAGTGCTGCAGGGTACGCTGGGGTCTGTGTGGGCCCTGGACAATCCATCTCTCTACAACACTACTACTGGAGGGAGGGGGGACATGAAAGCGCCTTCATTAGCTGCACCAAAAGACTCATATATTTCTCACAGGGCATAAAAGGCCATTGTAAAAACGCCCTCTGTTCCCTTTCAAACATAAAACGTGTCAGACAGCACAAAAGGATTCCAGTCGTCACAGGGAGCGGGGATCGTTACCGAACAAGTCGGCAGAGGAAAGAGAAGCAGGCCGTTCAAAGTGAGAGGAAATCATGATTAGGGGCATATTGTGGGGGGAAACTGAGTTTAAAGCAGCCTAAAAGAGGGGGCCTGAAGGAAAACAGAGCAGAGGAAAGAAATGAAGAGCAGAAAAACATCAGCCGTGAGGAGAAACTCTTTATAAAGATGCAGATAAAGTTGAAAAACAATCAAAGAACACAACTGATGTGACTCCTGTGTCCACGGAGCTTAAAGTTGTGTATCTCAATAAGTCGATCCAAAAGTTTGATTCAACACACTGAGGTCTTAAAATTGAAAGACACTTTCATAAACTCAGACTCATAATTAACAAATTAGGCTAAAAGTGAATAAAACTGCATGCAACAGTTAGATCAGCAACAAGCTACAAAATGTATTTTTTTAAATGAAAAAAAAATTTAATTTACGGTTTGCTTCTGTAATGTTCATTCACATCTTAAAACACGTTTTTGATGTGTTCTGCTTTCCATACAAATGTGAGTTTTCTCCCACAGGCCCCACCTCTCAAAAAGTCTCAAAGGCCAATTTCCAATTTGTAGTTAAAAGTCATTACCAATGCGTTAAGCAGACACTCACGTTTTTGGTGATATAAACACTGAGGTTGCTATGGAAACGTCATTAAAACCCATTGTAGTTCACCTCCTAAACTCTAGGTGTCACCAAAGAGAAAATAATACAACTAAACAGCAGGAAGTGCAGCCTGATTAAGACTGGAAATTAGTTTCTATACATTAAGATGGGTTCACACCGAACACATTTTGAGCAGCAGGAGCGTCCGGTTTACATGCAAAGTCTATGGTGGACACACGTCTAAGGTCCTCGCAGCGCGTCTAGTATGTTTAGTGCGGCGCATCCTGAAGAGGTAGGTGCGGTTTGAGTGTTGGCTGTGCATGCGGTGCGTCCAAAGCAGCCAACACTTCAGTTAAAAAATCTGAACATTTGCTGCTTGACGCTCCTCGTCAATCAGAGAGACTCTGCTCTATAACGTAGCGGTGCATTTTTCCATGTGACTGTTTCTTGAATGTTGCCCACTAACCTGAAACCAATGGACAGGAACTCTTTAGATGAAATCGACTTTCTGTAGTTGGTGTTCTGGCTGGAGATATCGCACCGATGAGGGTCAATGGCTTGTTAAACTGACCGCAGTGTTATCGAGCTCGGGACAAAAATAGTTCTGACAGCGAGCCTCGTCAGCTCCTGTGGTGAAATTCACTGAACAGACCGCCTCTGAATTATCTGGCGAATTAATTACCTGGTGAGCACGACATTTGCTTGCTCTCAGTAAATAAAGCAAAGCCACTTTCATTATTTCATCCACCAGAGACCGGCAGAGGAAAACAGAGGCTCCTCCCGACACGCGCCTACATTCACACCGAACGCGTCTGACCTGAAAGAGCATGAGCAGCCAACTTGAAGCGTTGGGCGCGTTTTGGATGCTTGAAACGCGTTCAGTCTGAACGTAGCTTTAAAGTACCTTCACTTTATAAATAAAATCAGTTATATAGTGCTATTTCACTACACTAAAGTTTTTTTATTTTTCAACATTACATTTATTATTTATTATGTTATATGATTTAACAATATTTTCCCCCTTAAAACATGTTCAATAATAGATGATACATAGATGGATAAATAGATGATCGCTACAGAAGATCTTTCCTGCCCACAGCCATCAGCCTCTACAATAACTCTTTAGTCAAATGAGTTACTATAACACCTAATTTCCCTCTGAGATCAATAAAGTATTCTTGAATTGAATTGATAAAATATCAAAAAAATTGGTAACCGTTGACAAATTTAGCAGCTACAGCTCAGTTTAGAAATAAACAAGCTCAGAGCAAACTCTCAAATGAGATGTGGCAGATTATATTGTTTTTAAATTAACCGAAAATGAATGTTGTTTCAATAAATTTATCTTCATCTGTAAATCCAAACTGAAGAATATTCTCTGGTAGTCCTTTAAGCATCAAACAGCTCTGTGTCGCTTCCTTTCAGACTTCCTGAGTGTACAAACCTTGAGTTAGGGGAGCATCTGCTCTGAAAGCTTCTTTTTGGAGACCTTGGACAGATAATAAGTGCAGTGCAGATCTATTATGAACCACAGAGGCCTTGGACATTGTTGTCCCTGCTTTTCCCGAACAGAGTCTCAAAAATGGTACCGTATTTCTGGGTTTCAATGGTTCCCGAGTCCCTGCTCTTATAGAACCTGACCTCACACATGACTCGCAGAGGACCTCCATTACAGGTAGGGTGCCATGGTCAAAGCCGTTTTGGCTGCACAACGCGTAAACTGGCATTGTTCAGGCAGCAAATCTCTGCACTCGAAGGGAGGTTGTCCCTCTTTGAGTGTAACTGAAATTCAGATCAGTACAAAGAGAAAAAAATGATGCCGGGGATATCAGTGCAGAGACCCCCAACTAAAGAGGCTGATTGAGATTGACCTCTGCCACATGCTGAACAACAAAACAATGACATATCTCTTACACAAGCTCTCTCTATGCCATGAAAAGCAGACAGCAATGAACTCCACCCACCCATCCCCCCATTGACCTGCACCATTAACATCCCAGAATTCTTTTCAGCTTTCAATGCAAGAGCAAACGCATTGGCAGCCATGACCGAAACTGAGGCACATGGCTGACATTCATGCAGGAATTTTACTTTACACATTTAAAAATGGGTAAATAAAAGATCGGGAAACAAAATATTTCAATAAGACTATTTAAAAATCGCAAAAAGGTTGCATTCCATTTCATGTTCCTGAGTGACGTATCGTAGGATACATCTACTTGAACACATTAAAATAGTCTTTTGTTCTGATTCTTCTGATTTTGCTTTCATCTGTGCTTTGTGGGTTTTTTGAAAGAGATTAACAAATGAAAAACAGAGTATCAGAGCCTGAAAAAGAATAATTTTATTATTTTTCAAGGTTAAATTCTAACAAAACAAAGATTTGGTGCAATTTCTTCCTGACTATCTCGACAAATGATGTGACTTCTGAATATACACAAAAAACAGCATTAAATGGGATCTTTTCTTTGCCTTGTTGTCTAATGGAAGATAAAATCCAAGTAAAAAGCCACACACTAAATATCAGTTCTCAGCCTTCTACGTTTTGTTGTTTTTTTGGCTCCTCTGCTTCACTTCAGATAAATGCAACTACGAAGCCTCTTCTCTGGATTGACCCATTTAGAAATTACCACACTGATAACACAAGAGAAACAACACTTTGAGGATGAGGAGGAGGGAGGGGATGTAATGAGGTAAGTTCCTGTATTTGTACGGGAGCGGATCAACTTGTCTGCACGGCTTAAAACACTCATTACATTATTAAGCCACACTGCGGTGATTTGTTTTCAAGTAAAACGAGGCTTGCTGCGCTCAACATTAACCACCCGTGCTGAGCTATTGGAGTGTGTGTGTGTGTGTGTGTGTGTGCACAGAGGAGGAGGAGGGGTTGGCAGGGACACTAACTATCTCAGCAGATGTGTTCAAGATGGAAAGCTACTGATGACCTGAGTAGAAAAAGACTGGAGTATTAGTCCGACAGCACAGATTACACACAAGAGGTCAGAGTCCAGAGAGTTTACGTGGGGGGTAAATTGTGGGGGATGAGAGAAAATTTGTACAAAAGAATGTATTCCCTAAGCTATGAGTAGTTCTACTTAATATTGTGATGCGTCACATTTGGAGCTGACCTAGAGTCAATCTTAGTTGGCAAAAATCCACAAACGTCCCAGACTTCAGGCCCTCAGCTGAATTGTACTACAGGTTGAGTCAAAAGTATCAGGACATTTTATTTTAGAAACGGAAGGGAAAATTAAATATCTGAATACACCAGCAAGTACTAGGTAAGGGGGCTTATCTTTAAGGCCAATGGTGCCCTAAGTTATTGCCTTAGTTATTACCAAAGAGTGGGGTTAAGGTATTTAAAAATGGATGAAATTAGAATAATGAATAGTGTTACTAAACCCTTGTTTATTTGAAAGTGATAATGTTTATCACCCAAAACTGGTTGGGGGCACTGGTCTCTTAGTTAGCCTTTAGCTAGTTATTTTATGGCTCAAAAGCAGAAAAGTTTGGGAAACATTGTTTTAGGCTGTGTCAGTAACATGCCAGACATCTTGCAAGCTACTATATTGGACCAAAATCAAATTTATTCAGTGGGAAACAAAATATTGCACATCTGATTGCAGTGAAGAAAATGTTGTAATTGATTAACTGAATGTTTGATGCAGTATTGTATTTTATACTTTCTGATCATTGCAGCAGTAAGTTTAAAACAGACAGAGTTGGTCGGTGTGTCTTATCAATGTTCTGTCTGTAAACAAAAATGAGTTACGTTCTACGTCTGACGTAAAAGTTACCACCTTCAGGGGGTTGTAACCAGGAATCAGTCTGAGGAGTTTCAGGTGAACTCAGCCCTACAAGCACTGCCTCCACATGGAGGACAAACAGGTTGGTCACATGCAAAAGAGGACCATCAGCCAAACAATAGGTCGTTAGTGCATTGATTGGCTCTATTGTTCATAGAGGGTCATGTGCCCCATCACCTGACTATTGTTGAGTCATACTTGCAATAACAGCATTGTAAGAGTGGGACCACTGGACCCAAAGGCCTCCAACCCTGTTTACTGATAGACAGTTTTTCTTCACAAAAATGGCTTCCTTTACTCCTCTCTCAAACCAACGTTTTTCTCTATCAAGGATGAGAACATTGTCATCCCTGAGTGACCGCTGGCCTGTAGATGAGCGTAAACTGCAGAGTTTTGGCTGGATGAAGTTGCTCTTCTGTGCTGGCCCATTCTTTTGAACAGGGGCTGCTTTGTTTCCCTGATGCGTAACTGGTCACAGTCCTCCTGGCACTTAACAGCATACACAACATTACTCTGTACCAGAGGATTAGATCTTTGGGGTGAACCAGTCCTTGCTGTTGTAGCATGAACGACCGTGACCCCTGACATGACCTTTTGACCACCACTGGTCATGTCTCACAACTAACTGAACTTTGTCTTGAAAAAGCTGTCTTAGAGACAAAAACTCTATTTTAGCTTCAAAATATGACCTCGTCTGCAGATAATGCTGACATGACAAGTCTGTTTTAGTCTGTTGTGATTCATTAAAAAAAAAGAATTATTAATCATCATAATGATTTTCCTTTTTAAAGGTATTTCAAGTGTTTCAATGTGTTTTGGGGTTGGAAAGCCACTGGGACGTAATGTTTAGAGAATAAACATCTCAGTTTCTCTGAAACTTCTGCAACATACAGAATGACCACAGGTATGGGTATGGGTCTGGGTTTGGGGTCTTCATTTTCACCTGGTGGTTGACTGGAGTCCTGTTTGGTATTCTTGTCTGCTTTCAGGAAAGCCCAGTTAGGATAACCACGCTGCTCCAGGGTCTGTCTTGTGTGTGACTTCTCCTTCTCCCTGGCTCCTGGGTTTGTGGGGACACCGTCTGCTCTGTGGTACAGAGGCCTGACACACAAGTTGTGTACCAGAGGACCTACTTATTTCTTTGGCTACTTGTAAATACTTTTTTTAGGTCCAGATTTGTATGATTTTAGTGGAAAAATAGTATTTTCCTCGTCTAATCTCTGCAATCATTTTGTCTTTGTAATAATCTGAAACACATGGTGCTTTTATTGTATTATTGAGCATGTGTTGATTAATATGTACAGCTTGTATCATCCTTGTTCAATAATGTGTTTTACATTTTCAGTTGAAGGCAGTCTGCTTTGAAGGTTTTTTTCCCCCTCCCCTTACAAATCACAGTAGCTTCCTCTTCTCTTTCCTCTGTTTAAATCTAACAAAAGCAGATGAAAGTTAATTTGAAGCAAAAAGTTAATCAAAGTAATAAGAGAACAAAAGATCATCACATAAAAAAATCCACCCACGCTTCAAGTGTTTGCTTTTTTTTATTCGTTACAAGCTTTTAACAAAAGGCAGCTATAAAAAAGCGAAGCAGATGGCTATTGTTCACAGGTAAATTAACTCACAATCTGCGGTAAACAAATATCTGAAGCTACATGCCTCCATTGTGGATGAAAATATGAAGGTACTTATTAAAAGCCTTCACTTTAATTTATGTCTCTCAGAATATAAATGGGATGATGTCATTACAGCGGCCGAGGCAGCTGCTTTTACTCCTATGAATCGGCAGTCATTGTAAACATTTCAACCTATATGGCTCAATATGACAAAAATGAATGTGCCAATTGTCTTTTTGTGTTTCTGTTTGGAGTCATAGCTCTGCTTTTCTCAACTATTTCACTCTTAATTCCGAGGAACACAAATATTGTCTTTATGGCTAAGAAGTTTTGTGTTTGTGAACTTTACTTTTAATTAGCATGATTTGACATAGAGTTGGTAGTTTATTACCACTTTTACTGTGGTAAAACACACAAAACTTTCCTCCCAAAATTTGCTCTGAGCTGATGTTTTTAGTATATTTTATGGACACTAAATATCAAGGAGATTCTGATGAATTGTAGCCACTTGATACATGCTCAAATCTCAAATATTTTGCAACTCATAAAAAAGTCTAGCATCCCTTTCATGCCAGAGTTTTATAATAATTATCTTGTGTGTTGAAGGGGTTAATAAGGACAGCTCAAGCAGTATATTGAGAGCTTGCAAGTTTTGTTTGGGATTGACCATCATCTGCTACAACACCAACTTTAAGGAAAGCTCACAGTAGACAACTTGTGCCAACTTATGAAACATTTTTATGTCTAAATTGCTAATAAAAGTTGTATATTTGATCATTTTGTTAAAATTACTGTATGTACAGGCCTTAAAGAAGCTGCCAGTTGATTTTTTTCAATTCCATCTTCAACATAGATGTCTTTAAAATTTTCATAAGTTGTCTAAATTGTCAGTGTGACAGGGCCTTTAGCTGAATATTTATAAAAACTGAACAAGTTACAGACATTTTTGTACTAGATAGGGTCAATCATGTGTACCTAAAATGATGACAAGTTGTAGATATGAGTTTGCTAATCTCTTATCATGAGATGTGTGATAATTTGCTGACAGTTTTGGTTTTACTAATTATTGCATACATTTAAACAAAAATGTTGTGTAATGCATAGTACTTGGCGTAATTGAGTGTAATTGTGAGCAATTTGTTTCATTCCCTAATGTTTGCTGTTGCTGCCATCTTGATTTTTTAATTGGTTGTATTTAAACTTTAACCATAAAATTAACTCATGAGGAATAAAAATCTCTCATTAAGTTACAACAATCAAAGCTCACACACATAGAATGTATGGAATCGGTATTTTGCAGACAATTCAAAGCATTAGGTGCCATTTTTCTCAATTTTGTTTAGACCTTTGGCACTGATAAAAGGATCTCCTGAGACTAAAGACCATATCCACCTGAGGTTTTTTTGATAAATGTAGGTATGATGATTGTGAAGGCAGCTGACCCTAATAGCTGAAATTTACCAAAACTTCAGTCAGCAAATCAGACTTGGATTGAGTCCAAAAGTTATTTATTTATAAATGTACATCCAAGGATTATCAAATGTTAGAGTCATCCTCTGATTCATAAGATATTTTTTTACAGACCAATACAGTTGACTCCAACAGTTAATGGCAAAGTGCATCATTGGTGCCCATGTCCAGCAGTCACTGTGTGAAGGGTGGGGTACCCCCTGGACCAGGTCCACAGATGCGAGTCGGTACAGTTAAAAACAAAGTTTTTCAATCCCTGCATCTCTTTAGATGCATCACTTTTCACTCACATAAGTTTGATTCTCAGAATTTGCTCATGCAGCCGATCACTAGCAGCGGCTCACCAGCAAGAGATTGAACGGCTACTTTAAAGCCAATAAAAAGCTTAAAAAGAAAATTTTCAGAGTGAACAAAAATAAAACTCTTTGCAGACTGACCTGCAGGCGTTCTTTTATCGACACGCCGTTGGAGATTTTTATTGTCTGAGTGCCCCGATCAGACTGAACAGAAAGACATTCTCAAACTGTTAGGTGGCAGATCAAACTTTGTTGGATGACATGTGTCGCTGTCCAGCTGTATTTTATTTTATTTTATTTTGCAGTTTTAGTCATTTATTGGAGGGGCATGGTGCTGTTATTTGATCAGTGGGGGTTGTGAGCAGAACAGTAGCAGTGGCATGTGATGGAAAACCTCCAGCAGCACATGTCCTGACCAAAACAAATTGCATTCCTACCATCTAAAAATGCTTCAGAACTTATGTCAGATCATGTGCTGTTTGTTTTACCTCAATGCAAACATTGTAAAGACTAAGTTATAGATTGGTCTGTTTTTAATGGGAGACATTCGTTCAAACCAACTGGATGGTTTTTGGACTCATTTAAGATGGCCACTACAGATAACTGATCATAAACACAAAAATGGCTTTAACTCATTTGATTGTACAGATATTGAGTTAGATTTGGTGTGGTAGTGGCTGAGAGTTGTCCCCAATTCATACTCTGAGCACTAACTGATCGCATAAGATTGGTGTGTAAAACGTTGGCACTACCCATTTCAGTCAACTTTATCTTTTAGCAAAATATCTCCAAAACCACAAGGCTGATTTCATTAAAACATTCAGAAAATAATTAGGTGTACCTCCACAATGGGTTATCAAATTCAAATTGTTTGCCACAAATATTGAGCTCAAACCTGGTGTTGTAGTAGCTGAGCCTCATCTTCAACACACCATCTAAGGGCCAGTTGTAATTAACTTCAATGTTTTGTTTAACTTGGACTAAACACGGAACATCATGTTCCTCATCTCATTGCTAAGGTTGAGCTCAGTTAATCAATAACTGAGCTCTACCTGGTGTTTCCTGCAAAGAAACAGCATTTTAACACATCCTTTTAGAAACACTGAAAAGTACTACATGTACAACTGACTAAATGTGAAATAAATAACAGAAATATTATTAAAACTAAAAATGTTTTACTAGCTTTTGAGTAGCTGTTGTCTTGGGAATTCCAATGCATAATCAGCATGCATTATGGGAGATGTAGTTTATGGTCAGTGCTGGCCTTAAAGCAGCTTATTTTGAGACATTAATTCAGGGCTACTCAACTAAATTTTGTTAATGATAAAAATTGGTTTGTTGAAGAAATATGAAAGTAATGTATATCTATACGAATTGTTTGAAAAAGATTTGATGACTTTGTTTAGTTTTGATTTTGTAAACTACTTGTTTGAATGTATTCTTGGGGGGAAAAAAGGGGCAGATATTTTTTTTCTTTCTGCTTCCTTTCATTTTATTTATGATTTGTATTTTTTCTTCTATTGTATATAGAATTTATTTAGTTTTTAATGAAGTGAATAAATCTTCTAAATTAAAATTGCTAGGGGAACAAAAGTTACTCAAAGCCAACAGCTCAGGGGCTGGATAAGTATTATTTTTCACTTTTTGAATTTGTTTATTTTGTTGTATTGAATCATAAATTTACAATTTACAATTTATATTAAGAAAAAAAATTGCATGTGGCCGACTCATTGGTAGGCCACATGCATGTCACCCACGGGCCACATGTGGCCCCCCTGCCTTGGGTTTGACATGTGCTTTACAAGGTCCCTTCCCATCATAAGATGATTTTTGTTTAAAACTCTGGCATGAAAAGCAGATATGCTTTCTTTGAAGGACCATTTAGTCTTGAATTTATTCTGATTATGCCCCGACAAAAAATACAAAAAGTTTTTAGTGTAAATTTTCTGGTTTTGGGTGGATTAAGAGAGGTTTGACTGATACGGTTTATGTAAAGTGGGTCCAAACGAATCTTAATACAACGTTCAAAGTGCAGAGAGGCACAGCTGATGCAGATAACTTATCTCTGCCAGTTGGCAGGGAATACGTCTCTCGTTTGGCTGGTACATTTGATTTTCAGGTATACGTGGTTCCAATCAGGAGCTGGGTGAGTTGTCAGTGCAGAGGCTTATCAGGAGTTTGCAGGATGTGACTGCGACGGTGAGATCTGCAAACACCTGTTGAAGAGGAGCAGGAGAGCTGCTGAACTTTACACGATAAAAGACAATGGTGCACGCAGCGGTCCTGACAGATCGTGATCACGTATCGGTAAAGGGACGGCGGAAAGTTTTCATCTGAAATGCGTTTCTTTGCTTTGAGGAAACTCTCAGAGGAGCTTCGGCAAACAGGCGAGTTTTCTCTTGTCCTGTTTTTGTCTGTTTCAACAGTCTGGCTGCGTTGAATCTTTGTGCAGACTAACGAGCAGAAAGCACATGTGCTCTGAGGGAGGTTCACCGCAATAATTACTGAGTGCTCCCGGTTGCATCTGCCTCATGCTAACTGGTGGCGGGCCAACGAACAACATGAACAGAAAACAACAGTCCTCTCTGCTGGCGCTGCTGCTCGCTCACTTTTTTATGTAAGTTTTTTTAAACCTCTCAGTCTCCCTCTGCCTTTTTATCTATTCTTTCTGGACCCATCTGTCTTTCTTCCACTTTCATCTCTTCATATTCTGCATCTTTATCACATTTCTCTTTTGCTCCTGAGCACTCTGTTCCCACTCCTCCTCCTCCTCTCTGCACCCAGGGCCATGTGGTCCTAGCGAGGTAGCAGGGTGACAGAAGCCGGACCCTTTGGTGTCGCGAGTTCCTTGTCTCACTTACGAAGTGGCGCCGTGCACGTCGCTCTGAGTGTCTGTGCGCGCGTGCGAAGAGAGGCGCTGTTCTCGAGGGCAAAGCGAGGTGTGAGAGGATGATGCACTTGATATACTGTGAGGAGAGGAGGAAGGAGTGGAGGGAGAGACTTCCAGAGGGAGGGAAGGAGGGAGGAGGCCAGAACTGAGCTGCTTGCTCCGAGCACGCCGCCTACTGGACCTCAGTTTAGTCCCCAAAGAGCCGAGCACTCCACTCTAGAACAGAATATAAGGGAAGGGTTTGCCTCTACTTAAAACCTGCAGTGAGGTCAAGTAAAAACACAAACTTTCTAAATTAGGTCTTGAATATTCACATAGCTTTTTAGCAAATCCAGTAATCGAGAATCTAATGATTACTTTTTGTAAGTTTTACTAAAATCCATCCAGTGGTTCTCGACAGATTTTGCTTATCTAAGATTAAAACACAATTGATTGCCTTTTGGCTGCAGCTGATATTTATATTTTAGATGGCCCTCACCACAGGAATTCAAACATATTTCATGTTTTGAAAAAAGTAAAGTAAAAATAGATTTCTAAAAGATCTCAGCTGTGTTCTTAATTGTAAAAGTGGTCGATGATGAAAATGTTTGTATTGCTTGATTAAGTAATCCAGAATACAAAAAATGTCTAACTAAGTCAGTGTAACAGATATCGAGCCAAATCTTGGTGTGGTTATAGCTGAGATATATATATTCTGAGCACTGATCTGGATTTTTGTTTAAATATTTGGCACTAAAGATGGTGGATAATAAGCATTCCTTCAATAAACGTTATGTTCTTATATTCAAACATATATTCAGATCTTTGGGTCTAATTTATATTTCTTTAAGACCTGATTGAACCCTTTTGTTATTAGTTCAAATAAAATATTTTTTTATTATTGTAATCATTACTTACATTTAAAGGGGGGATGTTGTGTATTATACAGGCACATGGTTCAATTCTACACCACAAACAAGTAATTGTGGAATGGTTTGGTATGATTTGTAACCGGGGGAGAGGCGCTCTGTGGGGCGGAACTCGAGCTTCAGGGAGGAGCTTTGTATAAATAGGCGGAGCTTTGTACCAGCAAGTGTTTGGGTAGCTCCAAAAGGCTACCACAGGAGATTCAAGGATTTCTTAAACATGCACAAATGAGTTAAAGCAACACTCTGCATATGTTTTTGATGAGGGAATATTCTATGATAAAAAGCTCAAAAACATTGACTTAGCTTAACACCCCCGACCCCCAACTGAATGTGAAGAAAAATGAGTCTCATTTATCCAAAGATTAAGGCTGTTTTTATAACTAATAATAAGAATAAAAATAAAAAACTTCTAATAAATTGAAGGATTGTTAGTTTTTATTTTAAATGTTATAAGCGTCAATGTTAATATAAGCCAAAGAAGCCAAATAAGAAAATTTAAAATCAACTTTTTTTTCATCCATTTTGATTTACAAAAATAGCAAAGAGGAAATGTTCTGCAATCCAGATGAGCATGCCCACTCTTTGAAAATACAAACCTAATGAGCTCCCAATAATGATTAATATGAAAAGTACCGATGTTCAGATACATTATGAATACTTTGAGCTGAGTCACATTTCATCGCTGCTGAGACAAGAGGCCCTTCACGTTGGAGTGTGTTGACTTGGAGCACCAATAAACACCTTTTTTTTTTTTTTTTTTTTTTTTTAAAAGTGCTTCGACAGTCAGTTTGTTTTGAGCGTAATGACACCTCTAAAGCGCCTGAATGTTTTTCTCCAATCTGGACTACCATCAGCAATAACTGGCCATTTTTGACTGATGACATCGTTTTCCTGAGAAACACTCAACACAAAGTGAACACTGGTCTTCCTGCAAACAGGGATGGTGCTGCTGAGCAGCATCAGGGGATCTTCTCCACAGGTTGGGATTTTGAACTTGAAACATTTGAGTTTGTTTCAAAGGAAGAAATCCCACATTTAGTCCTAATTACTGGTCTTTAAGCAGATTATAGCTGTGGTTGTTGCCATTTCAGCTGTTTACAACTTTCCAGGTGGTTTAAAAAAAACCTGATAACCAAGATGAAACAAAAGTCAATTTTTGGTTCTCAACTGGTCAAAAATCATAAAACGTCATGATTTAAATTTAAGACCTAAATTATAATTTTTTTTAAAGCAACACATTTTAAAACCTTTCATAAAAAATTCATTCAAATAATCCAGGCACCAAACTACATAAACCAGTTTCGAGGACAAAACAACCGGATTATTTGTGAGGAAGGCTGGTAAATAACTGCCTTCAGACAGGACTGCTGCATGATGGGAGTTGTAGTTTTCATGTAGTGTAAGAACTCCAAGAGCTGAAGAGACATGACTGAAACTACGGTTCAGTTGTGGCTTAGGTTCAGTGTCCTGGTAGATCTGTGGTCAGTGCCGCAGGTTCGAGCCCAGGTTGTGTCAGGAAGGGCATCGGGTGTGAAACTATCAGCAGTGAGCAAGTTTGCTCACTGTGGCTGCTGAGGGGAACAGCCGAAAGAAAAACAGGTTTGAGATAGGAAGCCGTTAAGTTCCAATATTTGCAAACATTTAGAAGACGTTTTAAACTCAGATTAACGCCACATTCCTGTTTAGGTTGTGAAAGGACGGTACGGAGCTGCCTCTGCCTCTCTGCAGCCTGTAGCTGACAGACCGAGCAGAACGACTCGACTTTTGGACCGAAGCCCTTTTGTGTGCGGCACAGACGCCGAGCAGACATTGCACAGCCGTTGCGTGGACGTGGAGGCCTCGGGTCGCCGCTACACTGTTATTAAAAACAGTGTGATAGCACGTTGGCTGTTCCTACTCCGCTCCCTGTTTCTTCCCTCTCTCTCTTTCTCTCCTTGAACATGAAATATCGCTTTTCTTTTGCCCTCTTTTCAGCAGTACAGCGGCTGCAGTTTTCTTTTTTTAAATATTAACCACTAATGCAGGTTTCACAGCTGAATTCGATCATACTGATGCTCAAGTATTCATTTTCTGCACTTTATATAAAACATTCAAGTTGTTTGTTCTTCTTTCCTTCTTGTTTTTCATTTCTAAAAACTCCTTCACTCTTTTAAAAACATTTTTCTAGAAAAGGTAAAACAATAACTCTAGTTGTGAAAGCTCAGTCAATGTATCACTGAAGGCAAAAGGCAGTGTCCTGTTAGCATAATAGCTTGTTAACCACTAGACAGATTTAAATAAAACTCTCAGAAAGTAATAATTAGATTTCAAGTCATTTGGTTCAAGATGGTTGCCACAACAAATCAGGATTACCAACATTAACATGATGATAATTCGATCAGTTTTACAGATAGAGCTTAAATTTGGTTTGGTAGTAGCTGAGAGTCATCATCAGCACAAAACCTAAGCACAAACACACTGTGTGAGATCTTGCAGTTTCACACAGGAATTACTTAAATCGTAAATAAAATATCCTTTAAGTTCAATGGAGGACAAAAACATACAAATCATATTTCAGTATAAATTGCATTTATCTCACTGTTAGCTCTTTGAAGTTATGACAAAACACTTGATTTAAACTTCTTGAAAATAAAAACAACTTAAGGTTTCTCTGTTGTTATAACCGTTGTTCAGTATGAAACTTAACTTTTACAACTTTAGGGTTAATAGCAACAATACTGATTGATTCGTTCTGCTTTAGATTCCCTTATATGAACAACAATAAAGTGCCGACTCGTTCCAGGAAAACAGCAGCAGCATCAGCCACCAACTATCTGCTGGGTTAGATGTGATAGTTTATTCTAACAGAGGCAAAAATCCTTGTTTTCTCTCTCATTTTCCTCTAATTTTGTTGTTCACTTTCTCCTGAGAACACCGTAAAATGAACCTTATTACAATACCCATCACAAGGCTCCTTTAAAAAGAAGTGGATACAGATGCACGCAGAGATATCTGGGAGCCAAAACATCCACATTACAAAGACATGACAGAATTGTGTGCGTTCAGGTGGAAACTCATGTGCATAGGCAAATTGCATGCAAAACGTCAGTTCTGAAGATTGTGTCTTCGAGCCCAAAAATGGGATAAAACAAAGTCAAAAACACAAAGTCAAAAATTCTTTCTAAAATACTGATTCATTCTAAAAAACAAGACTTCTGAACCAAAAGTCACACTGGTTGTGTTGTTATTGTGTGAATGATTATAAAACATTCACACTAGGGAGATAATTTATTCTGTCGTACAGTTTTTGGCACTCGTTCAGCAATTTTTGTGCTTTTTCAACAATTTATACATGAAAAAGTTCAGCTCCTTCAGGACATTCCGGCTACGACTTTTAGTACTTCAGTAATTTATTTTTATATTTGTTTTTTCTGCCATGTTTTTCCTTTTTGACTGAACTTTTTTTTCTACTTGTATTCATTTTAGCTTCCTTCAGCTTCTATTTTGCTTATTTTAGCTTTTTTTCTGCTTTGTAAGCTATAATTCTGACCTTTTTAACCATTCCCCTGACAATTTAAAATAATTTTGTCTGCTTTTTGCCAACTTCTGCTGTTTTTTGTGTTTTTAGCTACTTTTTAGCTAATTTAAGCTTTTTCAGCTAAACTACTTTGTCGTAATTTCAGCTACATACTGCTCAATTAATGAAACATTTGCTCTTTTTGTTTTTTCTTTGTACTAATTTCAGCAACTTGTTTTTTAACCTATAAATCTATTCACCAAAAATCTGTCAGCATTAAACAATCACACCACATTTTTGAAGGAAATCCTAATTTTCTAGTTGAGGTTTTTTTTTTTGCCACATTTTTTCCTGTTTTGTATTTTAATGCACCATACTTATTCACAAATAATTTTATAAATAATAAAACCTGAACTCACAGCTATAGAATCCCACAATTTAAACTGAAAACAGGTTATGACAGTCGGGTCATTTGAGAGCAGAAGAACTTCCTTTTCTTATGAAACAACATGAATAACAGAATACATTAAGCTGCACAAGGTATTGATGTTTGTTGCATCTGACTGCCGGAGGGAGACACCTATGTCTCTACTTTCTACCCTGAGCCTAATCAGCTTTTGTGTCGTTTAACGCAGTGAAATTACACATTAAGAGCTCAGAAAACATTAGAGAGTCAGAACAGCCAGCCTGAGGACAAGTGTTATCTCTCGCTTCACCTGGATACGTGGCGTTCACTGCCGCCTCTGTGCTGTCATCTGTGTGAGAGCGAGGAGAAGCTGCATAACCGAGAAGTGTTGTGAAAAAAATTTGATATAAAATCACAGAATTGCCCGTCACCATAAAAGGCAGGCAATAATGTAATTGCTTTTGTCTGCCAGGTTGGCAAAATATCTTCACTGAATGAATTTTAATTAAACATGCAAAATGTAAATATTATATGTACAACTTACACAAATGGTCGTTTTACAAATATTCAGCATAAATTCAGTTTGCAGTCCTCAACACATAACAGAATGTTATTTTCAAGATTTGACAAAAACTGCTAAAACTTTCAATTTTCAAAATAAGAGCTTGATTTAAATAATATGATGGGCAGTGGGGGATGTGATTCTTTTCAAGGAGTGCTTATCAATAGTTGGGTCATGGAGGCAACAGGACCAGGACAGAAACCCAGACCTCCCTCTCCCCAGTGACCCCGAGGCAAAAACATAATTCCTCCAGCAAGTCCTGGGTCGTCCCTGGGTCCTTCTACCAATGTGGTATGCCCAGAACACCTGGTTGAGGTGTCCACGAGGCATCCTAACCAGATGAACCACCTCAACTGACTTGTTTCGATGCAGAGGAGCAGCGGCTCTACTCAGAGCTCCTCACCCTCTCTCTAAGGCTGAGCCCGACCACCCTACGCTTGTATCCAAGATGTTCTTTCAGTCATGATCCACGTCTCATGACCACAGGTGAGGGCTGGAGTGTAGACACACCAGTAAATCGAGAGCTCTTTCTTCACCACAATCGAACGAAACAACACCCTCATTACTGAGGATGAGAACCCATTCTATCGATCCCTGGCTCAGGGATGGACTCGCACAGAAACACACAAAAACAGAAAATTTTCAGAAAGAACAATAGCTTGATTGGTCCGCCCAGAAACATTCAACTAGTTTAACCGTCTGACTGATGCACTCGCCTTAACTCGGTCTGTGTACAACAGTTCTCTTCACAGGTTCAAGAGCTCCACCTGACCTCCTGCCATCCCACCATCCAGCACCAGAAACCCCTCCATCTTATTACTCCACATTCTGTCTCTCGCTCATCCCCACCATTCTCTCCGCAGTTTCCTGTGTCCTCATCAGATGTAAACAAAGCCCAACGCCAGCCACTAATTAAATAGATGAGCGTTATTAACATAACCTGAAAGCCCAAGCCAATTGTGCCCCCTCCACTTCCCTTTAATATCCCTCCTCCTCATCCCTCCATCCATTTTTTTTGAATTTTTTTTCTTCTTGTTGTTGTGATCCGAACAGTGAGTGCCAATTGTGTGCAGTGTAATTACCATTAGGACAGAAAAGCCGAGTGTGTCTTTGATATGGTAATGATGCTTCATGTACACCCTGTACACCCTCCTCCTCCACCCCTAGCCAGCACTCACACACCCGTCCCGTCACTCCCCCACTTCCAACACTCGTTTTTAAATAATCTCACCCATGAATATCAAGTAGGGCGACTTGTCAACACCTGATAGTGACGGCTGCCGTTTCGTGTGAACCACTCGGGGGTGACAGAGGGGGTGAGAGAGCAGCGGAGAAAGACAGGCAGAGATGGGTGAAGTGATGGAGGGCGAGGTTGGGGGCAGGAGTGGGGTTTGAACATAAGTGCCAAAATTACACAGACAGACAAGGAGGGGGAGAGAGCGGTGCAGGCGGGGGGATAAGAGGGGTGTAAAGATGATCAAATTGTGACTAAAGAGAAAAGGAGGTGGAAGGGCAGAACAGTGAGACTGTCGAGACGAGAGGACCTTTGTTACTGTCACTTTTAGCTACTTCAGCTGCAGCTTTAAATTTTAATTGAACCTGTCAGGCGTTCTGATTTTAACTTCACCATGTTTGTTAGAACTGCCAAGAACCACTGGACGGATGTAACTCTCAGAACTCGTTGAACTAAAATCACATGTGGAAGTATCTGTGAGCAACTATTTGTGTTTCCATCAATGTTTTTATATGCATTTTGAAGTATCGCATTAGAATAGGTGGATGGAAAAGGCATAATTTGCAAAATCGTCCTCAATTTCACAAAAAATTTTATGCTCGCTTGAGGTGGTTTTTGGATTTTCTGAAAAAGAGTTGATGCATAAAGGGGAGATGGAAACACATTTGCTGAATAAGTATTGACATAGTGAACATTTACGTCGATCAGCTGTTCCTGCTGTCCAATAGACTTTATTTCCTGTTTACTACAGTCATGAGTAACATCAACATCTGACTCAAAATTGCTCAAAATTGGCATTCAATTGACCATCAAGGTCAGTAAGAATCTGTTGCTTCAACCAAATGCGTGGTAACTGAAATACATCTATTTATACTTTATTGTAGTCCTTTATTATGCTGATATTTCACTCACTGATGATATATTTTCAATATATTGTGCATTTCTAACCACAGCTCCATCATTTCTAAGCATAAAACAATCTTAGTTTTTTACTTAGTTTTAACTAGTAGTGTAAGAAAATATCGATGCACTGAAATATCACGATATTTCTTTACTTGATACTGTATTGTATGTGGCGCCAAGTGTAAAATGTAATGTTAAAAAACTTCACTAATATATTTTTCATTATTTAGCTCACTGTTCTTACATTTAGCTAAATTTTACTAAATGTTATGTGTCCATAAAAAACAATACGGGTGGCCCCTGTGGTCCAGCAGTCTGAAGTGCAGCTCAGATACCAGCTATAACTGCAAGTTTGATGTCTTGTAGGGAAGCTTGAGCTGCATTGGAGCGCTAGCGGTTGCCATCGTCTCAGGATGATGACGTCATAACCGACCATCAGCAAAGGCTGCGTTCTATTCCAAAATGCCTAAATTTGAACTTCAACATTTGGGTTTAACGTTTACATTTAGATTTAGAATTAATATTTAAATATACATTTTTAACATTTAATTCTGACAATTAGTAATATCTAGCTATATGTAAGAACAGTGAGCTAAATAATGAAATATGTTAGTGAAATTTTTTAACCTTTCCTTTTACACTCAGTGCCCCATAGTATCGGTTCTCAAAGCTGCTACATATATATTATCAAACTATTTAACATTAAAACATGGATGAAATAAGAAATGTGAAACATATCAATTACATATAAAACATGAGTTATTTAAAATTAGATTTTTTTTAGGATAAAATGGCAATACATCACCTTGCTTACACTATCCCAATATATTGGCATAAATCATATTGTAACCGGTGTCATGATAAGTACTGTATCATCAAATTCTTTGAAATACACGGCTCCTAGTTTTTACCACCACAAGGAATGTTAGGCTATTAATTAGGAGCCTGATTTTCTCTGGTCATAACACTGCCACCTCAGTCTCATTCTCTATTTACTCCTATCTGCCCTCCCTTTCCTGACTCCTGCTCCCCATTACGCCTTTCTCTCCCATCCTCTCTCTTCCTCCCTTGTCCGGGCTCTGGCCTGCAGCCCGCAGATGGAACAAGAACAAACCGACTGCCCAGCTCCCCGCTGCCTCTCTCTCATCCCAACTACACACACCATCCCTCCAAATCCCGCAGCCTTTCCCCTGAACGCCACACGAGCCCTGGCCAGCCTCACAAAATAGCCATGGACCTGGATCCCGTAAACCACAGAGCGTGACAAGTCTCATGGGCAAACAATGCTCGGTGTCAGATGCACACAGTGTCCTTCAGCGCCTTGCTTTTGTGGTGCTAAAACCCAGTGCCATTGGCTTGGCAACCTGAAGCTCATGCCAGCTAAGGAAAAACTTGGACTTAACACAAAAATGACCCAATTACACTTCAAATAAGATACTATACAAGCAGCATGTATCACATGCAAATTGTGTCATTAACAAAGAAAGCCAAATTATTCATTCAAGAACGGATCTGCACAGGAAAGGTTTCTGTGAATATGTCAACTTTTTTACAGTTTCAGCCTTCCACCCACACAGAAATGTATTTAAGGAGCCTTAAATGGTGTTTTTATGAGTTAAAGAGTGAAACATTATAACCCTTTGAAGTTCACTTATTGTTTTAACAATTTGCTTAAATTGAAGTGAATTAATGGCATTTAGTGCAGCAGTGGTGTCCTCTATCAGCTGACATATAAAATATGTCTTTTTAATTTCTGTTTTCCTCTTCCTTGTCAAAGTCTGCACCATCATTACCAGTAATGCAGCACAGCTGCAAAAAGTACCTTCAGGGTTGTGAGAGCACTTCAGGAACCACTAAAGGATTATTATAAAATTTATTCATGAGTGCAATTGAAACCTCAAAACCTGTAACCACATTTTGATGAGAGAGAGAACTACCGCTTTCCCATTTAGACATCGTGCAAATCAAAACTAAAACTAGCAATAAACGAGGCCTGCTTTGAAAGATGAACAATTGAGATATAATCTTGCACTTTGACCTCTTAATCACAGCGATGGAAATATTTATCCCAGTCTGGTGGTTTGTGAAATATTTTACCAACACAAACAGACAGGATTGCCCGCTTTTCATGGCATCAGGTGATGAAAACCAAATAAAATCTGGAACCTATAAAAACAAAGGTTGTAGTGAGGCAGAGGAGCCGATGGAGGTGAAGAAGACTGAAGCTGCTCTCAGTTCTCCCCCCCTATCTCGCCGGCTCCCCAGTGGGCCACGGAGAGCAGAGGGAGCCCCGGTCGATCAGAGGGGAGCCCAGATGGACCGAGACGCACACACGCAAGCAGTCACATACACACACACGCATCCGCACGCTCGCTCAGTCGCTCACATGTCATATGTTATCCCATCTGCACCGTCACCAAGCTGCCTGTAACCCCAGGGCCTTGTGGGGGATACACACAGAAGATGGACACAAACAGTCGCACACAAAGGTTACAGAAACGATCGTACACACACAGCAGAGGTGTTCCAAGAGGTGACGAGAGCTGTAGCCTCTCATGTTCGCTTGAACAGGCACCCAAACGAACAAACGCTCCTTCCTGTAGGAGTCGATACGAGTTCAGATCAGCAAACCTGTTCTGTTGGTGCCGCAGGAGCAACCGTGAAGATTCAATATATAGCTGATAGGTAGAAAATCTGTAAGTCTCCAACAGATCGTCGGCACGTAGATGACAAATATTTTTTTAGGTTGACACAAAGGTGGTCAATCTACAGAAAGTTCTGCTAAACAAAGCTGTGCAGTTAGTCTGTATGCATAAATAAATTAAAAACGTGCAAAACCAACATACTCAGCTCTACTGTTCATCCTGCAAATGCATGATCCTTACAAATGTGACACCATTTAAAAGACAATATAACAGGATTTCCAAGATTTATTGCCATGAAGCATTTTCACAACAAAGAAATAATCTACCAAACACTAATGTAGCAATATTCAACACTTCAAATATGCTACTTTTGTTTAAAAACAGTGAAACGAAAATAAATTTTAATTTTGGAATAATCCTTCTAAATTTACATGAAACCAAACCTTCCCAAACTTAAATGTCCGAAACCCAAAACTCCCCAGTCAGAAACAACAGATGCGCTCACGCCCAGATGTCTTTGTCTAACAGAATAAGAAGAGTAATTTTTCCTCCACTTATCTTGGAGACGTCAGCTAAATGGGAAGTGAAAAGTCAAATATGAGATGTCACATTCAGTTTACCTCCCTGCCTACTCCTTCCATCCCGTCCCTTTATCTCTCGCTCTCTTAGTCCTCGTCTTTCCCTCGTTCACACTGCTCCCATCGGGGGACTAAACCCTTATGCGTCACGTCACCTGTCAGTATGTGTTGTGAGTGACTCTCAGCTACTACCACATCAAATTTAGCTCCATATCTGCATAATTGGCTAAATTATAGCCATTTTCCTGCTACCTATAGTTGATTAGCTATGGCAGCCATCTTGAATCAGCCTTTTGCACAATGACGTCACGACGCATGCGCAGACGTGGTTTTCGCGCATTTTCCGGAAGTGGGGGGTCAGCTGCTGATTGAGTACATTACTTATAACAGTAGCTATGGGGAAAGGTGACTTTTGTAGTGTCTATAATTGTTCGATGCAACGTAAACGGGTAAAAGACAGAGGAGA
>JARVJO010000180.1:2407153-2424597 GCA_031762555.1 Cynodonichthys magdalenae | reverse complement strand
CCCCCGGGGGGGGGGGGTACACGGGCTGTGCGGGCACCTCTCCAAAAATCCTACCTAAAAGCCTGTTCCTGCTGGAGTTTACACTACAGAAAAGAACAGAATAATGCAGATATTCACCTTTAATCTGTCCAGGTTAAAGCGCCACAGATTTTAGCAGCCGTGCACGATGTCTGTTTTATCTCCATTCACAAGTTTTGGGCAGTTTCTTTATAAATGTCTGCAACAATTGGATTCTGGAAGCAAGTAGTTGAAGCAAAATGCAGCGTCCGAGCTCTTTTCGCATAAACAAACACCTACAAACTTCTGACCAATCACACAGTAATTACTTATGTAAATTAAAGTTCTTCCGGAGGTTTGTGACAAGAAGGAGCGGACGCAATTATCGACAACAAAATACTATTTCGGCCATTCAGAGGCCTTGACTCTCAGCTACAACCACATCGAATTTTAGCTCAATGTCTTCAAAACAGACTGAATTTTACTGATTTTTGTGTTTTCTAAGTTCAGTTGGCTATGGCAGTCACCTTGAATTGGGTTGTCTCCAATAGTTATTTAGTCTTAGATGTTCTGAGAGTTTTATTACACTTCGTCCCGTGATTCATTTTGTTCAAAGACAGAAAAGCTGATAAAAATTGGGACCTAGTTCTACTGAGAAATAAATGTCACGCTGGAAGCACAAACTAATAAACAGATATGCACAATTTGTTTCAAGTAATTATGTGAAACCAGAAAATATTTGACTCATTTTTCTTCTGTTTAAAAAAATGACTGAAACATAAATCTCATTGAAACATTTTAGGTCTCATCAGAGTAAAACTTTTTACTACCACTTTACCTTCTCCTTTAATTCCTGGATTCGGGGAAGCATGCTGATTGGTGGAAAAAGCCTCCCTCGGTCCAATCCCTGAGCCCCAACAGGCTGTAAAATAAACGACTGGAGGACCGGCAACACACACGCTCGCACTGTTCTACTCTGAGAGTCGTGTTCTCCGGTGCAGCAGCAGAGAGGAGACCGAGTGTGAAGATAAAGCCATGACTCTATTCTTATCTGTGCCTTAAAACAACTTCACCGTGTTTGGAAGTGTGAAAAAATCTGCGCTGACTTACCAGTCAAGTGTTGGAAAGGAGTGTATGTTTTCTTCTGGTGCTGCTGGTGTCTTCCAGGGAGAAGAAGGGAGGTGATGGAGGTCGGGGAGGCTGCCGCCGCCGCCGCCGTCGTCGTCGTAGCCACCGCTGCTGCTGATCGTGTTTTGGGTGCTCACATTGATTTGTGTCACTTCTCCGTCGCTCCCTCGCCACTCCACGTCTTTCTCCACTACCTCTCCCTCTCTTCACTTCTCTTCACATTACACAAACATCCATGCGCACACCCAAAGCGCACACACACACAAACAGATTTAGGTTAATTACAGAACGCTCCTCTCTGAAGTGCAGAAACTGTCACCATGGCTGAACAGCCACTGTAAAACAACTTGATTCTAAATTCTACTACACAGGGACAATGTCTTGTTATAAACAGGATTAAACTGCACATTAGCAGTGACTGTTGGTGAATATTTGAAAATCAACACTCATGATGGAGGCTCCAAAATGTTCTGAGTTTGCTGCATGTTGCAGAAGCTCGTAGTCTTCTCACTTGAATTTCGAACATGCTCAAAATGAAGTTACGCAACCTATTTCCTCTCAAACCCACCTTGAACCCTTGAAGCTCCCACCATCAGCATCTATTGTTCTCACCTGGCAGCAAAACAAACTGTCCTGCAGGAATAAAGAATTTCATCTAAATATATCATAAAAGATGTGGGCGGAATAGTGTGCACAACCGACACTACACTTGTGCAAGCCGTGCACCAGAAAACAGGCTGCGTTTTTCAAAAATCGACTGCTCAATGAGCCGCTGTACGACTTGTAAATGCTCCAAATTCAGCAACAGAAATTTTTTTTTTCCTCACAATTTTGCATCAACTAGTCTACGACCGTCGCAGCTCAGATACTATCTGTTTAGGTACTAAAATATTACATGTGACTTTATTTGTGTGCGATAAAATGAAACAATTCTAACATAGAAATGAAATGGAAGCTGAAACGTGCAGAGAAAGCTTCCTGCACAGCTGTGAAGCAGATGGACACTTGGTGCTCAGCGCAGCCTGTAACGTGCATCAGGCAGAACAGCGTGCATGTCCACACTCAGATCAATGTGTTAATGCTTAGACAACGCAATATATTCAACAAAATAAGGAGTTACATTTATAAAAAACTCATTTGATTGAAGTTTATGTTAACCAACATGTTAAAGTTGTGATACAAGACTTACATACAGACCAAAACCTGCTTTTTAGGAGTTTGTTGCTTCTACAAATCTGTTTGTACTTCTAATTTAATGATAAAACACTTCTAAGTTTATTGATTCCATTTTAAAGGCCAGCAAATAAGAAAAAATAACATGAAGAAGAAAAATAGGTGTTATAACAGAAAAAAATATGGGGAGGAAAGCAATAAAAAGGGTTAAAAAGCCAAAAAAGAACACCCAAAAATGCAGTATAACTTTAAATTCATTAGAAACAATAATTTAAATAACAATATGCCTAATTAAAGTGTTTCCAGGGTAAAAGTGTGGCAGCATGCAAAGAAAAATAACAAACCAATAAAACACATTTTTTTAATGTAAATTAAGGGACTTTAAAATAGAAAGTGTTGAATTAATTTGCAAAAATATTTTTTTACTTTCACTCTAGTCTGAATAATTTTTTTTAGCTACCTTTTGTAAATACGCTTATTTTTGTGCCAGTATTTAGGTAGTTTAAATCCATCATGCAACTTTATCTGGACACACTGACAGACAGAACCGTGAGAGACACGTTTCCCCGACAGGTGGACAGGTGAGTGGCAGGTGCGGACAGGTAAGAGGAGAAAACACTGTGTTATGACAGAATGCAGATACCTGATATTCACCTTTAAATAATGCTTAGAAACTCACAATAAAAAAAAACAGGTTAAAGGCTTTAAGCTATGCTAGTTAGCGCAAGTTAGCAAATACTGTAAAACAGTTTTTTCTCGCGGTAACTTAAATTATTATCGCTGTATTAGGCTTTTTATTCTTATCGTCAACTAAACAGCACACACTGTTTCTAAAAGTCACAACAATTTTGTCAGTTTTATGTAAAAAGTGCTTTTTCAGCTTTAAACACTCACCGCATCTTCCAGTAAGCTCGTGCCGAACCAGGTGTCAATCATATATTAATTAGCGCATGTCATATTATAGAGCCCGCCTTCTGATTATTTCATTGGTTTATTTCGCTGCTCTTCATAAAAACAGCACGGAACTGTCCAATCAGACATTTAGTGTAGATTACTGTTAAAAAGTAGCTGAGTTAAAGGGATAGTTCAGGCATTTTGAAGTGGGGTTATGTTTGGAATATTTACTTAAAATAGCTAAAATACAAATCAGTGCAATTATTTATATTATTTAATATATAATTTGTTATTTATTATAATTATTGTGTAATGCATAGGGTCTGCAAACTGTGGTTCTGGGGCCCACATGCAGCACTTCAGTCCTCCAGGGGCTCTTAATAGCTTTCATCTCAACTGACATGAAAATTAATATTCTTTACATGCATGCATATTAAAAGGCAAGTTTTAGCTTTTATTTGTGTTTTTTCTTCTTTTTG
Source organism: Cynodonichthys magdalenae (assembly GCA_031762555.1). Lineage (NCBI taxonomy): Eukaryota > Metazoa > Chordata > Actinopteri > Cyprinodontiformes > Rivulidae > Cynodonichthys > Cynodonichthys magdalenae. The sequence goes on along the minus strand of JARVJO010000180.1, from coordinate 2,420,926 downwards.
TAAATATGTGAATAAAAAATCTGGGGCAAAATTACATTACTAAAAGGTTAAAAGAAGTTTGTTAGCGTCTTAGCATTTGAAGCAAGTTGCTTAGGGTAAAGAAAACGAAAAGCGCAGTCTGCACACATTTTAATCTATGGTATGAGTTTTACTTAAGTCCCCCAGTCATAGTAAAAATACAAATTAAAAATAAAAGTGTCATAAAAACTTACGTAAATACAGATTTATAAAATTTATTACTCCTTGAACTGCCAATAAATGCCAATTTATTACAAATCTTAAATTTTTTAACGTAATAAATAATCGTTTTTATTTGTAGAACATTTGAGTTGTGTTATTGGCATTTAAAAAAATTTAAAAGTAGGTTTTTTAGAGAGAATTCAACTGACTTTAAACAAAATATTGCTTAAATTTAGATGAAACTTGTAGAAATGAATCACTTGAAGTGCATCTATGACTAACATTTGGAATCATTCAAGATGTCTGCCACAGACTTTCCATACAAAATAATAAGATAAAAATTGATTTAATTGAGTTGATTTTGATGCAGAATTTGGTGTGGTGGTAGCAGAGCCTGATCTCCAACAGATTTCACTGGATCTTTGTTTAAAACTTTGCCATTCTGAGTCAAATCTGTCTGTTAGCAAAACATCTCATGCACGACAGATTTTGTAGAAACTTTTAAAGAAATATTCACTTTGTATGCCCTTAGAACTGACTAGTTTTAGATGGCCGTCACATCTGGCTGAAAACATATGAATGGCTATAATTTAGCCAGTTTTACAAAAACTGAGCTCAGATTTGGTGTGGTAGTATTCCAGTGTCATAAACAACACATACTGAGTTTTACTTTGAGGATTTTATTATTTTCAAGGTTCATGTAAAACAGTTGCAGTGAGCAGGAAATCAACATTCCTCTGAGTAATACACTTGAATTCTTTTTGTTTTGTTTGATTTGATGACTCATCCCATGTCTTACTCACAGTTTCATTCTCTCGCTCCATCTTTGTCTTTGTTTCTAATGTTGTGATTTGCTGCCCACTGTACCCACTAAATGCCACCGTCTTCCTGTGCAGACGAGGGTGGGGGTGAGGGCTTGGGGCAATCGGCTGAAGCGAGGAGGACAGCAGCGCCTGAGCTGGAGTGGCCGTCAAAACGACATTATATGGTTGATCCTTGTCCAGCTCGCTTTCACAGTTCAGCAGCTGCCGTTTGTTGCAGCGGGGAGGAAAAACAAAAGCGTTTGGTCATTCCTACAGCGGGGTGTGTGTGTGTGTGTGTGTGTGTGAGTGAGAGAGAGATGCAGAGGCAAAGTCTAAAAAGAGTGACCACATAGGTCAGGTTTGACACACTTTATTATTCATTCACCGTCTGTCCTCAGCTGCACTTAGCTCTTCTGTATACACACACACACACACACACACACCCTCCCTTAGGTGCAGCATTTACTGCACATATGCTCCTGGACGATGCACAAATGTCAAGAGCAATAACTGGGATGTCACTCCAATCTTTTTTCCTCTCTCTGCAGTGTTTAGCAGCTCGTAGCTCAGGGAACATTCTGTAAAGGTGCGTTTGATTCAGTTTGTTGTCTTTTAATCTGATATATTTAGCTTTTTGTTTTAAAGAACGTCATAGGGCTGCACAGGATGTGTTGCAGTGATCTGTTGAGCTGACCTCCATGTAAACACTTTAATGCAAGAACTGAATCATCCCAAAGTGTCATTTCTTTATTTCTTCTTTATTTTAAGAAATGAATGTTGTACCATTCGGATAATGAGGAAATTCTGATTTTATTTTTGCATTTCCACTTGATTCTCCCCAAATGTAGTTTAGTTTTAGTCGTGGGGAGTTCCTGTTTGCTTGGGATTGGTTCCAGAACCACTGGTGGTCCTTCCAAACTGGGCACATGCAGAAGATTTTTTTTTTCTAAGTTAACTGTGTCCCTTATCCTAAGAAAAAAAGCACAATAAAAATCTCACTTCTCAGCCATTTTTGAACGTCTGTTAAAAGTTACTGAACTTTATATAAAATTATCAGCTGTTTTAATCACAATCTTTGCAGAAAAATTACTTTTTTGTGTTTTTTTTTTTAAATGAACAACATTTCCTCTGATCTCTGATCATATTAATGAGAACAAAAACTAACATCTGAGTCTTTCCCTGCAGCTCCTTCAGGTATTTTGTTCCACAGCTACTTTCACTGGATTTGGCAGCTTGTGCTGGGGTCCTGGGGGCTTTCAGCTTAAGAGTCTGGCCAAACGACACCTGCCGACATGACGAGGATGAGTCTTTGCACAGTTACACACCAGGAGGCCCGAAACCACAGACAAAGAAAATAAAGTTACGTCTGCTATTAAGCTTTTATAAGATGAAAACTGTTTCAGAATCATAGTGTTTTTTTCTCTTTGATTTTAGGACAAATAAAAGTCATAACCTGATATTATCTGTTAAAAAGAAGATGTTTATTGGCTGAGATTGAAACCCTGCACATCTCAGTATGTTTTATACGTGCATAATTTTCACTGGTTTTTAAAGTTGCTATGTGTAAAAGTATGTTACAGAAAAAAATTGCTATAGTTTTTTTCACTTTTAAAGCCCACCGGTTTAAATTAGCACTTAAAAATCTATAAAGAATCATAAATTATTTGAAAAGATCTAATATGAATGTTTGAATACCACAATATTTAGCTTCAATGTCAAGAATACTTCAAATAAAATAGAATTTAGTTCATAAAAGACGTCGGCGCCCTTACCTCCAGTCATGTGGAGCAGTTTTGGAGTGGATGCCTCACATAGCTCAGGTTTAAACTCCCTCTAGTGACTGAAAACAGACATTACAGTTCCACCACAGCAACCTTCACTGGACTGAAGGAGCTCTCCTATCAGCTGCTAATCCTTCACAGAAACCTTCCTCTACCAGACAAATCTATCATGATATGACCGTCCGACAGCCGCACTGTTCCAAGCCTGAGAAATGACAGAGAAATGTAGGAAGTTGTTGGAACATAAACAAGGCGCAATGGAGGAAGCAAGGGTCAAGGCGGTGCTTCCTGTTCCAAGACACCACCTTGGAGTGGTTTGGAGCAGACACCAGGCAGTCGTGACACAGCATGATTCCTCTAATTTCAGAAAGAGGAATATTTACCTCATTTATACAACAAACAGGACAATCTGAGGAAGTATCTGTACAAGAATAGTGGACTTTTTATAGTTTAAATATCAGATCTCATTTGAGAAAGTTTTTTTGCAATCTAATTATTCAAATATCAAAATGTTTGGCTCATTCAGGACATGGGAGCTATATGACTTTTGTTTTTGTAACTTTAAAAACGTTCTGAATGTTTAAGTTTATTTTCAAATGTTTTTCTCACGTAGATAAATCAGCATCACTTCAGTTCCTTTAAAAACTTTCTTCTTTGAAATCTAGCTCTGTTTTTGACTTCTTTAACATTTAGCTAGCCTTTTGTTATTTTTAGCTTTTAGTTACAGTGCTTGAGCTTATAGCTGATGTTCTGTTACTTTAGCTTCTAGCTAGTTTTTGCTACATTTAACTTTTAGCAAGGATTTTGCTACATTTAGCTTTTAGTTATGAGTTTTGCAACATTTAGGTTTTAGCTACCATCATGATACTTAAGCATCTACCTAGCCTTTTGCTACTTTTACCAATTAGACCATCTTTAGCTACTTTTAACTACCTTTTGATACGTTCAACTTGTAGCTATGCATCAAGCTCTTTGCAATCCTTTTGCTGCATTAGAAATTTGCTTTTAGCTAATGTTTCATTTAACGTTTGGCTAGTGTTCTTATAATCTTAGCTTTAATAACTATTTCAGCTTCTTCAGCATGTTTGAGCAGTCACTCAATGCTTGGTATTAATGCTGCAGTTTCACAGGAAACAATTGTGTTGTATCTTTTTGTGGAAATTTAGTTTGAAGTGATTTGGATTACATGCTTTAATTAATTAGTCAGGAGCATCTAAGAGTTAGAAAAGCACAGAAAATGACCCATTGTTCAATAACTATCATGTTTTCCACTTGAAATAATCACACAGCTGCCAGCTTTGATTGCCTTGGCTTTCATTTTAATTTTCTTATGTTAATTTATTTATTTTACATCCAAAATGAGCCCAAAGTCATTTCAGGGTCAGAAATACCTCCATTGTCAGATGTCCAGTTTGGATTAGGTTCATGATGCCAATCAAACAAAACGCCCACATCTGGCCAGTATTATTCCAGCATATCATAATGAATTCATAATCTGGTATTATTGAAGCATTTGGGTTCTCAGACTCAATTACAGTAAAAGGAGTATAATGATTTCAAAGCAGAGGTAATCATGGGGGCTTGATTGTCTGGTCCACGTATTTGTAGACCTGGAAAAGGCTTTATGATCAGGGTCATTCTGTGTGTGTGGGGGGGTTTGTAGGAGTACAAGCTCAGCATCATGGACAGGATCCTCTGGGTCTTATCTCTTCCTTTTTGCAGATGATATGCTTCTTTTGGCGTATGTAGACCATGACCTTTAGCGTGGGCTAGGGTGGTGTTAGCCAAGTGACTGGAATAAAGCATGATGGGAAATTGCAATATCCAAATACTATTTGAAATCAGGATGACCCAAAACTTCCAATTATTTGGACTGAGAGCACGTTGGGATACACCAGATAAGCTGGTTTCACTCCAGGACAGGAGCGGTGCTAGACTTTTTTGCAAAGGGTGACACGGGTTGCCAGGGTGTTGTTTTCTTTTTTTTGTGGGGGGCTGGCACATGCAAATAAAGATAAAAGCACTCTAGATTTCAAAATTCAAGATGGCCGCCACAGCTAATTCCAAATGGCTTTAATTCAGCTATTTTGCGAAATATTGAGCCGATATTTTGTGTGATCGTAGCTTAGAATGACTAAAAAAACAAACTATCAGCTATTTTTAGACATACAAAGTCAAAGATTAGTGTAGAAGTAGCCAAACATAATCTGCTTAGTTCTAAATGCTAATCAAATATTCAAAATGGCCACCAGAGCTAACTCTAAAAGGCTTTAATTTAACCATTTTAAGACTTATTGAGATGAAATTTGTTGTAGCATAGCTAACAATTATCACATGCCGATTGCCCATGTTAATGCTAAATTAGGCTAACCACTATACCTAATGCTAATTTACAAGATATAATTCAGCCATTTTTAAACATGAACAGCTGTAAATGTGTCTAAGATCCCCACTCACTTGTCAATTATTTGCACTTGAGGTGGCCAACCAGATGCCACCCCAGCCACCCCTCTGGCTCCGCCCCTGATCCAGGAGCTGCCTCACCATGGATATTCTGAAGGAGACAAACAGAATATTTTAATAGAATCCTCTTTGTTTCCAGAGACGTTACATATTAGTCTGTTAAAAACGCTCCTTCATAATTTCTTCATTCTGCAGAGTCTCGGCTTCACGCGCTGCGAGTCAAAATGTAAGGGAAGACATATGGTATACTTGAGAATTATCTCAGCAGATTTAGTGTAGTGCACAGACAGAAGCATCTGTATCTTAATCGTCTATCAGCGGTGGTGAAGGGAGAATCTGAAAGCTCTGAGGGATTTGGGAGAAAGGATATGATTGCATTTATGTTCCATCAAGCAGCTTGCTAGATCCAGAGGAACGCCTAATATATCTCTGTATTTGGTCCCCAGCTTACATCTGTCTGCTTATGGATTTATGACTTCCAAACTATTTGGAGGGAGGGAGGGAGGGAGGGAGGGAGTGGAGTGGGGTGGGGTGGGGTGGGGGGCTCTCGACAGAGCCAGTGACTAATAACTAAAGCCGACAGGGATGGCAGGCAAACACTCAACACGCGCGTGGATAGACGTAACGACAAGGCTTGGCGACAAGGAACAAAGGAATTGAAATCTGACACATTCTCTCTGACAGTGGGATAAAACTCACTCACCCCTCGAGCCACGCTTACACACACCACTCATGCACACACGCACAACTTATTTCCTTTTCTGTCACACGTAGTTTGAGTCACAAACATGCACATTTTGGATCCAAACTTATAAAAAAAACACTGGTGTCCACGCAGTAAACCGTTAAATCTGATTTCTTCTAGAGAACTCGTATGCAAAAACATCACTTTTTAATCTCCATTATAAAAAAGGAATTCCCCACATCATCAATGAATTTATTTTTATCAAAGAGAACTTTCACTTCCATTTTTATCTTAGGCAGGAGGTTTATGAAAATGTCTTTTAGTCTAATTAAGAGTTTAGTAAATAATTAGATCTATCAATCTATTTATTTTCTTCTGCGAGGCTGAGGAATGAAATCCAGACTTCCCTCAACTTTACATGTGTCAAAATGAAGTCCCTCGGGCCAAATCAGGCCCTCATTATTGTTTTATCTGGACCCAGATGTAAAATAGTTTTATTCTTATCAAGTCAAGAACATTAAGTTTTCTATGTTTTCTCTTCCTATTTTAAAGTCAAATAATTGGATTTTAGTTGCTGGATTGTGATAAAATATTTCTCTAATATTTAATAAATGAATGATGTATTTAATAAAATACTAAAATTTATATTTTATTTTTTTGTGTGTTCTAATATGTTCTCTTTTTTTTTATGAACCAGAGCAACGCCCGCATCTGAAGACCCTGAAGTTACCAAACCGGACGTCTTCCTCTCCACAACTTGAAACCCTCCAATGAAAACCACAAACAGGACTGAAGATGAGTCTCAGCCCCGGCAGAGTACCCCCACCGTGGGGTTCCGCAACCTGAAAGAAACCCACAGTTGAAGAGAACTGAACAGATTTTACTAACATGATCAAAACGGCTACTTAGTGTTAAATTCTCAGCAGCACTAAGATCTGCAGAGTTGCTCCAAACCGCTTTGACAAGAAAAAAGGCACCTTTCAGAACGTACAGCTGAAAGATTGTTTAACGATGTTTAGTGGTCTCTACTCACTCCAGACTCAGTTCCTGGCTTGAAGCAAACAGAGGCAGCCTGCAGCAAAATATAACATGATCAATAGCTTTGCTAAGAAGCTAAAACTCTGTTGTCAAAGGTAAATGAAGCAAAACATAAACTATGGAAGTGGTGAAACAATACATAAGAGCGAAAAGTGTCAAAAGGTAGCTTAAAGCAAAATAAGGCTACGTAAAAGTGGCTAAAAGCTAAGTAAAACAACAAGTACTACCTAGATGCTAAATGTAGCATAACACTGGTTAATGTAGCAAAAGGCCTGTTAAAAGCTAAAAGTGGCAAAACATAAGCTAAAAGTAACAAAAGCTAGAAAAAATACAATAATAAATAATAAAAAAATTTTTGAAGCTAAAAATAAAATACTGGTTAAAAGATAAGAGTAGCAAAAGGCTAGCTGAAAGCTAAAGTAGCAAAAGAACAACTAAAAATAGCAAAACCTGAGTAAAATCTAAAGAAGCAAAGAGCTAACTATTAAATTAACAGAAGGTTGGTTAAGAGTATTAAACAGTCTTGACAACAGCTAAAAATAGCAAACACTGGCTAAAAGCAGCTGAGGGCTAAAGTAGCAGAGCAGTCACTAAAAACTAAAACCCTGAATCAGCATTTCTACAACAAAGAGTGAGATATTGGAGAGATAGGAGGAGGTGGAAGGAAGATATGAAAGGGTGAGGGGGCGGGGGCAGTTTGTCTCTGAGGGAGGGGTTTGATTCCTGGGAGCATCCTGACTGCAGCTGCTTTTTTCAGCTGAAGGGATGCATAAACATGTAAACATCGCGTCAAACAGGAAAAAAAAAACACTTTAAAAATGCTGGAGCCCTTCTATTTTAACGTCCTCCAGGCTCATGCTAACATATGGAACAGGAGCTTGTTCCATTCTTTGCTTCCACAAAGGCCAGTGAAGCTGTGTCATCAGCTGATTAATGAATATAAAGCTCTGTCTCTTCCTCGGTCCCACTCTCAATATGTTATCCAGAATGTTTCTATTCACTTCTCGCTGCACACACAAGTTTGAATCGATGCATTGTCTGGGGAAGAGAATGTGTTGTTTTTCTTTTTTTTTTCATCATGCGAGCACCATATGAACTCTCCTCAGCACTGGGTGTAGAGCACAGCTCCAAGGTGTTAAAAAAAGATTTTGGCCTAAAATCCATTCACAAGTCGTGCCTCCTGTGAGAGATTTAACTGTGTTGTTATATAAAAACAGGTTTTGTTGCTCATCTCAACATAAAGGCTCAAAGCTACAAGACTTGCTGGAATCTGTAATAACTTAAGATAAATTTAGATCCTTTTGTGTGTCGATGATGTAATTTATCATCACTTTTTCACAAACAGATTTTTGGAAATTTAGCATTAAAGGATTATTGTAAATTTTTTTAAGTGAAGTTCTGTGATTTACTCATTAATAGTCAGTATGCTACCTGTAGTAGACAACAGTCAGAACAACTTTAGTCTGAAGAATCAGGGACATGTTCTGTTTCAGGGTGGATTTTGGCTATCTAAAAGTCAAATTAATGTAATGGCCCACTTGGTAAATAAGCCTAACGTATGTAATGATGATGATGATGATGATGATGATGACTCTCAGTTAATGTCACAACAAACTTTATTTCATTTTTACTGAGTTATTGTTTTTTTTTTTTTTTGTTTAGGCTAAGGTTGTTTAAATGTGGCAACCATCTTGGACTGCTGTGGCTCTAAAAGCTAATCAGTTGTAGACACATTCATCGGCTGGTTCATGAGATATTTTGCTAACAGATAGACACAGTTGACTCTAAAATTTAATGTAAAATGAAAAAAGATGCAAATTTTGTGGAGTCTGAATATACGCAAACGACTCTCGGCCACTAATTCACCACATTTTGGCTCAGTCTGATACAAAACTAAATCAATAGCATTCATTTGAACCAATACAGAATATTTTTTTAGTTTTAAGAACTTTTGAGACTACAGATATCCACTTTGTAACAGAGATTAAAAAAATCCAAACTGTCTTTTTAAAGTGTCTGTGACATTTCTTTTTGTCATAAAAATGAATGCATTTTTAGAAAGACAACATTAATAACATATTGAAAAACAAATTCCATGACCCTGAGATGAACAGTTGTTGAGACATTTGTTTGTGAAGTAACAGGAAGTGATGTCGTAGTGGAATGTTTGAATGTGAACAGAGCGTGCTACAGAGAAGAATCTGATGTTTCTTTTTATTATTTTGAGTCTCTATCAGAGATGAAGAGTCAGAGTTAAAATTAGATTGTTTTAATAAATAAAAAACCTTTTCTTAAAGAGTTCCTCTTTGATGTCACTTCCTGTTTCACTTCGACTGAGCCAAGTTCAAAAGAAAGATGACAGTTATGTGACAAAATCATGTGTTTTATGCCAAGTTACTTAAATGTAAAGGTCTTTTCTTTGACTTGTTGTATTTGAAGTTGTCACAGGCAGTTTAGGAGGCAAAACAATCTGCTGAAAACACTTTATTCTTTTTAGACTTCTATAAGACAACCATGTCCTGACGTTTAAGTCCTCGTTTGATATTGAGGCTTAAAATTGGTGATGACTGATATTACTCTGAGATCAAGATATATTAATTAAATATTCTTCGTTATATAAAACCACAGTTTAGTTAGAGACGTTTAACCTGGAATTTGTCACAGGAAGTTAAATTTAGGAGGTAAAGTCTGAACAATTCAATCATTTAAAAAAGAAACCAAGAGAACAAAGTTGTTTTGTTTTCCTCACTCTAACGTGTTTCACTATTTTTAGCATAGATTCTGTTGTTTTATGGTTTTTGGCGCCAATAACTCCTTAATCTATCATTGCCCGTTCTATTCACAGCAGCAGGATTTATTGTGGGCTCAGACGTAGAGGTGAGGTCATGGCGTATCAAAGCGGCGGGGTCAGCGACAATAGCGATTGTTCCAGGGGACGAACAGGAAGTGCCTGCCTGTGACTTCCTGCTGCAGATAGCGTACCTCTGGTGGGTGAAGTGTGCTGGGTTCACTCAGGTGCCACACAGATGGTCGTGTCTGGACTTGTACATTTTTGTTTTATTTATGTCTGGATTTGTTTGTGGTCTTCAAAATAAAAGCTTCCATTAGCCTTAAATGGTTAATTAAGGATGACGGTGATCAGGTCTGTAGAACTTTAAATTAAAAAAAGAAATAATAAAAGTGGCATACTTTAAAAGAATAAAAAAAAATCTAACAGCAAATGAAATTGCCACTTAACTGCTTCCATACCGGGGTCTTTGAAATGTGCTGGCACAACAATAGGGCCTTCCGCACCTCTTTCTGTCTCCGTGTCTCTCCCCAGAAAATTATAGGCACAATCAATTTTGATAATGCAGGGGAGCAGTGGTATCAGGCAGGGAAAGAAAAAAAAATAACCGTCTTGATTATTCCTTCTTATGAAGATTTTTTTTCTACTCTGTACTTTCTTTGCCTCTCCAAGGTAATGGTAACAATTTTCTCTTTTCACTCTCACTTGAGGCCTCATTCTGTTGCTCAATGGAGAAATGTGGAACTGTTTTTTTTTCTTCCCGTCTTTTGCTGCGATGCTGAAAGCCTTTTGACCCACAAAGTAGGGTTTTGTTGACAGATTGATGCTTTTGCACCGTGACATTAGCTTGAATCGTCAGTGCTCTGACGCCCGCGGTGCCACTCTGGGACAAATGCCCTGGAATTTTCCCAAATAATCCCCCTGTGTGCCTGTCTGTGTGTGGTGCAGATCTCCAGAAGAAAAAAATAGAAAGCATCTTCCTGTGTAACTATCTGTTTGTCTGAGTCTTACTAATAGTTGTCTTTATCGAAGCGGGTGCATGGATACAGATGCTGCAGACTTTGATGTGGATGGGCTGCAGAGGTTGGGATTTTGGGATGACAGCTGAGGAATTAGCACTTTGTGATACTGCTGTGATGTGGTGTTACATGTAGACAACAGGGAGAGAGAAGAAACGAGGAGGGAGACGGAGACAAAACTGCAAAAGATCAAATGGAGACTCCACATTTCAGGTGAAGCCCCCCCCTGCAATTTTCTAAATCTCACTGCCAATTTATATACATTTACATAAATTAAATGATTTTGTCTTTGATATTATTTTTCATCTTTGGAAACCAGTTAATAATATAAGTAATTTGAAACAGAGAAACCTGCCAACATCTGCTGACATCATGAGGAACACCTGTTCATGGTACCCTGCCGCTGTGGACTAAAGCAGTTCTAGGGGGGCCCAGGGGTTTACTCACAAAACTCTGAATTTTCCAGCCATTTGAAGAGCATTTTACTGAATTAATAGGATTAATTAAACCACATAAAATCAGTATGTTATGAGGGTAAAACACTGAAAACCAGACAGAAAAAAAAGATTTATATATATATAAAAAATTCCCTTCTCACCCACCGCGGGTGGTCTCTCTCTCTGAGCTTGGGTCCTCTACCAGAGGATATACAGTGAACAGTGAAATACTGTTTTGCCTGTATTAGTGTTTATCAACAGTTTTGGTAATTTCAGTTTTTAGGTACAGTAAAGTATTTGCTGCTTTTAGGTTTTAGTTACTGTTTAATTACATTTAGCTTTTAGTTGTTCTGCTAGCTTTTAGTTACTGTTTTGCTGATATTAGTGTTTAGTTTGGTAATTTCAGTTTTTTAGTTAATACTATTTAGCTGCTTTTAGCTTTTAGTCACTGTTTAACTACATTTAAGCTGTTGTTCTGCTACATCTTGCTTTTAGTTGCAGTTTTGTTGATGTTGGCTTTTAGCAAAGGTTTTGACAGTTTCAGCTTTTAGCTGCAACTTTACTAATTTCACCTTATAGTTGTGGTTTTACTGATACTTAGAAAATATCAGCTTTTAGCTACAGTTTTTGTTTATTTTCTTTGATTGTTTTGCTGTTTCTGTTTAATAGACCAACAGATTTTATCTTCCAGGATTCAGACAAAAAGAATCAAAAAAGTTTTTTATAAAAACTTGCAGAATTTAAAGCAATATAAAAGTTTATAAAGTAGTGTTAGCATGAGGAATAGTTATTTTTCTTTAAACCGAGGCCGCTGAAACAATTAAAACTTTTTCACAAAATCAAACAACTTTAATTCACTTTAAGCTTCCTGTTTATGTTTAGTTTTCTTTTAGTTTAGAATTAATATTTGAGGAAAAATGTACCTAATGGATTAGTGTTTAATAGTTAGTTGTACTGAAAATAGTGGTCTAATGTGGAAGAATCAGTGATAAATGGATACAAATGAATCACAGAATAACTCGTGGACTAACAGAGACTGAAGCTTCATCACTGCTGGTTTTTCAACACGTCTGTGTGGAAACTGAGCTCAGGCTGCAGCTTCTGACTCAGACCCAGGTTGAGTAAAGTTGTCTTTTCATACACATACGAGGCATTGTCAAGCCCGGCTCGCCGTGGGTCCACTGCTGAGGGGAGTTCAGAGGGTCCAAGACCTGCACAGTCAACCCCCACCCCACTTTACCCAACCACACACACACACACACACACACACACACACACACTAGCACTGCCTTGTCAAAGGGACCTTTGTGTGCCGTTGTTTTTCCAGGGAAAATACTCACTTTATTCCTCTGTGGGGAATATAAAGCACTGATCACCTAATCACACACACACACACACACACACAATGTAGTACACAAAATGTATTTTCATTCACTTTGCTGAAACATTTGTAAAGACACATTGAAATGTCCACAGATTTGTGCGCACAGACACACACACACACACACTAACAATGGGTCATTTATGTTTCTGCACCCCACATTTGGACTTGGCAGGCGGGGGGATGGCTGTGTTGTTTCAGCGACCTGCAGAGAGAAATTACAAGCTCCTGATTTATACGACAGGAAACACACCTATTTTCCTTTACAAGCAAACAGCCGAAAGAGCGTTATATCATGCAGAAAAAAGGCTAATATTTATATTTACAGTTACTAAGATCTATCTGACTTTTATTTAAACTGAGAAAAAAAAAAACGTTTTTCCAATCCAGGAAACTTTAGCTACTTTAGAGCTGATTGCAGTTAACTACAGCTAAAAGCTAGATGCATTAAAAGAGCTGAAAGTAAATGTTGCAAAATTATACATTGAAGCTAAAATTAAATTAGCTAAAGGTCAGCTTGAAACTGGTAGCATCAGAATAGCTGCTAAAAATATTAAAAGGCTGGCTAAGAATACTAAATACCAAAAAAGTAGCAAAGGTCAGCTAAACATATCAAAAGGCTTGCTAAAAATAGTAAAAAGCAAGCTAAAAGTAACAAAATGTTATCAAAATGCTGAAAGCATCATACAAATAGCTAAAACCTAAAATTATTCAAAGGCTAGCTAATCTTATCAAATGTTTAGCTAAGAGTAGTAAAAACCAAGCTAAAAGTAAGGTTGGCAAAAGCTAAAAGCAGCAGGTTAGTAGCTAAAAACTAAAAAGATTTTCAAAAAGCTTAAATTAGCAGAACAATAGATTAAAAAAGCAGCTAAAATCCAAAAGTATTCAAAAACTATAACTCAAAGCAAAGCTAAATGTAGCAAAATACTTCCTAAAGAAATAGAAGCAGATTTTAAAGAAAATGTTTTTAAAATAATGAAAAACAATGAAATGTAAATTATGTGTGTGTCTGAGTGTGTGTGTGTGTGTGTGTGTGTGGTTGGCGGGGGGGGGGGTGGGTATCCTTGTCAGTAATGTATGAATGAAATGTCTTCAGAAGGAGGATGTGGGGTGAGTGGGTATGTGTGGGCTGGTATTCCCTACAATGTGGGACAGTGTTTTTGGCATACACACCTACTTGTGGGGACCTAATGTTACC
>JARVJO010000180.1:2361120-2376497 GCA_031762555.1 Cynodonichthys magdalenae | reverse complement strand
GCAACGCACGGTGTTTATCTTCCTTCTTTATTGAATGAGAGGACGGGAGGAAAAGTTCGGTGCTGCTGGAAACTAGCTCTGCTGCTCCTCCCTCCACAGAAGTGCAGAAATTGATGGATGAAAGTCAGAAGACATGAGCAGTCAGGTCAGATTTTTATAATCAGAATAAGATAATCAGATTAAGTGTTTACATACGCGCTGTTTGGATTATCAATCGGCATAAACCACCCCTCTCATTCCGATTAAAAATTCATTCGGATCGAGCTGAATCTGATCAGAATAATCCGAATGAGGTGTTTACATGACGCATTTTTATTCCGATTGGTCGTTTAATCCAATTACTTATGTCCATGTAAATGTAGCTAGTGATTAGCTCAAAACCTAAACTCCGATGTTAAATGCAACGTGGTTGAAAATTTGGGCAAACTGGGGCAAGCAGTGCAAAAAGTTAATCTAGAGTCCTGGTAGGAGCCTAAGATTTGTTTTGTTGTTTAGCTCTGATGAAGGCCTATCCATCAGGCCCAACAATGAATATGATGATGATATAATTTTTATTGTTCAGGGTTGCAGTGTTGTCTATAGAATTGAATTATACTGTATATATATATGACAAGTTAGTCAAAAAAACAGTTGTGACCATTTTAGTGAAAAAATATCTATATATTATATAGTCGCTCCATCATTTAGACACGTTTCAGTGTTTGCATCCGTTGAGCAACATAAACTTGTCCTGCAGGTAAAGTGTACGTGTCTCATATTGTGGACTATCTCCGCCACACCACCAGTCGCAGCCCAGAAGACACTGGGCTGGAGGAGCTGTGCAACATGCTGGACCCGGAACACAAAGACGTCTCCATCGACCTGGACACCTACCATGCTGTCATGAGGGAGTGGATCGATGACTGCCGCAGTAACGGGTACGAAACTGCAGGGTGTCGGCTCAGAGTGTGGCCCTTTTTATTAAATGGTTTAAGATTAGGTTTGGATCAGACCGACCCTCGGTAGGTTTAACTCAGCAGGCTGGAAGTTATTTACTCAAATGTTGAATAAAAATGTTTAAAACAAAAAGTTAATTTAAGAACGTTTGAAACTTTTCTCATTATTGATCTTTTTCAGTAAGTCTTTTGGAACGTATCTTTGTTGTGAGATTTTTGTGCTTTTTCAGTAATTTCTACATCAAAACATTCAGCTCCTTCAACACTTTCCAGCTATGACTTATGGTGTTTTACCAACTTAGACTTTTGGAGATATTTAGCTTTTTGGACATTTGTTTTCTTTGGAAATGAATGAAGCGGTCTTCAACATCCTTAAAACCTTCAAAATTTTCATAAATCTGTTGAACTTTAATTCTGGTTCTGCTTTTTAATACTTTGTGCTGATTTCAGCTTCCGTTGGCTTTTATTTTCTTAATTTTAGCTTTTTTTTCATCTTTTTTTAGCTATCAGTTTGACCTTTTTTGTTATTTTTCTAATTTGAATGTCATCTTCTGCTAGTTTGAGTTTGTGCTAAAAACAAATTAGATCATTAACACATTCAGATGATATAAATAACCAGAGAACTTATATTTCTTGCATAAATGCAGTTTTAATTGATTCATGCTGAAAGATTTTTGCTGAAAAAGTTTAATAACAAAACTGGTAATGTGTGTTTCATTTGAACGCTGACTTTTACTGAAACAAAACAGAAAAATCTTTTAAAAAAATTAAAATGTCCAACGCTGAAGAGCAGAAATGTGGCTGCAATGAGTGGAAAATAGTAAATATTTACAAAAAAAAGTAGCTTAAAGAACTGAAAAAAGTTGAAACTACCAGAAAGAAGCAAAAAAGAGGAATTAAACAAAAAATAAACTAATGAAAATGAAATTTGGACGAATCAAGGAAAAACAAGCAAATGACCTCACTTTTATTTTATGACCTTGAAACCAGTAGACCACATTGAAAGAGCCCACTTTCTGAATTAAGCAAATACAAGCTTAAAATATTGCAAAAAATGAATTTAGCTGAAATTAGCAGAAACTAAAGCATGTTTGCTGAGTTAAAACTGAATAAAGCAGCCAAAGAGTTGCCGAAAATACAAAAAATAAACAGAATGAAGCTGAAAGGAGCATAAAAGCTTGAATTAACAGTAAAATGTAAAAGGAAGCACACTAAGTTGAAAAACATCTGAAAATGTTGAAAACAGCTAAAATGAACACAATGAAGATTAACAAAAGGTGAAGGTTTACAAACATTTTAAAGGATTTCCAGCTCTATTCATTTTCAGTGACAATAAAAAATGGCAGAAAAACATACACATCTCAAAGTTTTAATTGCTGAATTAGCGCAAGTCACAGTTGAAAAGTTCTGAATTGATATAGAAACAGCTGAAATGGCACACAAATTGTGGAACGAGATGCGTGCTGAAGAAAAATGTCTCAATGATGAACGGCTGATTATGTCAGGAAATCAACCTGATTTGTTTCATTTCAGTCAACAGACTGCAAACAACCTGCAGGAGGACTCTGTCAAACTCAGAGACAGTGTTTCTGGTAAATCTGAATGTTCGTACGTCCGTCTGATTTATGACGGCAGCAGGAGCTTTAAGTGTCTGTGTCCCTCAGCCAGGAGGTCCACGCTGCTGAACATGACCTCAGGAAGCTTGGAGGCGTTCGGAGGAGAAGCATCCAGAGCTGAACTGTAAGCAGTAGCCGTCACATCCTGTTTATGCTTTTATTTTATAAACTAAACTGTTTTTTTTCCTCTTCAGTGAAACGTCAGAGCTGGTTCACTGCATTGCTGATCTCCAAATGAGCAACCAGAAGCTCCAGGAGGAGGTAAAAAAGTTGAAGCAGGTGGTGGAGAGCATGGAGGAGAGCAACCTGAAGCTGGCAGAGGAGAACGAGCAGCTGCACAACCAGGCCAGGGTGTAAGATCCTCTCAGCTGACCGCAGAAAGCTCAGCAGACCGTGTTAAAACAGTTTGTTGATCCTGACTCTCCTGGCTCAGGAACCAGCAGCTGTCTCAGAAGGAGAAGATGCTGAAGGAGGAGGTGGAGGAGATGAAGGCAACTCTGACCTGCACAGAGGAAGGCCGAGCTCGCGCTTCCGCTCACAGCAGACATATGGTCAGTGAACGCCTCGTTACTCTGAGAGAAGCTTCAGTTTGTTTCTTTAGATGTTTTCATCTATATTGTTCAAATCGTATCTGTTACAGTTAATGTACTTTAATTAATGAAATAAGACATTTATTCCAAGAGACGAGCAGAGATACTAGACTTTTATTTAAAAAAATAAAACTCAACTTTCTGATTTCAAACCCTGATAAACGTCAAACTCATTTTCAAAGTATTACAAAAAGACAAATTAAAAATCTGATCAACATTTTTAATATTTTCTTGTATATAAAAAAATAAGAACAGTTTACTGCTTTCTTTTTTCATTCTTATGATGTTAAATCACTTTTTTTTAATCAATTTAAAGGATATCAAAACAGATTTAAAACACCAACAAAAATGTTTCCAGCTGCTAACATTTTACCCTACATTTACAAGAGAAAACATAAAAATAAAATGAATACTTTATAGCTGTAAAAACGGAGGAGTTTCAGTTCTGGAAACGTCAATGCATGACTTCCTCTCAGCACGTAGCTGCAGAGGCTGCACCCACAACACAGCCAAACTCCTAAAGACTTGAAAAATATCTGATAAAAGCTTTATTTCTTATTATTTTTATGATTCAAGGTGTTTTCTATTTTAAAATTGTGTTATGAATATAGTCCATTTTAAGGGACTAATGACAGTTCCTGTAGATCCTTAAGTCTTAAAGAGTTTGAATTCATCATTCCAAATATACGACCTTAATTAACCTTAAACTGTTTTTACTTTAAAAATAATTTACAGAAAGTCTCTCGCAGCTGGTTTTCTGTTGAAATATACATTTGAGTAAAAGTTTTTTTTTTGTTTTTTTTTCCCCATTTGTTTATTGTTTATTGGTCTTATATTTAATTTAAGCGGCATTAAAGTGGTCTTAAAAAGTCTTAAATTTGCTGAATCTGTAGGAACCCTGCATGAGAGGTGGTTAAAAACTCGAGCTGTAAACACCTGAGTTCACTTGAATCTTTAAAATTAAAAACGGTGACAGAAAGATTTGGGAGCTAAAGGTCAAAGGTGACTGAAACAACCATTATTATCTGCCACATTGTTACCATTTCCTAGTACTGATGGAGAAATACAGTTACTACTTAAATATTCAAATTCATGTAGAAATGATTGTTTTTATTTTTTAGGAGAGAGAAAACCAGAGTCTGATTGCCAAAATCGCGTCCCTTCAGGAGGAGGTACTCCAATTAAATAACAAAAAAGGAATAAACACGTTTTAATTAGTACTAATATATGTATTTTATCTTCATACTCTTTGCTTTTTTTTAAATTTTGTTTCAGAACTTCAAGATCACCATGGAGACGGACGAGCTTCAGAAGAAAATTAAAGAGCTGTGTGACATAAACACCGACCTTCAGGTAACTTTATTTGTCCAAAACTTTAGTTTCTGTTGGATGATTATGACTCAGTAATGACCTTATCTCATAAAAAAGAAGAAATAAACACTTGGTAAAACAAATAAAGGATTTTAACAATTTTATTTTATAGACGTTTCTTTGTTTGGTGGAATATTTATTAATACTTTATTAATTACAGTATTTATTTATTTTAATTTTGAATGAAATGGCCTTCCATATTCCACAGCGTAGGACCTTTAGCACTTATCTGCAGTCCTGTAGAAACAATTAAACGTGTCCTAATTAAAACATTACAGCCTTTTACCTGTTGTGCTGTTCTTTTTATGTACAAGCCCAGTTATAGAATAAAATGATTTTATGAACCTTAATCTCTCCAAAGACATACAAACTTTTTTTTAATTTAAGCATTTAATGTGTTCTTTTACATAAAATGTGGGTTTGGGAATCATTGCAGTTAGATTTTTATTTACTTTTTTATTTTAAAACTGGGGTTTTAATTGTTTTCTATCAGGTGCAAATCCACTCCCTTGATGCTGTCATTAGTGAAAAGGAATCTGTTACAGTGGAGGTCGGTGCTGCATCAGTTTTATTTTGTTGTTGTGATGCTTGGTTTGTTTTACTGACTGACTTTTTACTTTTCTGTAAAACTCCATGTTGTGCTGCTGCCCAACAGAAGAGCAGGCAGATAGATGAACTGAAGGCAGCAGTAGAAGAATACTCTGCCATCACAGAGGTCAGTGGATACAAAAAAGACGAGGAAACATGTTTTATTTGTTATCAAAGGATTTCATGAACCGCTAGATGCTTTTTAATGAAACTTACAGAAACAAATAACTTTTGAAGTTAATCCAATTGAAGATAACTCCAGCTTATCAACACAAAAACTATTTAAAAAGCAGTAAATTTAGCAGGTTTTGAGCTAAAATTTGATGTGGAAATAAATGGCAGCTCTTAACACAAACAGATGACATCAAATCTTTGCTTAAAACATCCTAATAAAAGATGAGTGATTTCATTCTTTCTACTTTGATTATTCTCAACCAAAACATATTTTAGCTGCACCTCCGAGGATTTATTGCATCAACAAACTGAATGTTAAATCTTATCTACTTAAAATTATTACTGATAAGCTCAAAGATTCCAGGTGCTTTATTTTGTCAAGAAATTCTGATTTTACTGCCTCGTCACAGTCAAAGTGAACAAACTGTAAACTGGAATAAAGAGTTTATAAAAGTTGTTTTTTAAAGGTGTAGAAGAAAGAACCGGAGAACTCAAACAGAACAGAAACGGTTCTGAGTTCAGTTTATTAGAGATCAGTTTGTGGGAAACGACTCACCTGCTGAGTGTTTGCTTTAAATATCTGTTGTGGTTCTGTTATCTGTTCTCCACTCCAGCTGCTCAGGAAGGACAAGAACAAATTGGAGAACCAGATGCAGATGATTCTCCCTGACCTGGCCGGGTAAGTGGAAGAAATAATCATTTAAAGTTGCGATAAAAAATATATGCAGTCCTTTAACCTTCCTTTAATTCACCCCCCACAGAGCCGGCCTGTCGTTGGCCTACAGACTGAACCAGAGCAGCGTTGGATCTCTGCACACAGAACTGGCTCTGGCACAGTCACCACTGGAGGTCAGCACCAGCTCTGTTCTCTCTCACTTCCTCAACCTCTGTTTCCTGCAGCTCGTCCCTCAGTCTGCAAGTCAAACTGAGGAAACCTCACAGGTGTCGCAAAAACCTGGGGGTTTTTTTCATCTCTCATTCGTTAAATCCTCTCATTTTATTTTTGCTGCAGTTTCAACTCATTAATATTGTCAAAACATATAAATAGAAGAATGTCGGCTCCAATAAAGTCACTGTTCTTGGTGCTTATAGTTCTTTGTATTTAGCTCTGTTTGAACACCAAGAAGTAGAAAATTTAACAGAGAATTTCCAAAAGCACAGAAATACTCGAGTGAAAAGCAGCCTTCATGAATTCTTCTGAAACCTGGATTTGTTCCCTTTTTTCCTATTGTTTTTAAGATGGATTATAAAAAAAGTTTTTTTTTAGGGCTGCAACGAACGATTATCATGATTGATTAATTGTTTCATTTATTTTTCTTTTAGATGAATCTGAAAGCAAAAAAATATTTTTCATTTTGTCCTCTTTATTCCAAAATAGATTCCAAGAACTTTGTTTAAACATTATAAAGTCTTCAATAATCATGATTTCTCTTTTACTGCACACCTTTAGTTTGTAGAATCTTAAACAAGCAAAGTGTTTTTGTTTAGCACTGTCCTTCATTTTTAACGACCTTGGCAGCATGCAGCCTCTCAGCAGGAGTCGTTCTTTAGTTCAGCGATTATAAACCCGTTGTTTTCAGCTCCAGGTCGCAGACGGAGTGGACCGTCTGTCCACCACACCGCTGGACGAGACGCTGGACAGAGAGGTGCTGCTGCTGCTGCAGGGACCCCATCCTGAACACATGGCTCTGCAGTTCCAAACGCTCTTCAACAAACTGGTGATTAGGTCTAAAATATGTACTTTTATTTTTTTAATAGTTATGTTAAGTTCATGCACGTGCAGTGAACATGACTAAAGATTTATAAAAAAAGATTAGAGTTAAAGGCAACAGTAGCTATATTTTAGCCAGTTTTACAGATCTTCAGCTAATATTTGACGTGGTTGTAGCCAAATCCTTTACAATGTAAGTGTGAACAGATTGTGCAACATCTCAGCTAATGTTCTTTTCAGGTTTGACCAACAACCGTCTCATTCCTTATTATTTATACTGGATTATCAGATTATAAGTATTTGTCTCTTTATTTTCCAGAAAAGAGATTTAACAGAAGAAACAAACTCAGTCAAAGACCTTCTGGACACACAGCTGGAGGACGACTCTGACGCTCGTCTTCAGGTCTGACACTTTTTACACACAACACCAGAGCTGAGATAAAGAGGTTACAACCCTATAATTTACTCCAGCTGAATTCATCTACATGTGCATTGTTTCAAAATGAAATGAAGCTGCTTCGTCTTCCTGTTTTTCCTACTAGCAGCAGCTGAGTGGCCAAGTTTGGTAACAGGAAATGAGGCTGGTTGCAGCAAAAAACTGCTTTAAATCAGTGAAATTTGTTGGTTTTTACTTAATTACTGTGGTTAGACAATAAAGCATTCTAAACATTTCTTCAGTTTGCATGAAGGTGTCTTAACGACATATTTTTGGTGAAAGCTTTCTGCAGTCTGAGCCTGAAGATAAATGTTTACAGGTTCAGTAAACGGCAGATTTTTAATCTGAACTTTTAGTTTAGTTTAGTTTTATTTTCACACTCTGTTAATGATCGGTCAGAAAGTTCCTGCAGAAACCTGAGCAGATGGCTCGCGACAGAAAAATATTAAATTTAGACTGATCAGCTGTTTTTAATTGGTTCTATTGTGCAGAATTTTTTTAAGAAATGACCACAGACCATACTTGTTTACTTCATTAGTTGCCAGGTATGAATTTACAGGTGCAGCAGCAGCTACAAACAGCTTATTGTGCCTCGCATTTTAGCTTTTCTGGGTGGGAAGACTAATTTTTTGAAAAAACATCTGGGTTGTTAATGAAGCAGAATACAAACATAAAAGGATCTAAACTGTAGATACAAGCCAGAAGTAGCAAAATGCTAAGTTTCCAGAGTCTAGATAAATAAGGAAATTTGTGAACAGATTGATAAAACCAGCAGGAAGCTTAATGCGACTAAAGGCTAGATAAAGAGAAAAGTAGCTCTTGGGTGACTGTGGTGCAGAAAGTCACAGGTTCGACTCCCTGCCATGCCCACATGTCGTGGTGTCTTCGAGCAAGACCCCTAACCACCTACTGCTCCCTGGGCGCTCACATAGCTGCCCGCTGCTCCACTTGGATGTTTCAAATAATGCACCTTACCTTAGCTAACCAGTAGCTAAAAGCAGTGAAAGATGGCTAAAAGTATCAAAGCTGGCTAAAAGCTTAAAGTAAAAAAGCTAAATAAAAGTAGTAAAAGACTAGACTAGAGAAATGTAACAAAACAATGGCTAAAAGTAGCAAAAAGCTGGCTAACATTGTCAAAACTGTAAAGTAAAACAGGCTAAATGAAGACAGACAGAGTAATCACCAAAAGCTAAATGTAGCAAAAGACAAAAACGAGTTGGGTTAGAGCAATTATGTTGAAACAAATTTTAAAGAGAATATTTGTGAACAGTGTTTATAGAACTAATTAAAGGTAAACATTTAAAAACTGTTCACAAGTTATGAAAAACAGAAATCTGAGCTCTACTCTGAAACGGCACAAAGTTCGCTGAAGTAGTCAAATTAAATTTTTTTTTTTAATTTACAAAATTTTACCTAATTAAATTACTGTAGTATAGTTTTACTTTTCTCTCATTTTGTTGCTACTCTGCTCATTTCAGCTGTATGGTTGATTTTATTTATTTTTTAAACACTGCATATTGAGCAAGAGTAGGTTTAATATTCTGTATAATCTACCTTTGTTTGCAGAGAAATGTTTTAACATGAATCATGAAAGGAGATGTTTATCTTCCTCTCCCTCAGATTTTCTTCATCACGCTGTCTGCTCTTCCTCCTCTTCCCACCCACTCTTCCTCCTCTCTGGAGATCTCATTTATATAACTCTGACTAAACAGCCGTGCTTGGACATGTTACAGTGTTGTAGCATGAACACAGCCCACTGCCCTCCTCCTTCACGGTCTCTATCTCTCTTCCCCCCCCCTGATTGTTGCCACTCTGCATTCATCAGCCATGTGCTGCCGTACAGCAAAACACCAAATGTGATGGAAAGTGTAGCTGGAGCATCGCGTGTTGGTTTCAGCTAAAGCGGACTGTTATGTGTTGGAAACGTTTCTAAAGCTGTGCATCAACTTGTGGCCTTTCACCCCCCCGCAGAGGGTGCAGGCCGAGCTGGACTCTCGGACAGCCGACCGGGTGGTCAGCCTGGACCAGCTGGCTCAGTACACGGACTCGTTGGAGAAGGAGCTGATCAAGATGACCGGTAACCTTAGGAGGTCCCGCACGGAGATCCTGCACCTGTCTGTCAGGTGAGAAGGTTTTTTCGCCGTCGTCGCTTGTTGTGGTTGTTGGTGGGCCGGGAGAAATCTGTCAGCTTCTCAAACATGCATTAGATTTGAGATGATTTGGTTGGAGTGGGTGGATGAAGATGAGACTGGTTGCAGTGATCTCATTGGATGAATCCAGGTTTAGTAGGCGGAGCTAATTATCACCTGTAGTCCTCACACACAAAGATGTAATGAGTTCATAGGTTTGATTTGAGCCTTTTAAATGTTTAAAGTTTAATATCTTTTCTCTCTTCAACGTTCATCAGCATAAATGTTCTGAAATGAGGGTCTTCATTTGTCGGTTGGTTGTGCTGATTCTGAACTCATTGAACCCAACAGACCTGCTTCACTAAGTTTGGGTCTGAGCCATTCCTGGGTTTTGGTCTGTCTGTGTGTGTGTGTGTGTGTGTGTGTGGATTTGCCTTGTGCCGTGTGTGTCTCTGTTTGGATGTGTGTTCATGGAGACAGCCATCCCCTTCAGATGTATAAAAGGGGCTGCACCGGTGCAGAGTCGGATCAGAGAGGGGGGAGTACTCAGGGTGTCTGGTCGGGTGCAGGTTTAACGCAGGGCTGAGGTTATGGTTTAAGATTAGGAGGTATTTTATGGTTTGTGTAGTGTAAGATTTGAGGTCTGGATCTTCTAAACTGAAGTGACGAAACCAGTACGGGGCCAGTGGAAGAACTGGCGCTGGTCACCCTGGGCAACAGAATGGGACACTGCATGGGCCTGCGGACTGGGTACAGTACTGTGATGTCATTCAGCATCTCTGTGCACGTTGAACAAGTAGATTTCTTTGCTTGTATCACATTTTCTTTGGGTCTCCTGGAGGTGTTGCTGAAGGGGATTTTATTTATGTTTTGCAGGGTGCAGGAGCAGGAGAACCAGAAGCGGCAGCTGTGTGACGAGCTGGACCGGCTGAAGACGTCTCAGGACAGCCGAGAGGCCTCGAGTGAGAAACCTGCATCAGAGGAGGAGGTCTGAGAGGGGGCAGAGGGGCCAGATTAATCCATCTTACAGTTAATGAACTGCACAAACTACTTAGTTACGTTTATATGTGGATGATGGTCAACGTTAATATTCTCTCCAAACCCTCACTGCACATTTGGGTCTACCTGGTCCAACTCACCACCACATGGTGAACAGCTGCAGACCAGGTGACACCAAGTGGATCATAGATCTACAAGCTAAAGTGCTGCACTTATGGATGCCCTTAAAGCTCATTCCCCCACCCAAAGGTTCAGAGAAAACCTTAACCCATAGGTGCCAAGCTGGGGGGCTAGAAGTACGCCAACGCAGGCTCGGTGCTTCTCACCATAGGCTAATCCAGAAGGGATTAAGGTCCAGTCCACCTCGAGGAGATGGGTTTCAGAATCCACGCTGGGCAACCTTCCTCACATGAGGTGACATTCAATGGCTGCGTCCAAATCTAGGGGCTGCATCCTTCAAAGGACCAGGTCTAGGTGGGCGGAGTCTTTAAAAGGACCAGCCTTCATCTTTATTCCCATCCTTACACCAGTCCTGTCGCCTAGCAACTGTGACGGCGCTAATGCAAAGAATATATTGAAAATCAACAAATATTAAAATTATTATAAATTAGCTTGGAGTCAATACATAAAGAACCAAGGGACCTGCTGAACGAGTTGTTTACGATGATTTTTGACAAGAATAATAATAAAAACAGCACAACTGCTTTAAAAGTGGAGGAACCTTTGACTTTGGACAGCCTTCGGCGCTGTGCAGTGACGTAATCGGCCTTCGAAGGACGCAGCTCCTGTCCCAAGAACCAGCTGTAGTACAGACAGGTCAGGGTTTGGCTGCAGCTCGTACCCCATAATATATTAAATATTTTCATATATTGAATATATTTAATATTTTAGATGTAAAATCTACGATCATCAGTTGTTTTGCCTGAAGAGCAGTTATGCAACTTTTTGAACAGGCTAAGTATCTGGTAGAGTTGCGTGTGAGTTGGCAGTGGGAGTGGACGTGTGCGCCCCCACACACACACATCTACACACTTTTCAGAAACTCTGTACACTCAGGCGTACTTGAACTTCACAACATCACTGTTGCTGCAGAAAAGAGCTCTGTGGTGAGGATAACAACGTTACACGCAGGGAACGAGTTGGCCATCAGCAGCAAAGTGGCTCTGATGGTGAAACTCAGGTGGATCTGTGGGGATGAGATGCTGGTTCCAACCTCCAGCTGATGCATACTGAAGTGTCTCCGGGCAAAATACTGAACCCTACAGAGTCTCATAATGTGTTTCTTATTTTAAACTTCGGTGGAGAACTTAGTTTTAATGTTTAAAGCTTTACAAAGTGTTTGAAGTGATGTTCTGTGGGATTGCTATGAACAATTAATATCTTACCTGCTGTAGATGGCTCCTAGAACTGCTTTGTTGTAAATGGAAAACTTTTTTTTTTTTTCTTCTTTTTTTAGGCTGGAGTCGAGGTGGACTGGGACGAGGAGTTCTCTCTCCAGGACTTCTTGAAGCACGAACAGGTGGAGAGGAACTGCTGGGCACAGGCCGAGCACAGAGACTGCAGGCCTGATGAGAAGAGCGAAAAGTTAACAGGTAAAGACGAAGATGTGGAGGAGAGGTGGACGGTGGTTGGAACAACAGGAGGAGGAGAACTGAGAGACACGTCGACTCCTCTCTCCACCGTCTCTGTGGACATTCAGCTGGAAGGAGGCCGAGGTGAGCAGGATCATGGCTGATCAATTTAAAATGATCCTGTAAATGTTCATTATATGTAAACTCACTTGTTTTCAAGCACAAACACGTTTTGGTGAAAGGCGTGGTCATAACGGTGAGGCGAAGTCAGACATCACGCCTTTCATGTACATTTGGCATATTTCAGCCAATGAGCACCCGATTCGCTATGGTCAGTCCTAACACACCCCACTACAAGAATGCAATCCAATTTTCGGTGGGCGTGGCCTAATTAAACATCACGCTGTTGACACATGGTTGGCTCTAAATTCCACACACATGATCCGATCTGAAGCTAATTTTGTGTGCATCATAAGAGACCTGCTCAACATGTTTGTGTTTGACTCGACCCCCCCACCTTATGAGATGATTTAAAAATGAAGGCCTGTGATGATTCCAACAAAACTGCTAACAGTTGGTCACTACTGAATGGTGACGGGGGACATCAGTGACGATTGGCACAGAGTTCTATCTTGTTTAGTTTAATAAGTTCTTTACTTTATAAACAGTGGATATAAAATGTAAGTTGTGTACTACCAGAGGGATCCTGAGTCCTTGCAGTAGTACTTGTTCCACAGTTTAAGAACCATGTCTTTAAGGAATCACCCACTGCCTTTTATTCCAGAGTGTTAAACTAAGATCATTCTATAATCCATCCATCTTTTACTATTAGTGTTCAGATCCAGATGAACTCTCCAGCTCCTTCTGGGGGGATCCCAAGGCGGTCCCAGACCAGAGAGGATAAATAATCCCTCCAGCAAGTTCTGGGTCTCCTCCCAGTGGGACATTCCTTGGAAAACCACCAAAGCGAGGCCTCCTTATCAGATGCTTGACCCACCTCCAGCTCAAACACATCAAATAAGCTGCAAGTTTTGTCCTCGTTGTGGATTTGATTTGACAGAAAACCTGGAAACTAAATCTGTATTGTAACCAGAGGTGGTCAGAATCTTGTCTTTGTCCGTGTGATGGTGGATTAAACTTGTTGCGTCACTCACACCATCACCAAACGGACAAACGCTCTGACCCACGCATGTCGACCCCTGCCTTCTATGGTCGTTGTGGCCCTGAACTCCTCAACTGAGCGCGAGAGAGAGAGAAAGTGTGTCAACAGTGTGAAAATTCTTGTCTTCCTGGAGTTCCTTCTATGGCCAGGTGTGCGAGTGAACTGGGTCTGTGCAGGGAGCTCAGTAATCCCCATTCCTCTGCCTGCATGATTACCCAGCAGTCAGAACTGAACAGAGCCCGTGTGCTGGTTATCGCCACTTTACCCATGCTCTCTTTGCTGAAAGCCTTTCACAATGAACATTTAACCACAAGTTAATTAGTTTTCTTTGTGTAACCTTTCAGTAGTCTCCTATTTATGATCACATTTTTCTTGTTTTTGCTGTTCCAGCCTCTGCAGCCTGCACAGAACCAGAACCAGAGCTTGATTCTCAAGCTTTACAGGTAACTTACCCTTAAAGTAACAATTAAAATATGTAACAGAATTAGGTACATGTATAGGTGGTGTTTCTACAGCAATAAAAAAACTTTTACTCCCCCTGGGTTTATGTGGTTAAACTGTTACTTTATGACCTAATTCTAGGTTTATTAAAGTTTTTCTTTTTACCCAAACAAGCTTTGGTTTCAACCCCCTAAAGCCTGTTCCACTAATATTACAGGCTAATTATAATTTCAGCTGTTTTGGGATTTTTGCTTGGGAGAAAATAATTCTTAATCTTACAAAGTCATCAGCTCATACCTGAAAAGTTTATTTTGACATGTTTAAACCAGTGGTTTAGGAGGTTGCTTTAGATTAGTCTGAAGAGTTGGATGTTTTATTGAAATTTCATCTAGTCTGTTTTTAAATTGACTCTTTAATCTGGACATTTAAGCTTTGATAATTTAATTTTTCTACATGGTCTGAATAATCTGTCGTACTAAAATAACACCAAGAAAGCGGAGTATAGAGCACACAGTTATGCATATAATACAATAAATCTGTGGAACGTGAAAGTCTGACGTGCAGAAATCAAATAATGAAGGGCAGAGGAAACAAGATAAATATCACCGTCAATTTTTTTTAACTAAACGGTCATGAGACTCTTTAAAAAAGACAATCCAGACAAATACATTATTAATATCCTAAACTAACTTCTAAAAAAGCTTAATTTGGTTTTTTTCATATTTAGCACCATTTTAAAGCAGCTCTGTGTCGCCTTCAGCTGCTGAAAGTTGATTTAAAGGTCCTCAAACATCGAAACAACAGGGTTGGGTTTTCTAAAACCTGTTTTCTGATGAGGAAGAAACTAGTTTGAAACTGGCAGGTTATGAGTCTTTGGTTCACACTTTTCACAGGTTTTTCTGTCACATTTGTGAGGATAAGTAGTTTGAACAGTTAGATTTGCTCATTTAAATTTTTGAATCTTAAGAAGATTTATCTATTAAATTACTGATGAGCTGCTTGGACGGGTTTTATCAGACATTAAAAATCTAAAAATACTCTTTTTATACCTGGATGGGTAAAATTCCTGCTGTTGGAAACAACTTCTCCCTGATAAAATACTGATTACTCAGCTAAATTCAGCACATCATGCCTCTGTTCTATCGGTGTTTCTAAAAAGTAAAAGGTTTTCACGTGTCCAAACAGTGACATTTTTGTTGAGTTTCTTCTTCTCGGGTCATTTGCCTACCAAATGTCTCGATACATATCATGATTCACAAACTTTCAGGCACCAGCCTCCATATTTGTACTTGAGCTGTCAGCTTCCTTATAGAAACACAGCAGTGATGAAACCTTTAGGTTCAGTTGGAGGTGAAAGAGAAAAACTGGAAGTTAAAACCTGTTGTCACTATTTTTAAGCTTGGGTCTTGTGTCTTTTTCTCCAATAGTTTTAGACCACAATATTGACCTTTGTTTACAAATGTTTTCCTAATATAAATACACTGATGTCTGTCATTTTTTTTAAAAGCTCCTTCAGGTTTTTTTTCCTTAAGCTACTATTCTGGTGCTTTTAGCCAACCTTTTGCTTTGTTCAGTTTTTGTCCAAACCTGCTACTTTTATTTTACCATTTTCCACCATTGTGCAACTTTTAGCTTCTAGTTAGCCTTCTGGCTA
>JARVJO010000180.1:2342429-2361020 GCA_031762555.1 Cynodonichthys magdalenae | reverse complement strand
TCATATGAGCTAAACACTAGCTGATACAAACCAAACAGATCCTCATATGAGCTAAACACTAGCTGATACAAACCAAACAGATCCTCATATGAGCTAAACACTAGCTGATACAAACCAAACAGATCCTCATATGAGCTAAACACTAGCTGATACAAACCAAACAGATCCTCATATGAGCTAAACACTAGCTGATACAAACCAAAAAGATCCTCATATGAGCTTAACACTAGCTGATACAAGCAAGTATGTAGCAAAAGGGCAGCTTGAGGCTAAAACGAGCAAAACAGCAGCTGAATGCCAAAACAAGCATTGCCGTATTTTTGGGCTGAAATTGTAAAATCGTAGCTAAATGGTAAACTCCGCTGATCCATAGCTAAAGCTTCAGTTGGCTAAACCAAAGCTAAAATTGGTAAACCATTAGCTACAACTTATAACAGGCATAACAATGGTTAAAAGCTAAAATTAGCAAAGCTAGTTTAAAGGTAAAGAGTTCACACAATTCCATAAACTTTCTAAACTGATGTGTTAAAATGTGTGAATTTAATAATGATGAAGATTCTGATAAAACCTTGTTGAACTGGGAGTTTGGTTCATAGCTTCAGATTTCAACTTGTCTCAGCAGCTGAGGGGTTCTGTGAAGCTGCAGAGATCTGTTCTGGTTCTTCTGCCCAAACTTCGAGCCCACTGGTCGAGCAGGAGCAAACCTTCACACCTGTGGACTCTGCAGCAGCAGACATGGATTCTCCCAGCAGCACGTCACCCCAACCTGAGGAGACGAGTCAAGACGAGAGGTGAACTGATTGTTGAACAGAAACGTGACATCACTGAAGGTTTCTTAAGTTAAATAGAATTTATCCTTCAGAGTATTTATTTAGGTAAAAAAGTGTGTGTGGCATACTGAAGCATTCCGTTTACAAAGACACTCAGCATGATGTCTCACAGGGAAAACAAGATTGTCCAAAAAAAAAGAACTCTGACTTTTAGCTGAGGTGAGCTAAAGAATGATCACTCTGTCTGTAGAGTTAGCAAAAAATCTCAACAACCAGGTGACAGATCAGCTGTGTCCAGCCTGCAGGTCATAAAGTGTTGGGTCATACTATTAGCAAAATAGTAGTGAATTGCTAGAACAAGCAGAACAGTAGCTAAAAGTTAAACAAATTAGTCCCTAATGGTAAAATTAGCAGTACAGTAGCAAAAAAAACTGGTAGAACCGTAGCTTAAAACTAAATCTAAAACAGTAGCTGACAGCTGAAACCTGCAGAACAGTAGCTGAAAGCTAAAGCCTGCAGGTTGTAAAGTGAAAGTGTTGAGGTGCTGTATTCTTTGGTATGAAAGGCAGCCGGTGATATGTATTCAGTCCTAAAACTTGAATTTATAATTTTATTCTTTGTTTAGTTGAAATAGTTGAAGACAATATTGTGCATCTTCCTCCATCTTGCTGATTTTCAAAGAATAGATTAAATGTTTTTGATGTTTTTAAAGTCTCCCCAGTTGCAGGTGAAGTTACTTTTGAACTGAGTTTGAGCATTTCCC
This sequence comes from Cynodonichthys magdalenae, assembly GCA_031762555.1. Classification (NCBI taxonomy): domain Eukaryota; kingdom Metazoa; phylum Chordata; class Actinopteri; order Cyprinodontiformes; family Rivulidae; genus Cynodonichthys; species Cynodonichthys magdalenae. Next base: position 2,359,487 of record JARVJO010000180.1, on the reverse strand, counting down.
TATGACTGTGGCCATATTTGCTAGTCAAATGGGTGTTTTCTGTCTTTGAGTGGGAGGAGCTGAAAGTCTAATTAGCATCTCTGAGACCAAACTTTGCATAGACACAGTCCACCTTTCAACATCTGTGTCACAAACTGCAGCAGCTGCCTGATCATACATTTTGTTGCCGTCTAATCTGTGAACCAAGAATCAGAAAATCCTGCTTGACAGTTTAACCTTTTTTTTTTTTTTTTTTTTTTTTTTTTTGTGTCTGCGGTCAGCAGCCTGTCGACCAGCGAAGATCGCAGAGAGGAAGCCGGAGACGTTGAAGCGAACTCGAGTGCAGCAGACATGAGTCGACACAAGGTTAGTGGCAGGGAGGAAGTGTTTGAATGCATAAGGGAATTTAATTTCCTCGTTTCTCTTAAGCAACACTTCCCCTTCCTCTTTTTTTTCTTTTGGACCCACTTTTTTTCTCTTGGTAATTTATGCATCTTTGTTTTACTCCAGGTGTGTTTGAGGGGGAGGAGGGGTCAGTGGGTTGGGTCTGAATAAATAAAAATAAAGAAATGTGTTGCAACATAACTAAAAACATTATGCGTGTATGAAGAACTTGAATTGGTTTCATGTTCTCTAATCCTAATGAAAGTCGAGGGAAAAGTTCAGTTTTATACTAATTTTTCTGGTACCTTGTCAAGATTCGTTGATGCAACCGTTTTAGGAGTCGGATTATTTTAAAACTTAAAACCCTAAAAAGGACGAAGTTGAACGTTTTTTGATCTGTTGGACTTAAGAGACAAAAGTCATTCTGAGGGACAGCAATACGTCAGAACAGCTGAGGGTTTTTTTATGCATGTAAAACCTCACAAGCAGCTGTTTCTTCGTTAATAAATTACTCATCCCACCCCTGTAATATCATATACTGTGGTACTTTGTAGAGGTTATACTGCAATATGAAAGAGATAATTACCACCCAAACTTAAATCCTTCCAGTGAGGTCTAGGTCTACCCCGAGGTCTCCACCTGCCATAAAAACCTGCAGAGGGAGGCGTCCAGGAAGTATCCTAATGACTGAAGCACGTCAGTTGAGGTTTTTGTTAGAGAAGAGCAGCGGCTTTACCTGAGCGCTTCAAGCCAGGATTTTATTCGTTCAGGCATGGATAAGGGTAGAAACAGAAATACCAGTAAAACTGACCAAAGCAACATTTAATTTAACATTTTCTTATGTTGTTTAAAAAAAAATATGCCTCTTCTGTGTCAGAGCGGATATTATGTACATTCATTGCACAAGACCCCATTGCAGCTCTCATCCCTCTCTATTGTACGTGTTCACACTGTATTTTCAGACAGTCCACCTACACTACAGTGTTTGTGCCAGCATTGAGTTAGCTGAGTACCATTTCTATCTGGTTACACACACACACACTTGTAAAGCAGCAGAACTCTCCATGTTCACAACTTTCACATTACATAATAAATCAGCCCAGACTGTCCACGCTCTACACAGTTGGTGTTTCACTGCCATGGGGCAGGTATGTTTAAAACGGATGTTAAAGTTTTAAACTCCTTCCTGTTTTCTAATGTGGGTTTTCTTCTGTTTCAGATCCTGAGCCGTGAGCAGACGATGGATAAGTCGGCAGCTGAGGACAGGTGAGCGGTTTGTTTTAAACGGTAAAGATTTATGAAGCAGCGTTATGTAATTTGTGGAGTATGTTTTTGTGGTTTTTTTTAGCACAAGCCTGTTACCTGTGCTGGTGGAGGAAGAGGAGAGCGTGCAGGACGGTGCGACCGATGCTCCAACAGTGCCTGGTAGGGAGAGAGAGAGAGAGAGAGAGAGAGATGCAGTTTGTTTACTCCTTTCTTCTTCTATGAACAGCTTTAACCACCCACGCTTTATTTCATTTCCAGGGATGGATCAGGTTACCTGCAGCGGGCCGAACATCACCTCGGAGAAGAGCGCTCCTCGGTCAGGGTCGTCCTTCACTCGCAGCAGCCAATCAGGAGGTGGAATGAGCAACACGACCTCTGACCCCAGCAGCGCGGAGCTTAGCGAGGACAAAAAGGAGTCGATACTAAAAAACAAAAAGGTACCGCTCCACTCCTCTCTGCTCATTGCATTCACATAAATGTATCTGCATGATTTGTTTGTGATGCATTTAGTTGAACTAATATAAAAACCTAAAGAAATTGGAGGAAATTAAATTTTAAATCAGCTCCAGGCAAGTGTTATGAAATGCCAAGATCATGTTTGTGTGAAGATGGTGCCGTTGTGATAAAATTCCTTGGAGTCGGTGCAAACTAAACATGACTGAAGGCTGAAGCAATGTTGTCTTTCCTGCTGTGTGAGTGAGTCTGTTTGTCGTTGAGTCGAGTCCGCTCTGAGTGCGTTAAAGAGGCGCTTCCAGCTGCTTTTCTCTGCCGTCTGTGGACATGTGTGGAAGAAAAGTGGGATGAAAGAATGGATGTGAAGGAGGACGTTAGGATGGAGGAGTCAGAGCAGCGAAAAGAGATGGGTGCAGAAGGGACGGTCAAGTTTGTGCGTGTTTTACAGGAGCTGATGTGCAGCTTGGAGCCCAGGGAGAAAGTTCAGGAAGACCCCAGTGAGACCAGCGGGGCTTCTCGCAGAGGATGTATGTAAAAATATATTGTTTAGTTTAAACAGTTTGCTTTGAGATTTACTGTGGATATGTTTACTTTTAGCTGAAACCTCTGGGATTTCTGAAAACGAAGATGGTTTCAAAGAAGACAAAAACAGGTAAGATACTGATTATATCTTTAAGCCAGCTTAAATTTGTTATTAATTATCTTTTCTCTTCAGTTTGTCACCTAGCGATAAGGAAATTGAGGTGAATATAACTAATCTTCCTCCGTTGATTTATTTTCTTAAACATGGTTAAAGTCGATTATTACTTTAAGGCAAAATCCACTTTTCTTTTCTTCCAGGCAGAGTTCCAGCGCCTGGCTCTTGGGTTTAAGTGCGACATGTTCACCCTGGAGAAAAGGCTTCGACTGGAGGAGCGATCACGTGACCTCGCTGAGGAAAACGTGCGCAGGGAGGTGTCCAGCTGCCAGGGTTTGCTGCAGGTTGGTATTCAAATCTGCAGCTTTCTGTTTCTCAGGTTTCTCTTCTGCAGTCTGCAGAGGTCAGACTTGACAACCGTTCCCCCATCTCCTCTTAGGCTCTGACTCCTCTGTGTGAAGACGACAGCCAGTCCATGGAGATCATCCAGAGGCTGAAGAAAAACCTGGATATTCTAATCCAGTCCATGACCCGAGTGTCCAGCCGCTCTGAAATGTTGGGAGCAATCCACCAGGTCAGCTGAACGCTTACGTGATCTCAGAGCTAACTGCAGCGTGCAGGATTTTAATCTCCATGTCATCGTTTATCAGGAGAACCGCATTGGCAAAGCGGTGGAGGTGATGATCCAACACGTGGAGAACCTGAGGAGGACGTACACCAAGGAGCACGCCGAGCTGCTGGAGCTCAGGGAGGCGCTCATGCAGAGCGAAAGGTCGTTCGGATCCCAAACGGAAAAAGGTTGAAAGTGCACGCTCGTGTTCCTCAGAGTTCTCAAACTGAAGTCATTTAACAGAGATTATTTTATTTTTCACCGACAGATTATTTTCCTGGCAAGAAACCGTTACAAAACAAGGTCAGCTGCTGTTTATTACTCAGATTATTATGTTGGCTCTGTTTTATTAACGGCACATGTAAAAATGTTGACTGTTTAGTCCACCAGGCGAGTCAGCATCGGACCCATTCCCCGCTCCGGGGGCAACATGGCGTTTGATTTGGTAAGATCTTTATTTAAAACTCTTTCAATAATAAACTCTTTAATGAATAAAGTAGTTTGATTCAAACGTTGTTTTTTTTAAATAGGCTAAACTCCAGGACGGTTCAGAGGCGGACGCAGAGAAACTGAGCAGGCGAACCTCCTGGTAGGTGTTTCAAGATCAGCTAAAAAGATTTATTCATATCAGTTCCAGTGGACCATTCAAGTGCCTAAATGTTCTCTTATGTGGGCTTATTGTGTTATGTTCGGGGGGGTTGTTGTTGATAATGGTGGTTTTCAGGAATGTGGCAGGGAAGAGCATGATGCGCCCCCCACTAAAACGTTTTGTTAGCTCTGTGGCCTGGGTTGATACTGAAGAGCCCTCTGTCATGATGAAGGGGTAAGACCCGTCCAGGAGGTGGATGCCTCGCTGGCTGCGTCAGTTTTTTTTTATGTTTCCTTTTGTAAACAAGAAACCCACATGCAAAAAAGATGGCAACTTCCTGGTGTGAAATTCCAGCTGCCTGACTCACATACCAACTTAAATGTCTGCTTTTACATTAGAATAAGAAAATATAATGAAGATGTGCAGAAACTGGCTGCAAAGAAAAGCTTGAAAGAGGAAAACTCAGTTGTGATGACACCAAACACGGCAGCTATCTTTTCTGCATCTGGTCCATCAACTTTTGCATGGAGAAGTGCTTCAAACATTTGCTGTTTTATTTATTAAATTTTTTAAAACACATTAACATTTGAGGTGCCTCCTTTGATCATATAAAAATGTAAAATGTGGCTCGGGAATTTAACCCTGCTCCTGTTGGACTGCACTAATTTAAAAATTACAATTTTTAATCATAATTTTAAGTTAAAATAAAAAATCTGCCTTTTTTTTTATTTTTATTTTTAATTTTTTTGCTGCTTGTGCACATTATTTCCATATGCATGAAATTACGGAAGACCAAGACTGATATAATTAGAAATGAAAGCAGAAATATATAAATGGACCAATAATCAAATCTGCTCAAAATACATCAAATAAAGAAAAAAGGAGAACTTTACCTCATGTTTTATAATTTAATTGACCAGATTTATATTTCCAGCTTAGTTCCAGTAAGTTTATATTTATATATAAAACAAAGACACAGGTGTTTTCCTCGTCTTTGTTTTAAACTAAAGTTTAACTTGAAGCAGCACAGTAGATCTGCATGTGGATCCTGCTACTTCCTGTCTGTTGACCAATAGGAGAGGAGTTGACAATAAGCCCCACCCACCTTATTTGCATAATGAGGCATAAATGCATATGGTAAAGTAAAAACAGTAGACAGAGAAATGTAAAAAACATAGAAATAAAAACTAATTAAATATAAACATTTACCAGACACAAATGCGTACAAGTACAAGAAAATACATTTTGAAAAACAAAATGTAAATTATGTGCTAAACAATATAATTTATTGGAACTAAACTAAGCTGTAATTTAATTGGTGGATTTTAAGTGTTATTTATTGGTCCATTTATATATTTCTTCTAATTCTGTCAGTTTGGGTCCTCCATATAAAATGTGACCGTGTGCTCACGTGTGACTAAGCTGCTGACTTGTGTTTGTGAAAGCATGGCGGCGCACGCCCACCGGCCCCTCTGCGACGACACGGACGGACAGTCGGAGGAAGAGCAGAAGGAGGAGCAGGAGGAGCTGGGGGAGAGCAGGAGGTCCAGTCTCAGTGAACTGGGCAGCAAACTCACCTCCCTCATTATGCCCCTGAAGACGTTAGTCCAAACCCAAAAACCCAGTTCTGGGACTAGGACTGCACAGTGGTTCCACTGGTTCTAACCGTATTAGAAAGTTCTCTTAATGTCCATTTTTAATATTAGATGTATTTTAATTTGTTGTAAAACTTTAGGTGAACTTGTGGAACTACTGTGTCAGATCTATGCTGGACCAGCTGCTTTACTTTTAGGGCTTCAGATCATTTTAATGTTTTTATTGTTCAAATATTCTTCCTTCAGCGTTTCACCAGCTTTAGATCAACGTGACAAATAATTTGTATTTTTCATGCAGTTGATCATCTACAACCATGATTCTAAAGAAGTTGGGATGTTGTGTAAAATGTAAATCGTCACTTTTTACAGCCTTTTGTTGCCCCTGGACCAACTTTTTTTGGAGATGTGTTGCTGCCATAAAATTCAAAAATGACTTTATTTTGGATATTTTGTTCAGCTTGACCCAACATCCCAACTTTTTCCAGAATCGTAAGCTTGACTGACCTTGTTCTTGTCGTTAACTAACACGTTCAGCAGCATGAATGTCATTTCATGTAAACTGTGGGGCAGCTTTGTGTTTTACTTCAGCAAATAATGTGGTTTTTCTGAACTTCCCTCTGCTCCTTCCCTCCTTTCATGTAACTGAGGAGTCAGGACGAGCTGTTTGTTATTCTGTAAGTGATGAAAGTGACAAACGAGTTCATACTTCATATTCCAACTGCTTCCCTCTCATTTTATGTAATGTTGCAAGAAATGTCGGTGCATTAATTCACTAACTGCAGCTTATTTGCTGTTTGCTCTTCATTTCATAAGCTGACACAAATGAGTGTGATGGTTTCTCAACTCATTTTTGGTTCCCTGGCTCTCGCTGCTTCTCCTACAGATGCCCTTTTTGTGCCCTTTTCTGTTAAATTATTTCTTCTTTCCTTCAGTCCAAGCTCCTCGTCCACACAGACGTCTACAGATCCAGGGATGCCTCCGTCTGTGACCCACAGCCAGGCCGGATCCCGCTCAGCTCCTGCAGCGGTGGCCAGAGGAGGCAGAGGGCTCTGGCTGTGGTTAGCGCTGATAGTGGTGCTAGCAGGTTAGCTCTTCTTCCTTCAAATCAAATCAATTGTTCTTATAGATTTACCATTCTCTCACTGAGCTGGAGAGTGGTAAAAGTATTCAAACTCGTCTTTTGTTGCAGGATGTCGTACAAAAACTAATTGCAAAGGCTGCGTTCTGTTCTAAAATACTTTAAACTTCAACATTTAGCCACATTTACATGATTTAAAATGTAACATTTACACAACATTTAACATGTAGTAAAAATGAACAAAATGTAAGAACCGTGAGCTAAATAAAACAATGATAGTGGAACGTTTTAGCTACACAAACATTTGAAGCTGAAAATTAGTGAACTCTTGGTGAACATTTGTTGCACACAGGTCTGCTGGCCCTGCTGGCCCACCTGGTGATGCAACAGCCCGCTGCAGACGCGGCTCCCGTGGGGACGGGGGACTCCTGGATGACCATCCAGCAACTGCTGTGGCCGTACGCGGGGCTTCGACACAACGGACAACCCCCCGTCTAACCCGGGTCCCATGGAGAGGGCGGTTCTACGACCCGGCGGCTCTCTGCAGCGAGTACTGATGGAAAAATGAGCACTTCTGAGCAGAGGCTGCTGGATGTCTAACGGTGCCTGAATATTCCTGAAAGACTTGCACAGACCAGGCCTCGGGGGGGATGGTTAACCCCATGGAGGATTTTCTGTATCAGATCAGGTTTGTTAAAGTAGTCTGTGTGTTTCTGCACGTCTCTGTTTACCAGGAAAAGCAGGCGGCGCCCACTTGGACTCACTGCAGGTCTAATCATGCCTGACCAGTTGTCACGGCTGCACACAACACTGACCAATCACGTCACAGGGATTCAAACTGTAACCAGTCTTTTCTACGAGCCGCTCTGACTGAATCATGTGGCTTTTTAAAAACATTTCACCTAGAACAGGATAAGAGGCTTTTAATAGGGTTTTGTTTTGGTAACACAGGATTCAACAAATAACTTGAACACTGGTAATAAACTAGATTTTATGTGTTTATGGTATTTAAGAGATTGTTAGTTTTGCGTGTCTTTATTTTTAAGCTAAAAATATCAAGAATTTGGAGTCATCTGAATAGATATGTCCAAATTATTGACTGGTATGCGATTTCTATTTGTTTTAACACCAAAGCTTTTTTTATTCTTTGTTTTTTTCTGTGGTTTTCACAGTTTAAATACATACTTTTTGTATGTTCCAAAGAAAATGCGTGGAACTTTGCACAAATAAAGTAGCCTATTCTACAACAGAAGGTGTGTTTGTGTGCCTCTTCCTATTCAGGTCCTGAAAAATTCAGGGGTCTGGTAGACCAAAGAAGGTTCTGCACTGTGTTGACAAACAAATAATGGGATTGTTTGGTTTTAGCGATCCCATCAGGACTCATGTTGTCCTGCAGCATGTGGAAGAAGGTGGAGTGAAACTCGCTGCCAGGATAATGATCTGAGGAGAAGCTCTGGCTGTTCTCAGTCAGGTCCAGTTTCTGACTCCACTGGGAGCCCACCAGGTACAAAGTCCAAGAGTCTTCAGGTACCGGGTCAGGGCCATGGTGCTCACACGCCTGGAAAAATAATGGTTGTGTTGATTTTCTGGAATTTCTTTTTATTTTTTTACTTTAAAGCAGAAAGGAAAGAGAAACTGCATTTTCTGTGAAAATGCTGCATGAATGATGAGTGTTGAATGACTAAATTTTAGCTGAATTGCAAAAGCTAAAATAGTAAAAGACTCAAAGCTAAAAGTAGTTAAATGCATGGCAATTCCAAAAGCAGTAAAACAAAATGAATTGTAAACACTAACTATAAGGGCAGCAAAATACAAGCTAAAACTAGCAAAACCATACAGCCAAGTTGTAAAACTCAAGCTAGAAGTAGCAAAGAAAAACTAAATGCAGGAAAAGAATAGTTGAAGCCAGAAATGGAAAAACAGTGAAAAGTAGTAAGATACTAGCTGAACACTAAAATGGTAAAAGGTTTGCTTAAAGTTAAGTGGTGAAATGCTTGCTAATTCCAAAAGCAGCAAAACAAAAAACTATAAACCAAAGGCAGTAAAATACAAGCTAAAAATAGCAAAATCATAGCTCATGGCTAAATGTAATAAGACTAGTTAAAGCCAAAAGTAGTAAGATATTAGCAATAAGCTAAAATAGCAAAAGGCTCGCTAAAAGTAGCCAAACGGTATACAAAACTCAAAAGAAGTAGCAAAATGGTAAATTGCTAGCTAAAAAACAGCAAAAAGCTAGCTAATAGAACTGTACTTAAATGCCAAAAGCAGCAAAACTGAATATAGAAATGGCAAACATAAGCTAAAGTAACAAAAGGTTAGTTTAACTAAAAGTAGAACACTAATTAAAAGCTTAGAGGCTTAAAGTGGCGTAAGGTCAAAAACTGCTGAAAATATTTAGAAAAGTGTAAAAGGAAGCACTGAGACGCTGTGGACAAAGTAGAGAAGGAAACTTATTTCTGCTGCTCCTGCTAACTGAAGATTACATTATGGTACCTGCAGGACCAGACGCTCGGGACCACATTCAGCGTTCCACTTGCTCCACGAGAAGGCACAAGAGGAGGCAGAGAGAGCCATCTGCTCGTAGGCTGCTCGCTCCACAAGTGGGTTCTAACAGGAAAGAGTTTTGTTTTTTAATGCTGTGAGAGAAAATAATGATTTTCAAATTCTGTGAACATGGGCACAGGGTTTTTCCGCTTTGAATAAGTATGAAAAAAATGTTTATAAAATTAGTTTTCAGGCTGGTCCTTGTCCCTCTTTAAAAATGTTCACATCTGAATATCCAAGAGTCATTTTATTATTTTAATATATAATTGCTTAGCTAACCTGAGTGCTTTTCATTCCAATTAGATATAAAAATATAATGTATTAGATACCAACTGTTTCTAATGAACTCAATGTCTTGAATGTGTATTCTAACACTTTATGATGTGAATGAATACCCAAATACTTGAAATACAAACAAATGAGCAGACTTATCTTTTGAATTTATCTTGAAAATCTACTAAAAATTTAGAAACTTCCTGTGAGTTGTAGATCTGCAGTTCTGGTGTCTTTCTGTTCTGTTACAAGGTGAAAGTTGCAGACCTTGTTGAGGCTGCAGACGTAACCGTCGGTGTATTCGTTTACGAAGATGTTGATGCCAGCGTTGAACATGGCTTTCTGCAGGTCAGGTCTGCTCATCCACCTCCCCACCACAGGAGACAGAGGTTTTCCCTCCAGCTGCAGCAAACACTGGTTGTCCTGTTGGGTAAATCCAAACCTTACTGCTGTTATCATTGCTTTTTGGAAAATGAAAACAACTCAACGGTAAAGTCTCTATGATGTTGTAGGGCTTAGAGCAGTGGTTCCCAAGCTGGGGTGGGGAGCCCGCTGAGAGGAGGCCCCAGATGATGTGTGTTGTTTGTGTGTGGGGCGAGCTTCTCACCTGGACAGTGATGCTGAGGTCAAAGATCGGCCCGTTGACAGAGAAACGAGCCGAGCTCTGGCCCAGCGGCTGCAGCTCCCAGCTCCGAAACGGCAGGTTGATGTAAGTTTTCTGCATCAGCACAAACGGCAGGAAAGTTTCCATCTTGAAGGAGATTTTGGCTTCAGCCTCCTCAAACGAAACATCGGTGACGCCGTCCGTTCTCCACTGCTTATCTGAGTGTGGACAAAAAAAAGATGGCTTAAATACTATTCATTTATTTTTAATGCTTGTGTTTGTACCTGCGGCATCCCAGCGAGCCACGCGTGGAGGTTCAAAGAAAACCACAGAGTGAGGCAGAGTCACAGACACCCCAACGGGAGAGGGGTCCTCTGAGCTTGATTTGGCTGAGGGGTAGGGGAACACTTCCAGACCTGTGCTTAAAATCTTCAAAAATCAAGAAGCTGAGGAGGATTAGTCCAGTGTGACTATATGTTAAAAAAATTTAATTTAGTCCTCTCACCTGCTGCATTATCCAACTTTCTGCCTTTTTAGCCTGAGGAGGAAGGTGAAACAGATCGTAGAAGAAGACCCCACCCAAAGGGGAGTACTCCATCAGATCCACCACCTGGACGTCACAGGATGTTGGTGTTAGCTGGAGAACGGCCGACACTTGGGCTGAGGAGAGAAAAACATCTGTATTATTGTAAACAGTGTTAGCTCTGTTTACATTTAAGTTTTTTTTTCTTTTTAATAAATTTCAGCTCACCATCCAGTGCTTCCATCTGTGTGAATATCTCACTCTTCCTGTCGCCTGCAGCCAGAACGCTGCTTTTTCTTGACATCTGACTGCACGCACTCTGTGACACAGTTGGTGTAAAACATCCCTCTTCACCTTAGAACATAAAACAGGAAGTTGTTACCTTCTGCCCTTCAGATCCTTGGATGGACTGTACCACCTCCTCCTTCGTGCTCAAACTCTGGCTTTCATCGTCTTTCAGCACAGATGAGTCTTTCAGATCATCCTTGTTGCTTGCAGGAGATCTGAAATAAAACAAATCAGATGTAACGGGTGCCATTATGGAGGAGAGCGGGTTGTGAGTGAGAAGAAAGTCACCTGCATGTCCTCGGGTGAGTCATCCTGGACAGCATGGTCAGGTGGTCGTAGTGCGTGTGGAGGATCCGCACCGCGATGTCGCTCCATACCAGCTGCTCAGGAAGCCGGAAGCCCAGGCCGACCTCCTCGAAGGTTAAACCTTTAAAACTGTGAAACCATCACAGAAACCAGCCACGTTCAAGAGTGAGTTCAGAGGAATTTAGGTCTACAAGCTTTAGATTTCCACTCTGACCTTGGATTCTTTTCAAGGTTGGCCCAGAGGCACAGCGTCATCATCTGGTCTTTAACCACAGTCTCCATGTTTTCTGTCTTGATCTCAGTGTTTCCTGTCTTTATGTCAATGTTTTGGTTTGCCTTCTGTAATGAAGAAGCATACTGACTCGAAACACAAATAACCATTTCAGCTGTTTTTATTTAGTTTTTTTACCTTGAAGATGTCCTCACACATGAGGTTGAGTTTGGACTGGATTAACTCCTGGAGATGTACGAGACCCTCCTCATAGATGTGGATCTGTTTAGGGTCTGTGGACTCCTTGATCAGAATGTCCAGCTCCTCCACCAGCTGTGAACATGTCACATGCTTACATACACTCATGTTTAAATGTTTTAAAAACAACTTTGAAACTTTAACCTAAAGAAATTAATTTTTCTGAGAGTGCAGCGTAAACACTGACTCCTGACCAACTGCACAAATTTGTTCAGAAGCTGAAGATGAGTTGTTGAAGCTAAAACAGTCAAAACTAGCTTTCAGCTAATGAAAGGTAAATCCAAGCTAAAAATAGCAAATCAATAGGTAAAAGATAAAAGTAACAAAATATGACAGAGGTAAAATGCTAGCTAAAACCCAGAAGTAGCAAAGGCTACTAAAAGCTAAAGGTAGCAAACGGACTGGCTAGAAGCTAAAAGTATCAAAAAGACTGGCTAGAAGCTAAAAGTAAAAAGCTAGTTAGAAACATAAAGCAGCTGACATAACATGACGGATCATGTTTCAAACACCCGGTTGAATGGAAAATACTGTACAAAGCTGTGTTCATGATTCTTGGATGCAAACAGGAGCAACAGTAGGTTTTTGTTAACAGATGTTGCTTGATTGATCCAGTTTTTAAAATCTGGATTTGTATTTACAGACCTGCAGAGCAACGTGGCATTTTTTGAACACCTCCCTGATGTTCAGCTCCGGGTCATCCCTCCACAAGTTGATAAACGTGTTGAACTCTCGCTGCTCAGCCGAGTCTGGTACATCATCACAGCTCAAGAACCTCTCCCACTGAAAACAAAGTGTTTTTATCAACAGAACATTCTGAAAGCTCAGAATCTGTTCCATTTAAATCTAAACTCTTTGCTCACATGTTTTCTAAATAAATCCCAGACTATTAATGAACTCACCTTGGCTGCCTCCACTGCATCTCTTTCCCATTTGGTTACTGCAGTGCGCCTCTCCTCCAGTAGGTGGTGCAGTTCAGTCAGTTCACCCTCTCTACGCTCAAGAGCCTCTCAGCAAAACACATCCATGAACACAGCTCGTAAAATCAAAAATAAACCTCATAATAAACATTCCTCCAATTCCTTTTGAGCTCTTTAAGGCTAACATGATTCATGATTAACAGTTAGCTATTTGTGTTGTCTTTTTCAAATATTTTTAGTGGAAACGCCCTCAATTCTTAGAAATTTCTCAGACTTAATCTTCAACGGCCACTCTTTGCACTTTTTATGAATACAAACTCTGAGTTTATGGCGTTAATTGCTGGGACTCTACCTTCGACTCCAGCTTCTCCACCTCCCTCTGCTTTCTTTCTCTTTCGAGCCTCTCCTGTTCTTCTCTTTCAGCCTGCAGCCGAGCTTCTTCTGTTAAACAACAGGACACACAGGGACTAACATAAAGCACCTCTGTTCTACAGTCGCTTCCAGATGGAGTCTAACTTTTTTAATAATCAGAAACATCAGAATCACCTTCTTCTTGCAGCCTCCTCTCCTCCTCCCTTTGCCGCTTCCTCTGAGCTTTGGTCAGCTTTTGCTCTTTCTTGAACGATATTAAAACATTACAAACTAATATTTAATAGAAAAAAAAACAACCAGTAAACTGCAGTCAAGGACAATAACATAACTGTTTAACTTAAAATCAGCTAAGTTACTTAACTGTAAGTGCCTTAAGCTCATACCTTAATTTTCTTTGGTGGTTGTTGCTCCTAGGAAATAAAAGAAAACCGTTAGAAAGTTAGACATGATTTAAAGGGTAAGAAAATAATGTATTCCTAAATTCACTTATGCTGTTTGACGCTTCAAAATTATTTTTATTTTACTTAAATTTTGTAACATAAATTTCTGACGTTTAAACCTGCTTAAATATAGGACAATCTGTCGAAAAGAGTAAAAAAAACTCACCATTTTGGCGATTTCATCGAGTGTTTAGGTAACCATAGAAACCTACGCGCATGCGTATTGATTTTGTTTATTTGCGACATGAAGACGAAACGGAATACGGCAGCGTAGTCGAGCTAAGGACAAATGTAAGGAGAAATATTTACATTGGTGAGTTGTTGAAGTATTTTCACAAGTAAATATGACTGTTGTTTATCGAGTATTTTTTAATGCTTTTTTTTCTAAGTGGACTTTATTTGTGAAGTTTGTAAATTCGGCGCTTGGAATGCTAACTTAGCTTGTTAGGTTTGTTTTTAAGCTTTACTTGTCTTGTTTCAGAGAGGTGAATCTTTGTTTCTGACATGGCCAACCCTTTAAGGGGTGAGGTTATTAGGTTGTACAAAAATGTAAGTAAATTAATTTTATCTGTTCAATAAATTGCTCGATTTGCTCAGATCTTCAACAGTTTTCTTCAACACATTTCTCGTCTCCTTCCAGCTGCTGTATCTTGGCCGTGAGTACCCAAAGGGAGCGGTTTATTTCAGAGAACGACTAAAGTCAGCTTTCATGAAGAACAAAGATGTGAGTGACCCCGAGAAAATCAAGCAGCTGGTGGCCAAAGGAGATCATGTCATCAAGGAACTGGAGGCTCTTTATTTCCTGAGGAAATACCGAGCCATGAAGAAGCGCTACTATGAACCTGAAAAATAACAACAACCTCAAAAAGAACAATTATCCTGAATGGACCCACAGACAAGGGAAAGTGCAGTATATAACTGTTAATTTATCTAATCAGCTATTTGTGTTTGTTTAGATTTGAAAGTACAACACTGCCTAAAAACTAATATTCGCTTCCATCAACTGAATGTGCCACAGACATAATGTGTTTAGTGTTGTACAGAAATTATATTAATATCAATGTTCCACTCAAATTCTGTTTTTCCAGGCTTTTTTTCATTGGGCCTGGTTTGACTCCTTATCAGTTGTCAGGTCAGTGTCTTTTTTTACTCACAGAGCAGCCTGTAAACAGTGGAACTTATATTAAACTATAATTGTGTGCAATAGGATGCATTGGGTATTTAGATGTGTACAAAATTACTTTTTGAAAATTTGTGCAGCATATTTTTTAAGTCATCACAACTCACAATTATATTAGTTCTTTGTTTTAAATTGGTCTATTTATAAAATGCATGTTGGTTTAATTACAAAGATAAATTATATTTAAAGGAACTTGCTGCAAAGTGTGAAAGCAAGCATAAAATGTTATCCTGAACTGAACTGCACTAAATGATCCTGTTTGAATTTCTACATTATTTGCAGAATATATTTATTTGTAATTCTGTTTTTGTAGTTAAACACTTGGTAGTTGGCATCCAGTCACAAATGTAGCTTACAAATTAAATTTAAAGCCATCAATAGGAATAAAATATTGCGTGGATTAAAAAGTATAGATTTTTTTTTGTCTTTATAACTTTGCAACAAGTACCTTAAAGTCCATAATTTAAGAGGTTGTGCTGTTTAAAATAAACTCTTCAGCTGGAACCACTGCAGGTCAATGTAGAAAAACAATTTGAGGTGAAAATAATCCATCCTCTCGATTCATTAAACTGTTAATTTGAAAGCAAGCAATGCATCATTTAGGGTCAGGATCAATAAAAAGTTGAATGAATTCTTATTTTCAGGTTCACCAACTTATAAACATCAAACCTGTAAACTTGGAAACCTCGCCTCTGCAGAAACACAGATTCACAACAACTTTTATTCAAGCTCAAACTTTGAGCTGCAGTTTTACAAAATGATACAAACTGGTGTTTTTCTAATTAAAAAGGAGGAATGTCATTTAACAGATTTTGCTGATTTTACTGAATTTTAAACTACAGTCTTTTTACAATTTGTAGATGGTTCCTTTATGTTTGTTTGCACAATACCTGCTGCATGAGACACCAGTTTTACTGCAAATCCATGCACATTTACTAAAATGTAAGCTCTGATTATACATTGTGGGGGTTGTACTACGGTTTGTTTAACTCTGATTTTCTGTAAGCTTGCCCACTTTAACACTGTAGGAAGTACAGAGCCACAGAATTCACGGCAGCCGGTTTGTAATAATTAATGTATCCTCACATGGTAGGAGGGTTCTAGTAATTGAGGTGAACATTGCAAAGCAAGCAGGACTTTTTGTAAATCTCTTAATGAAAATGTAACATTAAAACATTCCAAGTAGTTCAGTACATTCTTCTTTTATTGCTTCAACACTTGTATAAAATCTAGACTATAAAATATTTTTGTAAACCCAGGCGCTGCAGTTACATCGGATCAGAAATACGAGGTCGAGTTTCTCTTTGACGTTCCAACCTCAAAATCACAGAAAGCAGGGTTTGTGTTTCCAGCTTCTGGCTTCTCTGTCAGGTCAGGTGTTTCTGTACCTTTCACAACCTGAGGAACAACAAAACCAGACATCAGCTGCTGTGAAAAACATCTAATTGTTTCCACCAGAGCAAAACTTACAAAGCCTTTGATGAGCCTAAACAGGTGATAGAAAGTTGTGTCTTCTTTGTGTAAAATAAACCTCGGCTCCACCTTCTCCTTCCAACCACCTGAAAGGTTTAAAAGAAACAAAATAAATTATACAATGGGTTATTTTGATCTGAAAGCTCAATGCTGGCAAAATGTATTAAAAAATACTTCTTCACCTGTTAAAAGGCTGATTATAATTCCAACTGTAAAAACAGTTACAGCTCCAGTGAGAGAAAAGTAAAGGTAGGAGGGAGAGTACCATTTACCTGACAGGTTCCTGGAAGTAAGACAAAGTAGTACTCATCAGGGCATAAATACATGAATTGTCAGTCCTAAATTTATGTTCATTCAAAATAGTTAAATTTGCAACCGGGTTTCCTCGCCTGAGTCCCAGAGGCTGGCAGTTTTCTCTTGTTTTTTAAACACGTTTTATTTAATTTCTTTAAATTCTATGACTCTATTTTGACACCTGCATGAGAGCTCTCCTTTCACAGAAAACATCTAAATATTAGGGGTGCAACAATTCAGAAAAATCACGATTCGGTTAGATTCTTTCGTCTCACGGTTTGATATTTTTTTGTACAAAAAAGAAAAATGTCCACTCCCTTCTTAACCCTTAACTTGTAATTTACTGAAATTAATTCTGAAAATTTGTTTAACCTCCAAAGTCCAGTTTTTAAATGAAATGTTGCTGAAACACAAGTTTCTCAGTGGATCTGCGCTCGACAATGCAGCCTAGGTGGAGCAGTCGAACACAGATTCACTGATCCTTCAACACAGAGCATCTTCAGAAGATAAGCTGATAAAACAAATTTTAAAAATCTGTATTGTTCCATACATAGTGTGTACTCAACCTAGAGTACTGTATTGAACAGTTCCATACAGAAACATGTATTATTGCACCCCTACTAAATATATGAATATTTGAGCAACTTGGTTAAACAAAAACAGACTCTTGTGGAGGCTTTTAGTTCACCTCTTCCTGCTTCTGTTGAGCAGGGTTCGACAAATCCTATTGCCCGATTGCCCGGGGCAGGTAAAACCCCTTGTCGGGCAGGTGGATGTGTCCCAA
>JARVJO010000180.1:2283680-2307508 GCA_031762555.1 Cynodonichthys magdalenae | reverse complement strand
TTCAAAAATGTCCTGCGTGAGACACTGTCACGTCTGCCAAACTGGCAGACGTGACTCAAAAGTTTTCGCAAACACTGTTGTTTAAATAAAATTTGCTCAAGTGATCACATCAAACTTTATTAATGAAGCATCTTTTTAGACGCAGAGAATTTAACCTTGGTTGAAATGTATTATTAGGAATAATTGATGCTGATTTAAAATGATTTATAAGATGTTAAAATCCAGCTACAAAGTGTTTATTTGTGGATCATCAGTGTAAATGAGTGATTAGATGCATTTGGTCTAATTATCGTGGTCGCATGAACAGTTTTTTCCACTTCCTGTCAGGGTGAGGAGAGCGCAGAGGTGCAGTCGGTGTTCGCCATCTGCCTGCTGGCGGAGCAGGTTCCCGCCTCGGTGCAGGACTACAAGGAGAAGCTGCTCCACCTGCGGAAGCTAAGGCACGACCTGGTGCAGCGGAACCTGCCCCTGGGACCCCCCGGCACCTTCCAGCAGGTATGGAGACGAGCGGCTGCTTCTCGTTTCAACCAGAGACTCTGAAGTCGCCGTCATCCGTCCTGCTCTGTTTGTCTGCAGGTTCCTCTGAGGTATCTCATCGCCATGCTGTTTGTCAACTTCAGGCTGCTGTGGGATTCAGTCATTGAACTTGTTGTGTGAGTGTTAAACTTGAACAAACTGACTTCAGATGAGGGGTTTTTAACTGAGCTAACTAATAAAGCGTAAATATTAAATGTTTATCTCCAGGAGCCATGCCAGAGAAATGGACAACAAGGACTTCTGGAGGGTCTTCTATGAACACCTGGAGCTGGTGGCAGCTCTGGCAGGTAACGAGTCTGTCAACCTCAGAACCGTTTAATGTTCTTTATTTAAATTGTTTTTTTTTTCTGCACGCGATGATAGAAAAAGATCTGGAGGAGAGTGATGAAGACAAAGATGACAGGTCGGCCCTGCAAGGCGAGCCGGGCTGTGATGTCATCGAAAGCGGCGAGGCGGGGGTCCTGTTCCTGGACCGGCTCAAAGCCGCCTCTGACCCGGGCGAGAGGACCGACTTCCCCAACTTCCGCGGCCTGATGTGGCGAGCCATGGCCCAGTTCCCTGACCGGGTGGAGCCCCGCAGCCGAGAGCTGAGCCCGCTGCTGCTGCGCTTCATCAGGTCCGTTTATTTTTATATTTTATTTTTTTATTGTGTTTCTAAAAGTTCTATACGAGTCTTTGTATGTTAATGTTTGGCAGGAATGAGTTTTACTCCACTGACACGCTGGTGGCCCCGACTCAAGACTTGAGGAAGCAAAGAGATGCAGATCAGGAGGAGATGGAGGAGAATCATCATCATCAGGAGGAGGAGGAGGAGGAAAAGGAGACCGAACAGCAGAGGAAGGCACTGCCAAGGAGACTTGCTGCAAAGTAAGACACTAAAATAAATGACAAACCATCAAAGAGCTCTTCTCTGATGAATGTTTTCTCTTTCAGACAACTTATCACTCACCTGAAGGTGTTCGCCAAATTCACCAACCCTCGGTCCTTGTACCTGGAGAGCAGCCTGAGGGAGCTCTACCACCAGGTAATCCTCAGCACCTCGTTATGTTGCTTCGCAGCCTGGGTTTAAATGGTTTCATTAGAAGTAATGAAGTTAAATGTGAGGGCCAGAAACAACATGAAGAACAAGGAACTCTACAGGTCAGAGACAAAAGAAGTACAGATCAGGTTTGGAGTACTTAAAGAAAAAAAAACATCCTCAGAGCTCCATTAAATCCATTATTAGGAAATGAAACCACAGCAAACCTGCCAGGAAAAGATCACCCACCAAAATCCTCTCAGACCGGACAAGGAGGGCTTTATTCAGAGGAACCAGGAGGCCAAACATGGAGCTCTTCTGCAGAGATAGGAAGAAAAAAAGTTGTTGCTTAACTGAAAAAATAATAATTAAAATATGGCAAACTGTGTGGAATTTACCAAAAGACATGTTAAAGTGTATATGACATGTCTATCCTTCAAATACAAAAAGTCAAAGAAAACATCTTTATACTTACGAAAATTCATGATTTTACTCATTTTGCCACATAACTGGTATATTTTCTTTTGAAGTCGGCTCAGTCAAAGTGAAACAGGAAGTGACATCAAAGGGGAACTCTTTAAGAAAAGGTCTTCATTGAAAAATTATTTGAACTCTGACTTGATCTCTCTGATGGAGGCTCAAAATCTAAAAAAAAACAGATTTTTCTGTACAGTCTGTTATTGTAGCAATGCTCGGTTTACATGCAGACATTCCCCTTTGACATCACTTCCTGTTTCTTCACAAACAAATATCTCAACAACTGTTCATCTCAGCGGCGTGAAATTTGTTTTGCAATATGTTATTAATGTTAACTTTATAAAAAGGCATTCATATTTATTACAAGACTATGACGTCACGGGCACTTTAAAGCCTCGTCTAAGGTTGTGAGGCAACAGAAGAGAGAAAAGCTGCTGACTCTTCTTTTTCAGAAACATTTTTTTCCAGTTATATTAAAGCATTGTTTTGCCTTTTTGTTTTCAGTTGTTGTGTCATCAGGATCAGCAGATCCAGAAGGTGGCCCTGGAGTGTATTCTGGCCTACAAAGACCCCAACATTGTGCCGTACAAGTAAGATATCAAGCAGTGTTATGAAGGAGTTTGTCCTGGTTCTCCTCACAGAGGGTCGGCCTCAGCAGCCCTCTACGGTTACCGCTGCAGGAATGTAACCCTCGGTCCTGATCCTGTCAGACGGGTATGGAGCTATCTGTTTCTCGGCGTTCAGCCAAGCTGCAGAAACCGAGCAGGTTTTGTCTTTTAGACGATTGTTGGAGAGATTGTATCGGAGCCGCCTTCAGAAAAATGTCTGATTCTGAGTTTTAGTCTCTTAAATTCACATTAGGACACCAACAGCTCCAACCTGCTGATAATTCTGTTTTAACGCGCGTGTGTGTGTGTGTGTGTGTGTGCGCGGATGGGTTTTTCCTACAACATGGGGAAAATGTCCCCAAAAAAAGCAGCCTCATGGGGACTGAAGTGAATCCACTGGGTCCAAATACAAGTTACGGCTGGGGGGTTAGGTTTAGAACCAAGGTTTAGGTTAGTTTTAGGGTCAGGTAGGGTCCTGTGAGGTTAATTTTTAGGGTATATGGTCAGTGTTAGGCTATAAAGTCTAAAAAAAATGAATGGAAGTCAATGCAAGGTCCCCACCGGGTTCAAAAACAAACGTGTGTGTGTGTGTTTGTTTACAGGGAGAATCTGGAGAGGCTGCTGGAGGACAAACACTTCAAAGAGGAGATTGTTCATTTTAACATCTCTGAGGAGACGGAGGTGGTTGATCCTTCTCACAGAGGCAGACTGATTCCTCTGCTCATGAGGTACTGACCAGCTTTGAGTTTGAAGAATAAAAAAACAAAATAAATAAATGTAAAATCTGTAGATCAGGGATTGATGACTTAAATGATGGAAGGGGCCACTGCGCGGCACACTAAATTAAATGTAATAAAACTGACATTTAAAACAATGTGTATAAATATTTCATTTATTTCATTCTTAAAAACAACAAAAAGTCCACTAAAATAAAACAAAGTAATCAATAATTGAATGAAAAGGGTGCAGAAAAAAACAATCTTCCCTTTATTAAAAAAACAACTTCAAACAAACAACTTGAACAATCTCCATATTTGAGAAAACCAAAAAAACAATTTGAAATCGAGAACAAAACATAAATATGTTTATTAAACCAACACGCAGTGCAGTAACTGAGGATATTTCATATATAACAGCTGTGTTCTTGTTTATTATATATTAATACAAAACATTAGAAGCAAATGTTCTGGTAAAAAGTTTCTGTTGTTTATGTAATTGTGTCTTCAGTAAATGTCTCATATTTAGCTTTGTGCACCAAGACTTGTATTAAAATCCTTCATGGCAGACAGCATCTGTAAGTCTCATTGGCGGGCCGGTCCAACGTTACCTGTAAATATATTATATATATATTGTCTATTTTTCCAAATTATTTATAAGAATAAACTTCTCACCATAACAGAAAAAGCCTTTTATGATCCAAAAATATCATTCTAAACATGTGAAACTAATACCTTTTGCATTTATTGTGGTGATAAAATTTTATGTCCTCGGGGTTCCCGCGGATCCTTAAAGTCTTATAAAGCATTCATCAATCCAAAAATAAGACCTTAATTAGCCTTCAAATGCCTTAAATCAGTCCTTCAGAGGTATTAAAATGTTAACATTATGTAAATAGGATGATTGTAATTTGTCTCAAATATTAAAATAATTTACAGAATGTCTCTCAGTTCATTGTTTTTTGTTCAAATAAACATTTTGGTTAAACAGTTTATGGTGAAGTTGGTCCTAAATTTTATTTAAGACCGTGGCATTAAGAAGATGTGGCATTAAAAAGTCTTAAAAATGTTTTAATTTAATGTGCCTTTAGCTGTACTCTGGTCCTTAAACAGATTTTTTTTACCAATGACATCGAAACCTTAGATATAGATGGAGCATTTTTATGTTAGATTTATGATCTTGATTCATCAAGGCTTGTTGTTGTGGCAAAACCTTAGCTGTGTCCACATTATCTTCAGAAGTTCAGTCTTTTTTTCCAGTTGTGCTAAATGCAGAACAGAAAAAGAAAGGAAAAAGCTCTGAAATGGTCCATCTACGTTCTGACCTTCCTGATGGAAACAACAAACTCCTGAATCCAAGCGGCTGAAATGATCGTTCTTCTCATCAGCTTTAGAGAGTATATCTTCAAGGGTTGGAGCTTAGAGCTGCTCCTCCACATTGAAAGGAGCCAGCTGAGGTGGTTCAACACCTTGAGAATCCCCCAAGAGGAGCATTGTGTCTAACAGAACCTTGTGTTTCCCAGGATCCTGTTTGGTCGACTCCAAAGTAAAGCCGGCAGTAAGTTCCAGGGGAAGGCGAGCGCCGCCAACCGCTCCTCCATCATCCTGCGCTTCCTGGCCGGTTGCCAAACGGAGGAGCTGGGCGTGTTCATCGACCTGCTTTTAGAGCCGATCTGCCACTACAGCCAGGGTAAGACCTGAGGTTGGGTCATAAATCACTACTTGCTGTAGAAAATTACAAAACAAGCGCTCTCCCCTGAAATGAATACGTTTCATCGGTCGCCTCCTCTCAGGGTCCTGCCTGTCTGCGGTGGAAAAGGTCATTGCTGAGACAGACTTGGCTGCCGTCCTCCCTCTGGGCCACCAGCACAGCCTGCTGAACATCATCAATGTTGTGATCCAAAACCTGGGACACCTGATCCACATCTACCTGCCCAAAGTGCTGCAGATCCTGCTGTGCATCACCGCCTCTGTGTCTGCCTCCTTGGACCGCAGGGACCAGGTGAGAAACATCTGGTTAAAAAAAGAAACAAGATTTTAATGTTTCTGTTTGATAAATCAAACCTGACGTGTGCTCCGACAGCTGCGACCTGGCTGCATTAGTCCTCTGAAGAACCTGAGGAAGCTCGGTCTTCTGAGGATTCTGGATTTTTTCAAAGACTTTGACTCGTATAGCTTCAGCTCGGACGAGATCGAGGCCGTGTTCCTGGCTGTGGTCTGGCCTCAGGTCCGTGCTGCGCTAAGTGTTTGTTTCACTCGTCCGAGCGCTTCTGGTTTAATTTAAGCTGGTTTGACGTGCAGGTGTGTCGCCTCCCCATGGAGAGCCCCTACTCCCCCACCCCTCTGCTGAAACTCTTCCACGTGTGGTGCAAAAACGCCAGGTCAGCATTTCTACTAATCGTGTTAAAGACCTTCAGCTTTCCCGTAGCTCTGCTTTGATGGTTTCCCGCTCGTTTCAGGTATTTCCCCCTCCTTGCCAAGCAGAAACCAGACCACCCGGAGTGCGACATCCTTCTGAACGTCTTCAACCTCCTCTTGGCCAAGAACGCCTCCCCGGCTACCGTCGCCGTGGTGATGGACATGACTGAGTCTCTGGCAACGGCGGAGGATTTCGTTGCCTCGGAAACAGAGGCAGAGATCGTCGCGGGCGGCTGTGTGTTCCCACAGCCCGAAGAGGGCGCCGCCGCCGCTTCAGGTTCGCACAATAACGTTTGCTTTGTTGTCGCCGCCACCGGTCAAAGTTAAATCTGCACCTCCTCCTCCAGAACCGCTGACTCGGGGCTCCAGGCTGCTGCTCCCTCACATCTCCACCCTGCTCAGGTACTTCAGCGGAGTAGTGCGCAACACCAGCCGGCTGAGGAAGAAGAAGTTCAAGGCACAGGTGGCTAAAGAACTCAACATCCTCTCCAAGTGAGTGTAACGTCAATTAAGACATTTTTTAATGACATTTTTTACTGCTGTTTAAATCGTTTTTATTGTTCCCAAAATGTCATTGTCCTTATTTATTAAAAGTAGCATTCTTTAAGTTAAGTAAAGCAAAGATTTTTTTATAAATTTGTGCAATCTGTGAGAAATGCGGACATTTCTCAGCTACCACCACACCAGATTTTAGCTTAACGTGTAAAAATAATGGAGTTATATGTTTGCGTTTGCTAAGACTGATTATCTGTGGCGGCCATTTTGAATCTGGTTGATTATGAACATTAATCAGTGATTTTAATCTGAAAGTTTCATCACAATCCATGATATTTTGCTATTCTCTGATAGGGTGAGTCGATTTGTTAGCGACAAGGAGCAGAGCTCGACGCTCATCAACCTGCTGCTTCCTTACCTCCTTAAAGGCAACAACCCTGAGGTGAATCTCAGCTTTACTTCTCACGGCTGTGAGAACAGTCAGTACTTAAACTCGTAAATACAGCGACACATAAGTTTGGGTTTAATTGAAGCTTTGTGATTGTTTCAGGAGACAGAGATGGACATCATGGCTACCGTACAGAACCTGCTGCGGCGCTGCCTTCAGCCCGCCGCCTTC
Organism: Cynodonichthys magdalenae; assembly: GCA_031762555.1. Classification (NCBI taxonomy): domain Eukaryota; kingdom Metazoa; phylum Chordata; class Actinopteri; order Cyprinodontiformes; family Rivulidae; genus Cynodonichthys; species Cynodonichthys magdalenae. The sequence goes on along the minus strand of JARVJO010000180.1, from coordinate 2,300,620 downwards.
CTGCGCGCGCTCACTAAACTCTTCTCCGTCGTTCACAACAAGTTGCCCAGGAAGGCCCTCGTCGCCGTTTTTCAGGTTCACACATTTTGCTGATTAAAAAATAAGTCAGCCATGGGTGTGCAGATCAACTGTCGGTATAGTGTTATCAGGCAGTTGCTGGAGTGGTCAGCAGTTCTTATGAATTATGCTTCGTAATGATAAAACAAAGTGTTTTCATCTGTTATTTATCTGCCATTTTTTAAACTCCTCTCTAATGTTTACCTTAGTCATTAGAGCGACACGCTGGTGCAGTGGTTGGAGCTGTGTCTCTGCGAGAAAGTAGTTGGTTTGCCTCTTGGGTGGACTTTACATGTTCTCCCTGTGCATGTGTGGGTTTTCTCCAGGTGCTCTGGTTTCCTCACACAAATGACCTCATTGGTAATGAAATTATTCCTCCATGTAGGTGAGAGGGGGAAGAGTGGTTTGTCTCTGTGTCCCTAAAGTGAGACATGCCCATGGTGTCCCTCACCTCTCGCACAGTGACTTTTCCAGAAAGGAGAAGTAAAGAAAATGGATGCGTATTGAGATCAGTGTTTTGTTGCCTTTAGTTGAGTTTTTTTTTTTTTTTTTTTAAGTTTTTTCTTGGATGAAAACAGACTCAAATTTTTTTATAAAACTTCGGTTCACAAGCAAAAAACTGTAGTTACTATAGAATTTGCATTTTTTGTGTGCAGTATGAATGCTTAATGCTGAAAGATTTGTGCTGAATAGCTAAGAAAAAGCTGAAACTAACCTAAATATACCAAAAAAGTAGCTGAAATTAGCAGAGCATGTTTGCTGAATTAGGCTGTATGTAGTTGAAATGAGTTCAAAAGTTAAATTATGTTGGGAAAAAAATTACTAAAATGAAAAGTAGCTAAAACACAGAAAACAGCTGAAATTAGCAGAAATCTGCATAAAGAAGCATAAAAAGACTAATAGCAGAAAGAAGCACAAAAAAGTTGGAATTAGTAGAGTAGCTAGTCAGAATGATAGCTAAAAAAGCAGGAACAAAATAAAATCTGCTAAATAGAAGCCAAAAGTAGCTGAAATTAGCACAAAGAGGTAAAATAAAAATCAGAACCAGAACAAAAAACAAAAGTACAGTAAAGGTTTATAAACATTTTGAAATCAACCATGTTAAATACAGCTCTATTCATTTTCAGTGAGGAAAAACATGGCTGACAAACCTAAATATTTAAAAAGATATAAGCTGAAGAACCAAAAGTCACAGCTGGAATGTCCTGAAGAAACGGGATACTTTGCTTTATAAATTGTTTAAAAAAGTACAAAAATTGTAAAACGAGTTACGAGCAAAAAAATGTACGGAAGAAAAATAGATCTTGATAAGTGTTCACACGTTTAGGCAATTTTAGGAAGAAGTTTATCATTACGTTTGTGTTTTCAGCCCAAGCTTCATGATTTAGAGAGAATTTTAATTTGCAACAATGTGCTAAAACTAACCAAGCAGCAGGACTGCTGTGATCCCAGGCTAGTAGGACCAGTGAAGTCATTTTAACTCGTCTGTTCTGCCGTCAGACTCTGTCAGATCTGGACCCTTCGCTCACTTACATCACTGACCTCTCAGCAAAGGTGAGCCTCATCCTTGACGAGATCAGAAATATTTTACAGAACTCTGTTAAAACTCACAACTTCAAACCTTCCAGCTGAACGCCTTCGACAGCCGACACCTCGATGAGATCTACTTCGACGTGCGCCTGACCGCCTTCCAAGAGGCCTCCAGGCGGGTCAGAGACATGCAGACTCTGGACCTGGATTACATCTACGCTCTCGTTTACAACTGCTTCCACACATACGAGGTACTCTGATCGGCTGTCCTCTAAACTGAAGGCTGCAGCCAGACGTTTCATTTGTTTTTCTTTTAAACAGATCGGCGACATGTCGCTGGCAGACAACGCCTCGCTGTGTTTGTCGGCGGTCATCGCTCAGGTGGCTGCAGTCGGGGTGGGAGAGCAGATCTACAAGGATGTGATACTTCAGACCATCCTGGACGCCGTCCACAGAGGACTCCGCAGCAAGACAGAGGTTCACGTTGTCGTCCTCATTATTCTACAACTTATCAAGACTAAACACAGAGGCGGTGTGTATAATAACCTGTGTGTGTTTAGAGCGTGCAGCATGAATACACCACCATCCTCGCCTGCCTGGTGAAGAACTTCCCCACCAGGAAAGAGTTCAGAGACCTGGTCCAGCTCGCAGACTACAACGACCCCGAGTCCGACTTCTTTGAGCACATGAAGCACATCCAGGTCTGATTTTATAAATGTCTGTGTCTGTTGGACGGGGCAAACCCTGACGTGCGTTTTGTCTTTGGTTAGATCCACCGTCGGGGTCGCGCACTCAGGAAGTTGGCCAAACAGCTGACTGAAGGCACGGTGATGATGTCGCCGCGTACACTGCACAACTACGTCATGCCGTACGCCCTGACCGCCGTGATGGACCAGAAGATGCTGACGGTGACTCCGCCTTTACTTGTTTGTTTAGAATGCAGGTTGTTTTGGTTTTTTTAAGTTTTGAGTTTAAACTTTTCTCTACACCTGCAGTATGAGAACATGACAACGGCGGCAGTGGAGGTGGTGGGCGCTGTGTGTCGCAGGCTGACCTGGTCCAGGTACCTCTACTACCTGAAACACTTCGTCCACATCCTGCAGACGTCACAGACTGAACAGAAACTGGCTGTCAGGTTCGTGACTGTCTTAAACTCTGACTTTGATCTTATTAAACTTGATGCTAACTCTTCTCTTGTGTTTTTCTTCCAGTTTGCTTGTTTCTGTGCTGGAGGCTTTTCGTTTTGACCATCAGACCCTCAGCAGAGAAATGGAAGCTGCTAAAGCCAGAGAAGGTGAAACGGCTCAACTTCTCTTTTTTTAATCATCCAGTGGTCTCTTTATTGATACAACATAAATGTGTCAAACTCATTTTTTACTCCCAGCTGGAGACGTCACGGCCAACGTGGACGACAAAGTCAACGCTTCGGACGACAGCGATGACGACGAGGCGATGGAGATGGACTGTGGGGTGGATTCTGGTGACGTTCCCATGGAAACAGAGCCAGCCGGAGGCGAGAAGGGGGAAGCAAAAGCGGCACAGACTAAATCCAAGTTGGAGGCTGCTCCTAAACTAGTTGCTGTGTGCAGCGGTTTGCCACAGAGCAGGGAGGAGCTGGAGTCCCTGATCCAAACGATCTACCAGACTGTTAATGACAGCGTGTTGCCCCGTCTCAACAAGTGTCTCACTGCCAAGGTAACACACACACACACACACACACACGCACACACAAGGAAAACTCTCCCCAGGACAGCTGTGACCCTGTTTCCCTCCTCTGTTAGGTGACGCGGGACGAGGAGCACAAGTCGGTGAAGTCGAAGGAGGTGAAGGATGAGGAGGTGGTCCGAATACCCATCGCCTTCGCCATGGTCAAACTAATGCAGACCCTGCCGCCGCATATCATGGAGGCCAACCTCCCCGGGTATGCAGCTCCGCTTCTGGGTTTTTAAACGAAAGCATCATTTAGCAACAACGTAACACCTAATTAATGAGACACGTCTTGTTCTCACCCAGGATCCTGATCAAAGTTTGCGTTCTGCTGAGAAACCGCTTCCAGGAGATCCGCGACGTAGCGAGAGGAACTCTGCTAAAGATCATCGAGACTCTGGGCTGCAGGTACCTGCAGTATCTGCTCAAAGAGATGCAGGGGGTTCTAGTCAAAGGATACCAGGTGGGGGCACAGACTCAAAAAAATAAATAAACAACCAAAACGCTGAAAAAGCGAATATTGATTCAAATGTTTGCATCCAGGTCCACGTGTTGACCTTCACAGTGTTCCAGCTGCTGTCAGCGCTCAGCCCCACCCTGAACAGTGGAGACTTGGACCCCTGCATGAACATGCTCATCGATGTAAGAACCTTTTAACCCTCAAACAAAAACTAATAAATAATTACTCATTTTAGCTTTTTTTCTGCTGCTTTTAATTAAAGCAGTTCAGTTAAAAAGTTGTTCAACAAATTCAATTGAAATCATTCTTCATTAGTGCAGAAACACCACCCCCACAGTCTAACTGTCTTGGTTTGATCAGATCTTCAACAATGAGCTGTTCGGGGCGGTGGCCGAGGAAAAAGAAGTGAAAGGCATTGTTTCCAAGCTGATGGAGGCGAGGCACAGCAAGAGCATGGACTCGTACGAGCTGCTAGCCCGCTTCTGCAGCAAAGAGAGCATCACCAAGCTCATCCTGCCGCTGAAGGAGGTGGTGTTAGAGCTGCACGATAACCTAACACTTTGATGTTCCAGGTTATAAATGTTTTTTTCTGCCTTCAGATCCTAGAGAGCGCATGCAAGCTGAAGGTGTGTAACCGGGTGACTGCGGTGCTGCGGAGGCTGATCCTGGGTCTGCTCGACAACGGCGGCATGACGTCACGCGACATCCTGCTGCTGTGCCACGGCCTAGTGAGCGAGAGCCTGCCTCTGCTCACCAAGAGCGCCCGGTAAGGAAGCTTTGGCTTCATCACGCTAAAACTGACCTCTGGTCTCAAGCTACAGGACACAGACTAACCCTTATTTATTTATCTGCTGCTATAAATGTTCTGAAAAAGTAGGACTGATGGTTTCACATTGTGCCTAATCTGATTTATTTTTGTGTTTATACAAACTGCATTCATGTAGTTTATCAAGTTAGAAAGTGATATCGAAGCTCTAGCTAAAAGCTAAATTTGTCAAAAGCCAGGTAAAGGTACCAACACACTAATTTAAAGCTAATTGCATCAAACATTAAATACAAATAGCAAAACACTAGCTAAATGCTAAATATATCAAAAGCTGGATAAAAGTAACAAAATATTAGCTTAAAGCTAAATTTGTCAAAAGCCAGGTAACGGTACTAGCACACTAGGTATTAGCTAAATGTATCAAAAGCCAGATAAAAGTAGCAAAAGAAGCAAAGGTTTAGCTAAAACTCATCACCTCATTGGTGCAGGCGATGAGGCTTGATAAAAGTTCCAACACCCTAGCTCACAGATAAATGTATTAAAACTTGGATAAATATAGCAAAACAAGGTTAAATGTTAAATTTAGCGAAAGCTTGGCAAAAGTAGAGATAGGCTAGCCAATAGCTAAATTTGTCAAAAGCTAGATAAAAGTACAAAACACTAGCTAAAAGCAGCAAGTGTTAAAAGGGTTTGAAAAATGATAGCTAAAAGATTTTTCTCCCTCCCATGTGGGCCCTGTATGAACTCACTCCTTGTGGGTGTTGGCAGAGAGAAGTTGTCAGCTGAACCTCCTCCTGATCCCAGGCTGCCTCCTCCCAGCTGCCTCCTCCTGCCTCAGACTCCAAAGAGAGGACAGAAAGCTCTCGTTAGCAGACGCACCAACATGCACATCTTGGTAGATGCTGGCCTCAAGGTGCACATTCCCTTAGTTTGATTTATTTTTTAAACATTGTGTGATGGTGCAGTTTGCATCTGAACATCGGAGTTATTCTGTGTCTTCTCTTAGCTGCTCCATCTGAGTCTAAAGAAGTCTAAAGTGAATTCCTCAGAACCGTCTGCTCTGGAGATGCTGGATCCTTTTGTTCTGCTGCTGCTCGACTGCCTCGACTCGATGCACGTCAAGGTATACATGCTTTATGTTTTAGTACTTCTACATTTGATTTGCAAAATAAATAACCAGCACCGCCCTCCCAGGTGATCACAGAGGCTCTGGTAGGGATCACCTGGCTGCTGAAGTTCCCTCTGCCAGCTGTGGAACAGAATGCAGAGCGCCTGACCAAGCAGCTCTTTGTCCTGCTGAAGGACTACTCGAAGGCTGGAGCCGCCCGCGGAGAGAACTATCTGCTCGTCCAGAACTGTTTCAAGGTACTTTAAATAAGAAATAAAACCTTTAAACCAAAGTTCAGATCTATAACATGAAGGCTAGCCACTGATTGATGGTAAATTTTAGATACCATTCAGTAACCAAAACATGTGTTTCAGACCATGACTGTTCTGGTAAAAAACATCAAAAGCAACAAGATCTCTGAGACCCAGCTGCAGGTGCTGCTGGGATACGCCGAGGAGGACATCTATGACCAGTCGCGCCAGGCCACCGCCTTTGGTCTACTCAAGGTAACCAAAGAGACAGAAAGGAACATATCAAAAGCTAGATAAGTTACTTGGCAGAAGTAGCAAAACACTAGCTAAAAGCTAAATATATCAAAAGCTAGATAAAAAGTAGTAAGTAAAATATTTGCTTCCAAAGCCGTATGTTTACATGTATTTGTGTGTAAAAACTCCAGGCCATACTGTCCAGGAAGCTCGTCGTCCCAGAGATGGAGGAAGTGTTGAAGAAAGTGGCCACATTGGCTGTTACCGGGGGCAACGCTATGATCAGAATTCACTGTCGACAGGTACAGACACAGATGTCCCCTCTCTGTCTCCTGGGGCAGACCTTTAGCTCAGGTATTGTTTTGTGTGCTGCAGATCTACCTTAAGTACCTGCTGGACTACCCTCTGGGGAAGAAGCTGAACAAACACATGGACTTCGTGGTGGCGCAGCTGCAGTACGAACACGACACTGGCAGAGAGTCTGTGCTGGAAATGTTAGCGTCCATCTTCCAGATGTTCCCTCAGGTGTGAAAATGCAAACTTGTGTAAAAAGTCTCAAAGATGATTTTTACTCAAATCATTTGTTTTCTCCTCCGTTCAGAAGCTGCTGTTCAGGTACAGCAGCCTGTTCTTCGCCCCGCTGGCTCTTGTCATGGTCAACGACGACTCTGCGTGCTGTAAGAAAATGGCCGCCATGGCCATCAAAACGCTGCTCCCCCAGCTGGACCTGAATCACCAGAACACCTTGTTCTCCTTCGTCAACACCTGGCTGAACTCAGAAAAGGTACGCAGAACTCAAATGATTTTATAGAACTTGTAGCGATGGAGCTTGTGGGTCACAGATCTGGTTTTTGGGCTCCTCCCCAGGCCAGCCTGCGGCGCCTCGGAGCTCAGGTGTGCGGGCTGTTCGTAGAGGTGGAAGAGGAGAAGTTTGCACATCGAATGGACGACCTGCTCCCGCTGCTGGAGAGAGAGATCCACCCTAACAACTTTGAAGACGTGAATATCTGAGCTGAGTTTTTAAATGTAAAAGCGAAGCTGTGAAAATAAAATGTAATTCTGAATGTTTTTGTCCTTCAGATCGAGGAGGAGCAGGATGAGAGAGGAGCGGACCGGCTGCTCTTCAGCTACCTGACGCTCATCTTCAAACTGAGCAAACACTGCCACCTGCTGGAGCTCTGCAAGCCCCGTGACACACTCCTGAATATCTGGGGTAAAAACACACTCACGCAAACACAAGGTTCGTCTCCAGACGACTCAAACTGACAGGTGCTGAACCGTTTCAGGTCACATCGAAGCCCACCTGCGGCACCCTCACTGCTGGGTGTGGCTCACCGCCTCGCAGCTCTTCGGTCAGCTTTTCGCCACTCAGCAGGCGGAGCAGCTGGTCTCTGTTTGGAGCGGAGAGGGAGGAGATGCTGTGTCTCGACCGGCAGCCACAGAGTTCATCACCAGCAGCTTAGATAAGAAGGTAAGGACCTCTTAAGTTTATTTGCAGTTGTCCTATTTCCTCCATCTCATATGTTTTATTAATTTTGGGGACATCTAGATGAGGGAGTTGGCGTTGAGCTTTTGCCACCAGCTGCAGTCCAAGTTCTTAGACACATCATCAGGAGAACAGGTAGGTACACCTGCTGCAGCTTTAAAGTCAAACTGACTTTGGCTTGACGGATTTGTGTCGCTCCGTCTCCAGGTGATCAAGAATCTTCTTTATGTTGGGAAGGTGATTTACCTCCTGTCCCCCGAGTCTCACGTCACTCCTGAGGAGGAAGTCAAAGATGAAGAAGAGGGCAGTGAGAATGGAAATGAAGAGAAAGAAGAAGAGGACAAAGATAAGCCTCCGTCTCTTCTGTGGCTGATGAAGAAGCTGTCTCTGATGGCGAAGAGAGAAGCAGCTTACACTCCCAAAGTTCCCCTCAAGGTGCGCCTGATTAGAAAAGAAGTTTTCTGATTTCTTTCATCGTTCTACAACATTTCCTCCCCCCACAGAGAACGTGTGTGTTTAAGTTCCTGGGAGCGACAGCAGTGGATCTTGGGGAGGAGCGTCTCGGCCCGTACCTCACCACCATGGTCAGCCCTCTGTACAGAGAGCTGGACAGCACATACGCCGACCAAGGTTAGACTAACAGAACCAACACCAGAAACAATGCTCCGGATTGAAAACTGATTTACACCTTTATCCCCTTCACTCAGACCCGACCCTGAAGAACCTGGCTCAGGAGCTGATCGAGCTCCTGAAGAAGCAAGTGGGTCTGGAGAGGTTCTCTCTGGCATTCTCTGCAGTCCAGAGGGAGTTCTCGCAGAGACGGGTGGCACGCAAACGACACCGAACCATGCAGGTACTGATCACTCCAAATTAAAATATTCAGGAAGCAGCTTTGATCTTCTGTTGACATTAATTTCCCTGAATCTGGTCTCAGGCGGTGGCTAACCCGGATGTCGCGGCCAAGAAGAAAATCAAGAAGCACAGGAATAAAATTGAAGCTAAAAAGAGGAAGATTGAGTTCCTGCGACCTGGATATAAAGCCAAGAAGCACCGGAGCCACGCCCTGAAAGACCTGGCCATGGTGCGGTGACTCTAATTTAACTAATAGACTTAAACAGACCCTTCGCCCTGTTGAGAAAACATCAGTGTCTGCTATTGGTCGAAGTTAAAAACTCTGGACTGACTGCAGGAGTGTAATATTTTGTCATTTTAAAAAATAAACATCAGTTTAGTTGTTTCATTAAAAAAAAAAAAAAAAAAGTCCACAAAATGTTAAATGTGACAATCACTGATTGCATTCTTTACTGAGATTATTTTTCTGTACAAGCAGATATAAATATCCAACCATAAAACTTTAAGCGTGTAGTTTAGTAACCTTTATACCAACAACAGACACCCATAAATTAAGAATAGAAAGGAAAAACAAACCGACCTGGGCTGCAGTAACATAAAATACTGTAAATGTAGACAAAGGGAAATTTGACACCAGAATGACAAAAACTGAATCCTTCATGTAGATTATCGATATCTGCACTCAGAGGCAACCTGGAATACCAAAGGATCTTTATAATCCACTGTCCTCTCTGGGACAGAAACATTGCAACGGGATTATTAAAGGTTGGATTTGTTTCCTGAACATTAGATGAAAACGTTATCTGCTACTGCTGCAGTCTCGTCTCAGTCCCAGGCATGAAAAGGCATCAGAGGAGAACGGGAGTGGTCCAAAACAACAAAAAGGGGGCGGAGGTGTCAGTCACAAGGCTTCATATGGAGAGGGTCAGGAGTATATACACAGAACAGGTGGTCTTTACTGCCGGCTCTTCAGAGAATCCACCAACCTGAGAGAAAACATGACGTAAGACGCTGTGGAACATGTTACCCTTATTTGAAACATTTCTGTAATTGTTCAGCAGGGTGCATCTTACCACTCCATGGCCTCGTCCAGACCTGTTCCCTTTGTGGCAGAGGTTTTAAAGATCTGCCATTTTCTGTCTTTGAGTGCAGGAAGGCCCAGAGAGTTGGCCACTTCAGTCGGCGTCATTGCCTGCTCCATGTCCTGTTTGTTGGCGAACACCACCAGGATCGCCTTCTTCAGCTCTTCTTCCTGCAACACAAAAATCACTCCTTGAAGAGAAGACCTCTTTATTTTTAGTGCTCAGGATTGAGGCACAAACCTCCAACATGGCCACAAGCTCAGACTTTGAGATGCCCATCCTGTCGCGGTCGCTGCTGTCGACGACATAGATCACTGCATCCGTGTTTGAGTAATAACACCGCCAGTAGGGCCTGAGGATATGTTGGAAGGTGGTTATAAAGTACAATAACAAAGTGAGGCAAAGAGGCTGATTTTCAAACAAGAACTTAAATTCTCCATTTAAGTGTACCTGATACTCGTCTGTCCTCCCAGATCCCACACCTGGAACTTCAGGTTCTTATAAGTGACCGTCTCAACGTTGAAGCCGATAGCTGGAGAAAAATACGACATTAGCATCATCTCAAAGACTATTTTTCAAGAGTGCAGCACAGAAAAATAAAAGCTAATTTTAAAATTTAATTTCTATTCTAAAGTTATTAAAAGTTGAGGCATAAGGAACAAAAAAACATTATCACCAGAGGGATAGCCTAACAAAACACACCATCTCATGAACATACAAGTTATTTAAATAGTCTGTGATTATTCTGTCAACAAAGATCTTCAAATCAGCAAAATCTCAGTGACCTTGCAGATATGTGATTAAACTATGAGGTTCTGATTAATGTAACTTACATGTACTAAAATCAGGTCCATTACAACGAGTAAAACTTGTTTCTCAAGACTAGTTTGACTTCTTTTAAGTGAGTCAAAAGAATGTCGACCAAATTAGCGTTGAGCCTGGAACAATATCAACTGAAACAATATTAAACGCTACTTGATGATGCTATTTATAATTCATGAACTGTACATGAACAGATCTTCCTGGTGCAACTCAGCCATCCTCAAGAATTCCTTCAATTTGACTAATTTACAATTTTTTTCGACACCCGCAAAAAAGCATTTGTACTCCAAACCTGTCAGATCTATTCTTCATTCCTGCTGGTGAGAAATCTGTCCTACCATTTTGATGTATGAATTGGCTTGAATGCGTGTCTTTCAATGTTCTCATTTATTTTTTGCAATTATTGTGCACCCTTGTGAACTCCTTTACAGTATCAGACGTTCACGGGTCTCTCTTAGTAAAGATTTCAGCAGACTAACATCTAAAAGTAGGAATATTTAAGGGATAAAAGGCAGTACATACTAGGAATTGTGGTAACCACCTCTCCAACCTGAAGCCTGTACAGAATGGTAGTTTTTCCTGCACCGTCCAGACCCAGGATCAAAATCCTCATCTCCCTGGTGCCAAACAGGCCAGAGAATAGACTAGAGAAGAAACCTCCTAAAAGAAGAGGAAGACAGGAAGAATTAATTTGACCAAACTATCTTAACCTTTCCTTATTTCTTGATTAGACTTGACTACAAAACCATTTGGTATTTTAGCAGCCAATAATATATTTATTGTTAGTAATATAATATAAATTTAGTAATATTAAAAACGATTTTGACTATTGCAAAATCAGAATATGAATCCGTAACTGATCAGTTTTAAGGTTGTAGCATGAGGTTTTCCTCACAAAAACGGCAAAAGTATTCGTGAGTTTACAGTGATATAGCGGTAAGCACCAATGTTCTTAATTCAGACATGTAAACGTTGTGCTGTTTTTTTAATTTCATTTAAATGGTATTAAAAAAACTAAAGGTTTACAAAACAGCTATCGTTAGCTAGCCAAGCTAGCTGGCATCAATAGACGTCGCATTAGATGTACCAGAGTTTCATACTTTTTGCGGACGTAGTGTTCTATGTAGACTAATACAAATATTAACAATATTAGTTAAAACGTGTCAAACTCACCCATTTCGTTCAGCGTACGGACTCGAAACAGTGAACAACTGCCAGGTTAGTTCCGTCTGGTCGACGTGTCGTTGGAGAACGTCAACTCTTGCTTGTATTCATGTTCGCACATTCGTCGCATAAATCATGTCATTATTTGGAAGTTATCATTAAAGAAACGATTTAAAAATATTGCTAAGTAACTACAAATAAACATTTGTTATGTTAGATCTTATAAATGCAAGTCAAATTTAGAATCAATTAAAAACATTTATTTTTTTTAACGAAAGTGCGTATAGTGTAAACTACATTACCGACGGATGCTCCGTGAAGGCTGCGTTCAAGAAGCCAAACGAGGTTAGGGTTTGGAAATGTTGTGGCTAATTGCTATTAGAAGGATGTAGCAATAAATGCTGGATTTATTTTGAACACAACTTTACTCGAAGGAGTTGCCCTCTCAACAGCATCAAATTTATGATCTAAGCTGCAACACTTTATGTGAATTTAAAGCAAAATGAAATCCTCGTGACTTGGACATGCGGAAAATGCGTTGAGTTTTATATATTCGCGGACGGACTTGATGATTGTCGCTTGAGACGTTTGTTCACCGCCGCCGTGTTGAGGATGGTGGAGCGGTCGGACCGAGCCCCTTTGCTGGACTGGGAGGAGGTCCCGTCCGCGGAGAAACCGGGCGGCGAGGCGCCAGACGGACCGTCCAGCCCCTCCAGCGGCCGAGCCTCGTCGGGATGCTCGGGGTTTGGGTGGAGTGGCGGACCGGGGGGTCCCGCTCTCAGCGCAGACTGCTGCGGCGCCCCGCCCGCGACCTCCGGGGCACCGGCGGCTGCGGATGAAGCGTTGCCTCCCGACAAGGAGGAGCATCTCTCGGATTTAGGGGCGAGGAAGGCGTCGTTGCAGGACAGGATGGTGAAGTGGGAGGAAAAGGACCAGATTGTGTCCGTCTTTGTAGTTACATTCAATACCAGAACAGGTGAGGCATAATCTGCTTTTACACTGTTTTAACAAAAAGTGCATGAGATTTCAATTGAAACAAATAAAAAAAATCAATATATTTGATGCTTTAATGCTCTAAATTAAAATAAAAGATCTGATCCAAATCTGCAGACAGGTGTGGCTTTTTTCTGATCATAACTTTAGACACATCATGAAGTCACGTCTCTTGATGCCTGATTGCAGAAATTTAATCAAATGTCAGGAGGATTAAAATCAATCAACCATTGGTGTCAGCAAAGTTGACTCGTGCATTTTTAATGAGGGATGTCTTAAAACCATGTGAATTCCTCACAGGGAGGTTAAATCAGATTAAGCATGAAAGGGTTGACTGTTTAGACGAGCAGCTCTGGATGCAGGACAAGAAGACGTCCCTGCAGGGTGGAGCGGGGCTCTTTATGATTTTGCGACAATTCAGGTTTAAGGAGCAGATGTGACTGATGTTTTGTAATTGTTGCTCAGAAAAAGGGAGGGGTCATCACGAGTATATGACCTAATCACTTTCACCTTGTGAAGTTGTAAGAAAGAACAAGATGAATTTAAAACAAATTGAGACAATAATTGGACCTACCTTATGTTTCCTAACACAACCAGTGGGTTACCCTCTTTGGATTTTGTTACAGCCTGGCATTTAAAATGAATTTCTAATCACAAGAGATTTGTTTACTTTTTTGTCAACTTTTGTTTTTTAACAAGTCTTATTTTTGTTGTTTGTGTTTTATTGCCTTTAATAATATTTTCATATTCATGCTGTACAGTATGGGGCCCCAAGTGTAAAATTAAATATAAAAAAAAAATTCACTAACATTTTGTTGTTTTTTTAACTCACTGTTCTTACATTTAGCTATTTTTTCTAAATGCTCAATTTAAATGTTAAAAAGTATTTAAATATTAAATCTAAATGTAAAAGTTAAATTTTAAATGTCGAAGTTCACATTTAGGTATTTTGGAATGGAATGCAGCCTTTGCTGTTGGTGCTTATGATGTCATGATCCTGTGACAATAGCAACCACTAGCGCTCCAATGTAGCTGAAGCTTTCCTACAGGACATCAATCTTGCAGTTATGGCTGGTGTCTGAGCTGCACTTCGGACCACAGGGACCACCCATATTGTTTTTATAAACACATTTTGAATTTAGATTTTAAATATCTTCAGCAGCATTAGAACTGTTAGCAAAAGTTAGCTTCAGCTAACCCGGATGTAGTCACCATCTTGCGACAAACATCAACCAATGGCCACTGCTAGCCACAGCTAGCCGCTTCTAACACTGCTGAAGATAATATTTAAAATCTAAATTCAATCTAAATTCAGTCATTGTGTTTATAAAAACAATATGGGTGGTCCCTGTGGTCCAGCAGTTTGAAGTGCAGCTCAGACACCAGCCATAACTGCAAGTTTGATGTACTGTAGGAAAGCACCTACAGCAAAGGCTGCGTTCCATTCCAAAATACCTAAACGTGAACTTCAACATTTAAGATTTAACTTTTACATTTAGAATTTAATATTTAAATATATTTTTTAACATTTAAATGGAACATTTAGGAAAAATTAGCTAAATGTAAGAATGATGAGCTAAATAACAATAAAATGTTAGTGAAAAATTTCTAACACTCAAAAAGTGAGCTTAATAATGAAAAATATGTTTTTTACAAATATGTATTTTTGTATATTTTTAACATTTCATTTTACCCTTGGCGCCCCATAGTAAAGTCAGGTGTGCAAATAGAAATTGTTCTTTCTGAGTTTTTTTAATACAATGTTTGTGTGAAAACATACTCTCCATGATGTCCAAAATGACCAAAAATACCACATAAGTCAGCCGAAATGACATAAAATACCACATATTGTAAGTTGAAATCAATAATCAATATAGTATGTGGTATTTTGTGTCATTTCAGATGAATTGCGATAAAGGTTTGAGTCCCAATGTCAGCTGGGAATAACTATTTTCTTCAACTGTAAACTTTCAAACTGATTAATGAAAATAAAGGTAAAAAGGAGAGTAGAATGAACTGTGAGCAGACCAAACAGCTCAGGATCTGAAACATGTGGTCACTAACACTCAGCTTGTTGGTATGGCTCCTGATGATCTTCAAACTATTTAGATTCAACCAACTGCTGTCAAACTGAGTATTGATTCAGAAAAACAAAAGTAAAAATCTTCCAGATCAACCTTTCATACATTTGCCTGGAAGCACAGCATGTTGATGTTTATAAGATGTTGGATCAAATCTTATAACGTCACCAGGTTTTCTAAGGTTTAATCAAAAATGGAAGTTAAAAGTGCTTTGAGAACTTCTGTGATTGCTGAGTGGACTCACATTCAGCAGGAAAGTTGGTGATCTGAAGTTATTAGAGGAGGAGGACCAGTGTTCAATTCATGCCTTCAGAACCACCAACAAACATTTATGTATACTTCAGAAGCAACAAACAACTATCTGAACTAAACTTTTGCAGTGATTTTGAACCAGTCTGTTGTGTAATGCCTTGTCCTGAAATATACCAAAAAATAAAAATGCAACATACTATAACAAGTCGCCCAAAATGACAGAACATACCACATACTATAGTAAGTCATCCAAAGTTACCAAAAATACAATACAAATACCAATACCATCCCAATCCTTCTGTTTTATTTTGATTGGTATTTTAATTTATCTACTGCTCTGAATATTATAATGCAAAGCTTTCATTTGTCTTTTTACTTTTTTTTTCTTTTTGCATTGCATTCCATGGATATGGACCAAATGTACAAGAGTTTCTGTAACAAAATTGGTGATTTCTAAAAAAAAAGAATCAGGCATTTTTCTTAACCAGGGGTTAAGGTAAGGACATTTTCCAAACAGAATCAAGTTTTCCACCAAACATTTTAGTAGTCTGCAACCTTTCCAATAGTTAAAAAGGCAAAAACCTCCAGAAAAAAGTATTTCACTATATTTGTAGTAATTTAGGTGAACTGGGTGTTTTTACATAACTTCCACTTCCTGCTTGACAATCAGATCTTTCAGCTGCACTCATTTGGATGAAGGGATGGATGGGAGCACCTACGTCAAATTTTACTAAAAAAATACCACATACTATAGTAAGTTGTCTAAAATGACAAAAACTTTGCACTTTGATCCAACCATTGAGTTGGACTCTAGAATCTCTTCAAACTGATTGAATGATGCAGTAAAATCTCTAAACATGTGAGCTAGGAGTTGGTGCAGTGATGCAGTCGCACGACTTTGATGCAACAAGATCAAACTTTAAATCCTAGAGCCAGCTTCAGTGACATATTGTAGGCAAATTACTTGTTTTCTACATTTTTACAATGTAAGAAACATACAGAGATTTTGAGGCTAACCGATAAAACCAGAGAAAGCTTAGTGTGCACAGTTTTGAAAGCTTTCTTCTAGGCTGGCCAATAGATGAAAGTATAATTTGACTTGTGGTTAGTCTGGTGGGGAAATCATATGGCTTTAATGCTGGTATATCACAAGATCAAATCCCAATGTCAACTTAGATAACAAACAGTTTTGAAAGTTTTCTTCTAGGCTGGCCAATCGATGAAACTATGATTTTTTTCCTTTTTGGCATAATTGGTTAAAAGTTAAAACTGGGTTTGAAAGTTAAAACTGGGTTTGAAAGAGCTTGTGTTTAGTCTAGTGGGGAAGTCATGTCTCTGATACTACAAAATCACAAGTTCAAAGCCCACCATCAACTTTGGTAACAAACAATTCTGAAAGCTTTCTTCACTTTCACCCAGATAATTGGCCACACTTGGGGAAGTTAAAGTTAAAACTGTGAGTGAGAGAACTTGGGGTTAGTCTGGTGGGGAAATCATATGGCTTAAATGCTGGATGATCACAAGATCAAAACCCACCATAAACTTTGGTAAAAAACAGTTTTGAAAGATTTCTTCACTTTCACCCAGGTAACTGGGCACACTTGGGGAAGTTAAAACTGTGAGTGAGAGAACTTGTGGTTAGTCTGGTGGGGAAACACATGGCTTTGAAGTGCAGTGGATACAAGTTCAAATCCCACCATCAACTTAGTTTGTGCAGTTTTTCAAGATTCTTTACTTTCACCCAAATAATTGGCTAAACAAATGCAAGTTAAAACAAAGTACAAAAGAGCTGGTAGGTAGCCCAGCGTGTTAGGCTAATGGTTGGTGATCAAAGGATCATGAGTTCAAATCTCACAAGCTACTATGGTTACATGATGTTTTGACCAGGCTTGACTGTCAAAGACAATTATAAAGATGCAAAAGTAGACCTTGGATTTGAACTCACGACCCTGTGATCCAAGAGTTAAAGGTCTAACCCACTGGACTACCTCCCAACTTGCTCAACATGTTAAAACTCCTATTAGTTTGTAAAATACCTGGGTGAAATGAATAAAAGCTGGCGCATCTGCTGGGCTTCCTGATCTGGATCTAACTT
>JARVJO010000180.1:2267880-2280454 GCA_031762555.1 Cynodonichthys magdalenae | reverse complement strand
GACCAACCTGTTTATCCACCATGTGGAGGCAGTGCTTATAAGGCTGAGTTCACCTGAAACTCCTCAGACTGAAGAAGACTATTGGAGGAGAGACGAAACGTTTCATTAAAGAAGAACCCGTCCAGAGGACCTACAATATTTTTTTTCTTTTGAGTTGTTAAAGTTGCACAGGCTACAGCTGAAATGATCCAAACACATTAACTAAAAGCAGCAAAGCAGTAGCTAAAATTACCAAAGCTGATGGTGAAGCTAACATCAGTAATGCTGTAGTTAAAACAGCAGCTGCTGGTCTCAGTCTGAACACAAAGCAGATGAACTTGGATGTTTTGAGGCTAAAAGAATGGATTTATTCATCTTTCTGCACTGCTTAACAAATGCAGAGTGGTAATATTTTATCTAAATCTTAGCCGTAGACTCTCTAAGTGCTGGAAGCTGCAGAGAAGCTTTAACCATCAGCCTTCAGACGAATCAACACTTTCATTTTATTCAGACATATTTCTTCTCCGTGGTGTTTGCCAGTCTTTGTGCTTCAGTTTTCCGTCACTAGTCGTGTCACACTCTTCGCTTCGAGATGACACATGACTCTGTCAGAGCGACCAGGTGTCCCTCTTTGTGTGGTACTGCAGAGCATGACTGCACAGCCCCCACAGTCCGGCCTCCAGTCCTGCACTGTTCCTTCGTAGCTCACAGCTGAAGTTTCCTGCATAAAGAGCAGCTGTTAGTCACAAGGAGATTAAACTCTGCAGGAATTTCTTCATTTCCTCTGCTGCTCCTCTTCCTCATTTAGAACATATTATTTTGTTATTTTCCTGGCAGCTCCAGCTGTTATAATAAAAACAAAACAGAGAAAAAATGAAAATGTGTCAGAATTATTATAACCTAAAAACTCAAATCAGCTCCAAGCATATTAAAAATAAGAAAAAGTCTACAAAATAAAAACAAATTTGTATAGGTCATACAGGATTTCAAAAAATAGAAAATATATTAGTAAAAGTAACTTACATAAATGTTTCACATTTTTTAAGCTTTTTTAGGCTTTGATGTTTGATGATTTAATCCATTTAATTCCATGTCCTAAAAGTGCTTTAAACCTGATTTGATACGAGGGTTTTAAAAATAAACAAAAAGGACAGTTCAAGGGTCGGATTTATAAAGCTTGCATTGCACAAAACGAGCCCAGAAACTTGTGTACGCCACTTTTCACACAAAGGTTGTGATTTATAAAATCCAAACTTGATGTGAAAATATGTGGTCCCTCCTCCAGCTCTGACCCATGATACGCTCATTTAGGAGACAGGAAGCTGCGACACAGATGGTGAAGAGAGGAATTATGATCACTGTCAGATATTTAATTTAACTTCATAATCAGACTTAGATTTTAGATCATTTTATCATAAGCTTTAACAGTATTATTTCTGATTCTGCTGCTGAGCCATAAGGACTTTTGAAATAAAAAAAATTTAATTTTAAATAAAAGTTCACGCATCTCCATCCTTCTCCTTCATCCTCAAACGACCCTGATCCACAGACCCCTCCCCAACAAGAGACATTTCAACAGCCTGACAGCAAAAGGCTCGGTTCACAGTTTGAGTACTGGCGCAGGGCGCGCCCACCCTGTGGTGGCTGTTATAGTCAAAAGGTTCCTTTTTTAAAATCTGTATTTCTCACAGGCGCGGGGTTGTGGGGATGTGTGAGGGGCTGAGGAGAAGGTCAGCTGCAGATAACAGTGCAGGCAGGAGGGGGAGAAGAGTGGTGAACTTATTTCTAACTTTATCTGAGTTATAAAACATTTCAAATATTTTATGGTTTATTATTTAAACTTTCAAACCTTTTTGTACTTACATCTCTGTTTGTGGTTTCTCCTCCTCCTCTTCCAGGCTCCAGCTTCAGTCGCCTGGACACTACTCCCACCTTGAGGCCTTCTATGAGGACAAGCGAGCTCTGCTGCCCCTCAGTGGAGATAGTGTTGTTACTGCATTACCCTCCAATGCATGGGGAGCTGCCATTAACCACAGCATGCACCCTGAAATGAAGGTGAGAACTTCTGAGATGATTTTATGTTTAATCCGAGGTGGGTTTTTTTTAGTTTTACTCACTCTGGTGATAAAACCGTCTATCTGGAGCAGATCACCCATCCTGCAGGCTGCATGTCTCAGTTCATCCGCTTCTTTGGGGAGCAGATCATGGTTCTTTGGAAACTGGCGCTGCTCCGCCGGCGCATCCTCATCTTCTCTCCACCCCCTGTGGGAGTGGTCTGCTACAGAGGTACCAAAACGCCACATTCACTCACAAACAGCTCAAACATTTAATACCAAACAGCACCGTCTGCTCCCGCCAGTGTACTGCTGCTGCTGCCTGGCCAACATCTCCATCCCTGGGGTGGGCGTGGCCGTGCCCGAGTTCAGACCCTTCTTCTATGTCAATGTCGCAGACATCGGCGTCCTGGAGAACGAGCTGTCCTATGTCGCATGTGAGAGGTTGTTTGAAGCATTTTTAACAAAAATAAATGTTTTATTAGTCTGAACAGCAGCTCCGCCTGCTGTCCCGCACGTTTAGGCACGACTGAGAAGATCTTCGAGGAGAAGAAGGACCTGTATGACGTTTATGTAGACAACCAGAACGTGAAGACGTACAGGGACGGCCTGAAGCCTCTGCTCCGCCTCAGCGCTGCAGACAGAGAGAAGTACTGCAAACTCACCGAGCAGAGGTGGAGAACTGTCAGCTGAAGGCTTTTAACCTAAAATAACTAGAAACTGAGAAAAGGTTTGCAGAATTGACTTTAAATGACAAAAATTTTATGGGTGTGTGCAGGCAGATGTTGCTGTATTCCCAGGAAGAGAATGGAGACTGTGTGTCCAGTGAGGAGGACCTCTTTATTTTGTAAGTACAGAAAAAGGTTGAAATAAAGATCTTAGGCGATATATGATGACTCTCAGCTACCATCCCACCAAATTTTAGCTCAACATCTGTAGATTTGATCGAGGTAAAGAGTTTTTTCTGGTTTCTTTTCTCACCAAGGTTCTTCCTGGAGCAGAACAACAGGATTTTCCAGACTCTGAATGAGGTGGCAGGAAGCTCAGACCCCACCATCACTCAGGAGAGTGTGAGGGCCATGGGTCTGGACCCACATGGGGACCGGCTCTTCCTGCTCCACCTGCTGGAAATCTACGGCTACGACAGCCTACTGGTCTCAGAGCAGCTGTGCTGCAGCTGAGACACTCTGCTGGGTTTTATCCTCAGCGTCTTTAGGACCCTGTCTGAACCTGCTGCAGCCCCCTGCCCCCCCAGAGTAATATTCAGTTCCTGCTGGTGGTTTCAGTTTCAAGGAGAGAAGCACACTGGTTTAAAAGCTCTTGTAACTTTTAACTGGAAGAGTTAAACTAAACCAGACTGCAGAGAAAAATCCAGCTCAAGATGAATCCAGGGACTTCTTTAGTGAACGTGCTCTGAAAACTAAAAATGAGAGAAAGCTGAGTTTCCTGTAAATAATGCTGATTTGTCCTTTGTGTACTGTGTGTGTGTGTGTGTGTGTTTGTCAGTATGTTTGATCTGGGTCTGAATCTGTCCCACTGTTGTGCTTCAAGTGCTGGATTTAAGCCTCTGGAAAAAAAAAAATCAGGGCCTCTATTGTGTCAAACTGCCTTTGAATCGACGGATGATGTCTGTAACATTAAACTCACTGCTCAGAACAGGTTTTTATTTAAGATCTAGTCTGGTTGGACATAAAGTCATGTTGAGACAGCCTCATTGGACAGGAGACAGTGCCGTCTGTAGTTGTAAGGATTGTTTTTAACTAAAATATTAGAGTATTTTAATGTCACTAAAAACATGAGTGAGTGGGTGAAGACTTAACATCTGTTTTATTTTGTTTTTATAACAATTGTTAAAGATACTGTGAAGTAAAAGAAACTCATTCTAGAGCTAAAACTGCAAAAAACTACCACCTGACTGTACAGATGGGTTTTTTGGCAGAAAACTATTTTTGTCTGCTTTAGTTCACCTTCTGGCCTCGAACTCTCCAAAATCTGTGTTGCGTTTGGATTTAGCACCATTTGTTTTCCAAGCATGTTTTAACATGCTTAAATTCTATGGTGCAGTATGAGGACCTAAATTAAGACTGTTGTACAACCAGCAGGCGGCAATAACTATTCCTAAGCCAGCTATTGATCTGATTAATGATAGGCCAGCACCGCTAACTGAGCAGATGGCCCAGATAACGGAGAGGCCGGCACTGGCAAATGTAAAGTATAATTCATACCGTGCCATAACATTTAGCAAGTGTGAGCAATCTGCACGGTTTGTGTGTCTCGCTAAGCAACCTAAATACGACAGATTACCACAAACATGGCAGACTCCAAAATGACAGAGAAAAATCAGGAGCACTTATGCGATTGGGAAGGACTTAGATGATTATGGCTTATTTTAGATAAACAGGTATAGATTTTCACGCACTGACAAAAAGCACTCAAAACCCCTATTATGTAACAGAGATGCTAATTTAACATTGAAAAAATCCTTTCTAGGATTTGGTTTTTTTTCTCAAATATAGAAAGGCACAGAGGCATAAAACCTTAGACTGCATCAACACAAAGGGACAGTCTGGCAGCACAGTTTGAGGTGCACATCTCCCTTTCTGAGAGAGCTTAGTGAGTTCGACTAATGAGCTTTTACCAGAGTAGTAACTGCACCTGGATTTCTTTAGCAAAACTGGGTTTCTGTTATTGGACGCAGCAGATAGTTTAAAATAAGCAGAGATCAGTTTATAGTGGGATTTATCTGGTAGTGTGTCAGTAACAGCAGCTTGTTTTACAGTTAAGGTTTATTCTAAAGTCACATAAAAACAGACGTTACCTGTTTAAACATGTTTAGTTTGACCAGAATAGCTCTACAGATCAGGTAGGTTTCCTCCAAAATAAAAACTTCAGAAAATGCACCGAATGAGATGTTTTCCAAGGAACACCATGACAGAAACTAATATTATACTAAGCTTTTAGTCAAAATGTGACAAACTTAACAGCATTTTGTTTGTTTTAGGTGTAAAATCGGTTTTCAATAAATGGGATCCGTTGAATGTGTTTCATACAGCATCTATAGTTTCCAGGAGCCTCTCGGTATCACTGATGACACGGTTCATTAGAAAAAAAATAAAGTTTTAACATCTTTGTAGATTAAAACACCTTCACTTTATTTATTTTTACTGCAAACCATTTCAGAAATAAAGTGTACAACCACTTTTGAAGAAAACACGTCTCTCTCACTCTCATTTCAAACACTCTTATCTAATCGAGTACATGTTCACCCTTCCTGCAGAGCCTCCAGCCTTCCATCACAGGTTTCTCATCACAGACAGTTTCAGGACGGTCAGCCAGCTCTGCTTGAGGTCCAGGTCATCGCAGGAGAACACGTGGCAGGTTTTGTACAGTTTGAGACAGAAACAGTGCTGACCTTGGAGGAGTTCCTCTATGACACAGCCGAGGAGCGGCACAGTGACCTGAGGCTTCTCATCCTGGACAAACGAGAGGAAGTAAGACAAAAAGCAAGGTTCAGGGTCACAAGTATACTTTAAAAGGGATCATTCGGGTCTTTTAAAGTGGGGTTCTGTGGAAAGGCCTGCGTGTGATCCCCGGTTCTGGGTACTCCAGTTTCCCCACAGCATAAAAATATAAATATTAGGTTTCCTTCAGGCCCAAGTCACCCTTGCAAAAGAGATCTGTGATCTCAATTGGATTTGCCTGGTTAAATAATGGTGGAATAAAAAAATAAAATAAAAGCTGCAGCATTTAGTTTTTATGCTTTTAAACTCTGAAACCAATTACCTGAAAACCTGAGATGTGCAGAAATTGTTTCCCTCAGATTTTACTGCTGTTTTTCCATAAAACATTACAATTTTCACTAAAAAACAGAGTTTGAGGCACCTGGACCAAAACTAAAAGGATTTTAGACACTTGAACAAAAATTCTAAAGCGCTTCAGACACCTAAACCAAAACTACAAAGGATTTTTGACACCTGGACCAACTTATAACTGCACAATAAATCTTAGTTTTAGCTGTTTTTGTTTGTTTTCAACAATCAAAACATGCTGCAAGATCCTGGCTACAAACAAAACCCTAATCTATTTCACTGTAAATTAAAACGATGTAATCACAGAATAATCTGCGTGAACTCTGAGCAGATTACCTGTGGAGTAGCATAGACACAAAAGACAGGAGGATCAGTCCTGGTGAGGACACACCACACTCGTCGCCAAATCATGGAGCTGTCGCCGTACTGAAGGTAGCTGCTCATTACGCTGCTCTGAGAGCCAGGATATGGATCAAACTGTGATGACACCCAGAGCCAAAGGTCAGGCAGAATTTTACAATTTTATTTTCCCTAGACATGACAGAACATCTACGAAGCTCACCTCCAACATCCTCCTCTTCTTCTTGTCCATCCTCTCCCCCCTCTGGCTCGTCAGGACAAAGTAACAAGATTTACACACTTTATTCAGCTTGTTCCCATCGTACTCCAAAGCCACTTTATTATCCGAGCACTTCCAACACACCACCTGAAGGAGCAGAGGGAGCTTCAACATGACTGTCCTCAGAGCATTTTTGTAAAAACCAAGCTCATCTTCATGTTCCTCACGTAGCCACAGGCCCGACAGTGATGTCGTCTCCTGGTCAGAGAGTTAAAAGGCTCCCTGCAGGTCATACACAGGGTCACCTCGTTGTCCCGGATCCAACGGGGGGCTCGTCGGCCCAGTTCTTTCATCTGTAGGACACGAAAACCATCAGAATCAGAACAGTGACCCTTTAAATCAAACGTAACATGATAAGATCCAACCTACAGGATCTTCAAGATTCAGTTCCTTCGATGCAGATTTGAAGGTTTCATTTTTCTTCCGAAACGCGTCGATGGCTTCCTGAATCACCTGCAGGTCAATTGATCTTTTAGAAGTTGCAACAAAATCTTTTCCAACTATTAATGAAATGTAACCAACCTTTATCCACTCATCTCTGTCCTCACCAGAGCTTTAACAGAGAAAAGCAAAACATCAGAATTTACTACCACCACACCCAATTTTAGCCACTTTTGGGTTTAATAAGCAGTGGCGGCCATTTTGTATTTGGTTGACTTCAATGGTTAATCGGTCTATAACGAAGGATTACATTTGTGTTGGTCACCTAGTCTGTAGCTCCAGAGTCCGCTCCTTCCCAGACACTTGGAAGGTGTACGGGTGGTCCTCATTGGTGGTCTGATGCACCTGCATCCCGTCCATTCCAATCCTGCAGCGGACGGTAAATCTCTGCCCAACCAGGCTGAACTTTGCAGAGCAACACAGCAGGAAGTTGTTGAACTACGGAGGGGAAAAAGTAAATCATTTAATCCAAATTGCCATAATTCACAGGGTTTATGGATCTCAGCTGACCAAGAACAGGTATCTCTCCATGGCCGACGTGTTTCTGGCAGCAAGTTTCTGCAGACGACCTTCTCTGAGGAACTCGCTGGTCGGGTTGATCACCTCCTCCTCTCCGACCATCTCATAAATCTCCAGGAGCCGTTTCAGTTTCTCCTACAACCACATGACAGGAAATGTTTCAGTCCCGTTACAAACGACGACGAGTGACGGCTGATGCTGCGGTAACGTACAGCTCTGTGGATGGCACTGTTTGAGTGGGTGGCTGCCATGGAAATGGCCTCCAAGGACTCTGTCAAAAGAAAAAAAAAACACGGGGGATGAAAACAACTGTGAACATGAAGAGATTAACACGGGATATGGTCACTTTGTCTCTCAACCAAACAGTCATTTGACATCAGACATACAACCCTGCACTGATTAGGATATGATTCAAGGCCAGAAAGTCAAGATTGTAAAAACAAATTACAAGAAAATGAGAATTATTTTTTTGTTGCAGTCTCATTGAATGTTGTGTTGGCAACCAGTGTCAACACCCACCCATATCGTACCCTCCCTGTCAGCTGCCCTTCAGGATTTAATCCACTTTAGAAAATAGGCTGATTTGGACCAGTTTTTATATGTTCTCTCAGGTGTTAAAGTAAAGCTCCAGTGCTCTTCAGATGGGTTGAAAACACCCAGAATAAAATTCAGCTGGATTCTGACATTCAATTCAGTTCCATTCAGTTTATTTATATAGCCTCAAGTCACAACATAAGTTGTCTCAGGGCACTGTACATGAAAAAAAACAAAAAAAAACATTGACCGTTAGTGTTCATCAGTCCAATTTCCACAGCCATCTTCCTGGTTAAAAGCATCAAAAGGTGGATGCTGTTAACCAGGGATTCTGGTAAAGCAGATTCAGTTTTTGTTTTGGCTGAAGTTTTAGTCTGGATGTCCTCTATGATGTGACCTTCATCATTTACCAAAAAGAGTTGCAGATTTTCACATGAACCATTTTGAAAAACTCATTAAAAACCACTTACTTTGAGCAAGCAGGTAGTCTGGGTTGTCCTCAGGAAGCTTCTTCAGGTAATCTTTCAGCAGCATCTCGTATCGTGGAACCCTCTGCACCGGTTCCAACATGTGGTGCTGCAGACTGAGGCTGCCACACACGTCCTGACTCTAACATAACAAACACCACGTCTCGCTCAGAGCTACAGAGCGAACCTGGATTAAAAAAATGAACCTGAGTGTTTACTACCTGGATGTCCTGGATGATGTTCCTGAAGGCAGAAGAACATTTAGTCCAGTTCCCCACCAGCTCCATGGCCTGGTCAAAGTTCTTTACATAATCGGCGTACATCCTCAGGAAGGGCGCGTGCTGCACGAGAGCTTTACCCAGACCTGGACTCTCAGACCTGGATTTCATCAAAGAGAGGTAGTCAACAGTGTCTTTATTGTATCACAGATTCAAAATGTAACTTTACATTCAAGTCACATAAATCATTTTGATGTTTGTGTGAAGATCTACCAAATCAATTCTAATGAGAAATTTGTGGCTTTAAAAATGAAAATTAGAAAGTATGGTGCAGTTAATGTCTGCCACTCCTAACAGGAAGTTGGTTTTTAAACAGGAAGTGAGAGTCAGACCAGTTGCAGATGCATTTCTCCAGGTCAGGGAGCAGAAACTGGCTGTGGAAGGAGTAGATGGAGGAAATGTTGGAGAAGATATTTTTGATGACATCAGGAGAAAAAGAGCCTCGATCAGCCTCTTGAGTCAGGCGCAGACAGAACACCTGGGGTGGAAATTAAACTTAGACAAAGGGCTAGAACAGTAGTGAAAAAAGTTTAATATAATGTTTGACGGCCACTGCTAATAGAAAATAAAATAAGCTTGTGGGCGGGGCCAAGTTCAGAGAAAGATCTCAAACTCACGGTCATAAAGTCACATTTACTGTGATTAAACATGAATTTAGGAGAATTAAAATCATAATATTTGATTTCTCTCTGTTTCTTCTTGATCTAGTCCAAGAGAACTCCCTCATTTGGTCCAGGATAAACCTCTGGTTTAGTCCAGGACAAATTTCTCGTTTAGTCAGGGTCAAACCTCTAAATTTAACCCAGGACAAACCTCTAAATTTAGCCCAGGGCAAACCTCTTGATCTAGCCCAGGGCAAACCTCTTGATCTAGCCCAGGACAAACCTCTTGATCTAGCCCAGGACAAACCTCTGATCTAGCCCAGGACATACCTCTGATCTAGCCCAGGACAAACCTCTGATCTAGCCCAGGACAAACCTATGATCTAGCCCAGGACAAACCTCTGATAGCATCCAGGATAACCATAAAGATTAAGCTAAACCTTTTTTCTGTTTGATGTCCTGTTGAACAATAAGTACCTTCATTGACAGAACTTTAGCCCCGCCCACCAGCTCTGTTCCTGTAAACTTGGATCTTTCTGTAAAGGAGCCACACTGACCTGGTCCAGGAGGTGGAGTCGAGCTACGTAGGACCTCTCCGTCTGCAGCAGCTCATTGGCTATCTTGAACAACTTCTGCTCTGTAGCATCTTCTTTCACCTCACTTCCTGTCTCTTTACCCATCTCCTCCTCGTCATCACGAACTCCTAATGTCTCGACAATCTGTTCTTTGCTCGCTTTAGTCCACTGGCAGGAGAACATGGGTCCAGGTCTCCCAGGTTCTGGATCCAGCCCTGCGTCGTTGCTTCGTCTCGGGGAAAGTTCCGTCTCGCTGCTTCCTTCGTTCGTGTCAGCGGGCTCAGATTTATCGGGGACTGTGACGAGGATTCCTGGTCCGTTACAGCCGGCTGACTGAAGCCACTTCAGAGGAGAACTTTCAGCTCCATCAGGAAGCCTGAGAAGAAATTGAATCTGTCAGGGCTCAGATTATGTGGGGATTATCTGGGTTATGGTCATTTTGGTTTTAACAGATCTTACCTGCAGTCATCTGCACAGATGACCAGATTCGGCACGCTCAGAGATTTCTCCGCCTTCCTCTCCGGTTTTTCCATCACTTCACTCCAGACTCTCTGTAACCCCAGCCAGGACTTGGAGCACCTAGCTGGACTGTAGCTGCCCATTCTCTTTGGAACCGGGCTCGGGGTCCGCAGCCTTCCCATCAGGGGGCTGTGGTTTCTTGGGGACAGCTTGGCGGGACTGTGGCCCCCCTCTCTTAGGGGACTGCAGCCCTTGATGCTTTTCTTGCCCGGACTCGGAGATCCTGAAACTAGAAGGTCTGGGTTCAAGAAGTGGGCTCCTTTGCTTCGAACCGGACTCGGAGAACCCTGGAGATCCTGCGCCAGGTTCACACAGGAGACTGAGACTCTGAAGCTCCTGTTTGGACTCAGATCTTGGACTGTGCCGTCAGCTTGAAGACATTCTGCTGTGGTGCAGGTTTGATCCGGGTTAGACCTCCGTGGGCTCTGGAGGAAACCTGGTTTTGGGACCTCTTTAAAAAAACAAAACAGGTTTTAGAGGAAAACTTTAATTATTTCGGCATTGAGACCAAATGGAGCTAAAATCAGACGAGGTGTAAAACGAGGTTTTTGTCAAACTAACATCAGAATCTGAGCTCTACAAAACATCCTAATCCAGACCAGAAACCAAGACTCAAACCGACAGTTGGAACTAAACAACTCACCCCAAAGTTAATCGTTTTCCTTCCAGATTTTTACTCAAAATTCAGCTGGAAAGGCTTTCAAATCGACAATGTTTTAAAGAGCGCCTATGTGTCCATCTATCTAAAACAAACAGATTTTCCTGCCTGCACCAGTGGAAAGAATTTGTTTGTTTGTTTGTTTGTTGAAGGGAGCGGAGTCTCTGCAGACTTTGTTCGGTGAAGCTGGTTCATGTGATGTCGAGGCTGAACCCTGCTTTCTCAACTCAACACTTCCGCTTTCTCACTTCTGCATACGAACTCACAGATTCTAAACTTTGGTTGAATTTAAAGAGCTGCCTGTTAGGCAATGTTCACTCAGATTTTTAAAAATAAAACAAAACCAAAAACCAATTAACACAAAACCAACCGTTTAGTGATTAAAAATAAATAATTGTTTTGTAAAAGAAAGGACAGAACTGCAGGATATTGATGTTTAAGATAAGATACATTAAAACAAATAAATCATTGAGTCAAAGTCCAGTAAAAAAAAAAAAAAAATCTAATCTAACAGAATAATTCCAGTCAGCACTCGTTTATAAACCACTTTGGTACAGAGGGATTAAAAGTGTCTGTGGCATCAAATTTTTGTTATAAACATGAATGCATTTTTTGCAACATATTACAAAACGAATTTCATGTCACTGAGACGAACAGTTGAGATATTTGCATGTGAAGAAAAAGGAAGTGATGTCAAAGGGGAATCTTTGAATATGAACAGAGCACTGCTACAAACTGTAGAAGAAAATATGTTTCTTTAGATTATTTTGAGTCACTATCAGAGATGAAGAGTCTGTTTAAATGTTTCAATAAACAAATATGTTTTCTTAAGAAAGACCTTTGATGTCACTTCCTGTTTCACTTCAATGAGTAGAGTTCAAAAGAAAATATACCAGCTATGAGACAAAATGAGTAAAATTGTGAGTTTTACGTCTAGTTTCTTATAAAGATGTTTTCTTTGATTTTTTTGTATTTGAAAGATAGGATTGTCACAGGCACTTTAAACACATCAGGTTTGATTCTGCTTTTTCTCTCCTGAATTAAATATCAAACACTTTCTGTAGGCTGGACATGTGGGTTTCACTGCAAAGTGACATTCAGCAAGTTCTGCCTAAAAATAAGTGTTGAGCAAAGATCTATAGCAGGGGTCACCAACACGATGCCCGCGGGGGGCGACCGTGTGCCTGCAGGGACCTTCTGTGTCACCGGCAGGACACATTCTAAAAATAGCACTGATCGACTGATAGTCATAGAGGAACAAACTGAATCAAATCCCTTCATTCACTAATTCGTTCAGTTCTCAGTACAGTTGAGCTCACCAACAATGAAGCCCACCACTGCCCCTCACGGTCTGGATTGAAACCTGCTGTTTGTAAATCTTGAATTAATGAAAACTAAAAATAATATAAACTTTAATTTCTCTTCCATCTCCGCCTGTCTGTCTAATGAGAGGGGTCGACAGGAAGCCCCTGTGTTCGTTTGTTTACATGTAGCAACTAGCAACATTAGCCATTAGCTCG
>JARVJO010000180.1:2219475-2248987 GCA_031762555.1 Cynodonichthys magdalenae | reverse complement strand
TGTTTTGGTTTCTTGTCTGTTTTCAGGAAAGCCCAGTTAGGATAACCACACTGCTCCAGGGCCTGTCTTGTGTGGGACTTCTCCTTCTCCCTGGCTCCTGGGTTTCCCTTTCTGCTCTGTGGTACAGAGTCCTGATGACTCCTAACATGTGTTCCAGTGGGTGGTGGGAGTCAAAACGCAAATACTGGTCTGTGTGGGTGGGTTTGCGATAAACATCCGTTTCCAGCCGTCCTCCATCACAGTCCAGGAACGCCAACCTGCCATCTTTTACATCCTCTCGTGTGAACTTTATGTATTTGTCCACAGAGTTGATGTGATCAGTGAAATGTTGGACTTCCTGGGATTTAATTTTAACCCAGGTGTCATCAACGTACCTGAACCAATGACTTGGTGGTGTCCCTGAAAAGGACATCAGAGCTCTCTTTTCCACCTCCTCCATGTACAGCTAACCATGTGGAGGCAGTGCTTATAAGGCTGAGTTCACCTGAATCTCCTCAGACTGAAGAAGACTCTTGGAGGAGAGACGAAACGTTTCATTAAAGAAGAACCTGTCCAGAGGACCTACTTATTTTTTCCTTTTGTGTTTTATTTATATTTTACACAACATCCCAGCTTCACTGTAACTGTAACTGGGGTTGAACCTTTTTCAATACATGATCAAAGTTTACTAATGACAGGAACAGGATAAAGTGCAACAGTCTTACTACAGGTGCTGGTCAGTTCATCCTTTTCTCAAATCAAACAATTTAACACCTAATATCCACCAAACAAAAGTTCACAAAAAATTTAGCTTTTTCCTGAACAGCTGTTTGCTTCTGGATGAGAGGTACAACAGAAAATTATCCGGCGCAGTGAAGCCATGGCATTGATCGCACAAAGTGAAGCTCGTTAGCTTATGTTGCTAAAGATTTTCTTTAAGGTTGTTTAATATCAGGGTAAACATTAAAAACAGTGGCAGTTTTCTTTAGCTGGAATTCAGTATAGTGCAACATAATTACCCATAATCAATAAAGCTAATCATATAACATTGTATACGAAGCATCCGCTGACTCACTTCCTTTTTTTATTATTCTTGCTACATATCGAGGGTTTTAGTGATTCAAAACCTTTGCTGAGGTAGAATTAATCCAGTTTTGTTGAAGCAACACTGGAGATGAATGAACATTAGTATTCTGAATCAGTCATTACAGTAGGATCTTGTAGTTTAGCATATAGTGCTCCAGATTATTCCACAAAGCATAAAGCTTTAAGGCTTTAAAACTGTTATGCAGTAAATCCAACTGTTTCTGTCTCTATCTGCCTCACTGAAACTTCTGCACCACTAAAACATTGAATAAAAGTACAATCTCATTTTTCTCTCTACCCTGAAGTGCTACAAATAGTTGTTTACAAATGTAGTTGAATAAACTGGATGCAAAATGTTAAACCCAGTCCTGGTGAATCCAACTCGTCTCAGAGAAAGTTAACATGCTTATCTGAATGTTGTACATGTGATGGTTCTGAGTAGCAAATCCAAACTGAATGTATATGTAAACTGTGTGTCTGATATGTTAGTGGTGACTTTTGAATATGTGTTGGCATGTGATTCACTTCTGTGAGTTTCAGTTTACTGAACTGATCCATTTTAGTTAATTTGTTTTATTTTCCAACAAGTATGTAACTTTATTTCAGTCTGAGCAGAATAAACTCTGATTTATCTTTGCCACAGTTGTCTGTTTGGATCAGTCTTTCTTTTTATTTAGGATTTCTGTATGATTGTTTAGACTGAACATCTTAGGTCTGGGCAGTTCAGGACTCTGGTTTAAAGTTACAGTTCATGGTAAAAATGACAACAGGACTGTTTCTTGGGTCATTTTTGACAATAACAACTTGCATAAAGTAAGATAAAGATGACAGAATATAATTTGTTCAAAGTCATGGTAACAACCACATACTACACCATACTTCACTACACTATATATACTATTCTGACCGTAGTTTTTGTAGGTAAATCTTTTCATCAATCTCATGAATCTTATGATCAGGTAGAGATTATTCCCTCTAACTTTGATATTAAGTTTTATGCAAAGTATTAGTGTTCTGTTTTATTTTTACAGTATTAGATGGACTGTAAATATAAAGTTTAAATAAATTCAAACAATCCTATTAAAATGCAAATGTGAAAACCCTTCAAAGGGAGCTGATCTAATCAGATCATTCAGGCTGTGATCTGTGAGTTTAGACGGGCAGATGTTCTGCTCCTTCCTCCTCCCACCATGGAGGCTCATTGTAGACCCACCCATGGACTGCCCAGGGAGACCAGGAACCAAAGTAACAATGTGAGAGTGGAGGAGGGGTCTGTGGGTGGGTGGTGGTGGGGGATCAGCTGGTCCATCTGGAGGTATTTTGCACCAAACATTTTTTACTTCAGGTCTGACTGCACCTCAGAGAGTCAGGGGGCCACACGCAGGACCCCTGACTCGTCTTGTCCGTTGGGGTATGGCCATAGCTGTGCGCTCCAGAACAGGGTTCTACAGGCAGGAGGTGAACAGAACCGTGTGGGAGGTACCGGAGAGGTATCGGGACCTGAAGCAGGTTGGAACGGGGGCCTACGGGACCGTCTGGTGAGTCCTTACAACTCAAAGTGTTCACGATAGACTCTGTTGTACATTTTGTCATTTATTTATCATATTTATCCTGGCTAAATCAGAAGGAAACTAAAATAAAAGCTGAGTTCAGGTTGATCACTCAATCCAAGCAGCTGCCACCGGTTTGGGTAAGAACTGCACAGCTGGCTGTGTCGGGCCCCTCTGCATTGTGAGTCTGGATGGGGGGTCAACAAAGACCACTACCCCCCATCCCATTGTTTAGAAGTCAAAGACTTTAAGTTGTGTGCACAAATTGCTCCACTCTGTCACCAAACTGAGTTGTTTTTTCCCATATTTGTGACCAAAGGGTCCAAAAAGTGGGTTTAAACCTTCCTATCAGAATGTAACAATAATATTTAAATATTAAACTTGTTTGAGTCAGTTCTGCCAGGGACCGACGCTCAGGAGCTCAGGTTGCCATCAAAAAGCTCCACCGGCCCTTCCAGTCCAAGCTGTTCGCCAAACGGGCCTACAGAGAGCTGCGGCTCCTCAAACACATGAAGCATGAAAACGTAAGTGTTCCAGAAATCCTGGTTTTATTATAAATAAAAGCAAAATTAGAAAAATGTGCTTCAATATTTTTCTTCCAGGTGATCGGCCTGTTGGACGTTTTCACCGCCGAGATCTCGCTGGACCGGTTTCGGGATTTGTAAATTTCCACTCTCCTTACAGGAAGTGATTTTATTTTGTAAAGTGCGGACGTGACATCCTCTCCTCTCCTCACCTGTGCAGTTACCTGGTGATGCCCTTCATGGGCACCGACCTCGGTAAGCTGATGAAGATGGAGAGGCTGTCGGAAGACAGAGTTCAGTTCCTTGTTTATCAGATGCTCCGAGGCCTCAAGGTGAAAAAAAAACAGGATTTCAAACTAAATTGTTGTTTCATTTGTGTGAAACTGATCCTGTTCTCTGCCTCTTGTAGTATATCCACTCTGCAGGGATCATCCACAGGGTGCGTGACCTTTGACCTCTCAAACTATAGGCTTTAGGGTCTGGGTCTTTTTCTCTTTCACACCCACCCTCATTCATCCTGATTCCTTCAGGCTGCTTTGAATTCTTTGTGTGAGAAACGGGGTTAAAAACAGCTACACACGAGATGATTTTAGTCTCAAACTGTGGCATGAAATAGTTGAATTAATTTTCTTATTTTCTAACAGGATCTTAAACCTGGAAATTTAGCCATCAACCCAGACTGTGAGCTGAAGGTAACTCAGTATTTTATGGAGCTATTTTCATCCTATTTGTCAAAAATCTGCGCTAAATCCCTGCCTTCTCTTCGGCTTCAGATTCTGGATTTTGGCTTGGCCAGGCAGGCTGACGCTGAGATGACGGGCTACGTAGTGACGCGCTGGTACAGAGCCCCCGAGGTCATCCTCAACTGGATGCACTACACACAGACCGGTACAAGTCCCCCTCTGAGGACCAGAACACAGCACTTAGAGCAGTTTTACAACCTGAAACAACCAAAACAATGAGCTTTGTGTTTCAGTGGATATCTGGTCGGCGGGATGCATCATGGCAGAGATGCTGCTGGGAAAACCTCTGTTTAAAGGAAACGATCGTATCCTTGACCTGATAAATGTTTAACACAAGAACTCAGGAAGTGGCTGAGAGGTCTGAATGGGGGCCGGTGGCTGGTTTGTAAATAATAAAATCCACAATTCTTAACATGTTCTCCATCAGATCTGGACCAGCTACGAGAAATCATGAAGATTACGGGAACCCCAACTCCTGATTTTGTGGTGAAGCTGCAGAGCCAGGATGTAAGTGGTAACCATGGTTACGGATCAGACCTCTTTAAAGATGAAACGGTTTAACGGCTGGGAGATGGGTTTAGAGGTGAGAACAGAGGCTGGAACTGGTTGTTTCATTTTTTTTTCTGTCAACAGGCGAGAAACTACATCAGGAGCTTACCGAAAGTCCCAAAAAAAGACCTGCACTCCATTTTCTCCAAAGCCAGCTCAAACGGTACATGAACACATCTGCAGCTGAGGCTCCTCTTTATATGGAGACTTTAACGTGTGTGTGCGTGTCTGCAGCGGTGTGTGTCCTGGAGAAGATGCTGCTCCTGGACCCCGAGTCCAGGGTGAGCGCGTCGGAGGCCCTGGAGCTGCCCCTCTTTGGCGAGTTCAGAGACGTGGAGGAGGAGACGGAGGCCCTGCCCTACGATCAGACCCTGGACAACACCGACCTGCCGCTGGACCAGTGGAAACGTATGAAAATAAAAACAACTTTTACCGTTTTGAGTCACCCAACAGCTTTTATCATTAGTTTCATTTCATCCAGCAGAAAAAAAGCTGAAGCTAAATAACAGGAAAAATACACTGTCTAAAAGAAGCAAAATGTTAACCAAAAGCTAAAGTAGCTGAAGGCTTGCTTAAAATATCAGCGGTTAGTTATAACATGCAAAAAACAAAAGGCTAAATAATAAAAAAGTGCCAACATTTTAGCTAAAAGTTGAAGAACCCAAGCTAAAATTTTATCCTGAAGCTAAAATCTAAATAAAGCAAAAGACTAGCTAAAAGTAAAAAGGCTAGCTTCAAATGTTAATGTCTGCCTAGAATAAAATTTAAAAAAAGCATATCTAAAAGCTAAAATTGAAAAAGGTTAGATAAAAGTAAAAATTAAAAAATAAAAAGTAAAAAGTAAAAGACTACCTAAATTACCAAGAATTTAGCTAGAAGTTAGCTAGATAAAATTATCAGTGGCTAGCTAAGATAAAACAAAAGGATAAAAGCTAAAAAGCTAAATGTAGAAAAAAGTCAACTAAAAGATAAAAATAGCAAAAGGCTAGCTAATAGCCAAAAATAGTTAATTACCTTTTTGATGCAATCTAAACGTAGCAAAAGTCAAGCAAAAATGTAAATTAACAAGCAAAAATTAGCTAAACAAAAGATAAAACAAAAGGCTAGAATCTAAAACTAAAAAAAGTCTGATAAAAGATAAAAATAGAAGAAAGCTAACTAAAGTTAAGAATAACAAAATGCTAGCTAAAGCTAAGAGCAGCAAAAGGCTAGCTAAAGCTAAGAGTAGCATTACAGATTTGAGAAATGTGATTTGGAAGAAATGAAGAGATCTGGATCTGTTTTTATGGGAAAAATATCTGCAAATAAAGCTAAAATGTTTTTAAAGGTATACAAGTTTAAGAAAAAGTCAGAGCTGCGGTTTTCTGGAGAAGCTGAATGCGGAGTCAGCATCTAATCAATAAGATTCCCCAGCTTCTTAATAATTTACGATCATGTTTCCAAAATATCCCAACAGAGAAGAGAAAACTAAAAACTGTCTTTTTAAAATCTAAAGAGATATCTAGGTTGGCGATGAAAGCTGACAACCTTCACAACAAGGAGCTGGACAAAAATATCCACTCACTATCATTCTAAAGGTTTTTTTCTTTTATAGGTCACACGTTTACCGAGATCCTGACCTTCAGACCTCACAGAGACTCCAGAGAAACGTCACTTTAAGAGACAAAACCTTTATGTTTCACACAAACATAGAAATATTTTAACTTTTTTCTTTCTGTATTAGTTATGATAAATATTATTTGACTTCCAGATTTTTTATTTTTGGTCAATAAATAAGGTTTGTGTAAATTTCAGTTGCACTCCCTAATGATGAAAGGCATTTAGTTTTGTAAATGTTTTTTTTTTATCTTTATAACAATTATGTTTTTATAAAAACTGTAACTGTAAGAAATGTTATGCTTTAAAGCTGTATTGTTCAATATTTGACTAAAAAACCTAATTAGATCATTTAGAAAGAAGTTTGCAATGAAATGTCAGTGTTTGTTTCCACTATATTAAACCATGAGTATGTTTTTTATTTCTTTGTCATTTGTTAATTAAATAAGTTTTGGTTTATGGGTACATTTAAAAATAACTTAGCAAACTTTGGCGCCACCTGCAGGCTGCAAAAGTGTTAATACATCATTGAAATGTTGAAACAACAGGAAGTCTTTTTTA
This sequence comes from Cynodonichthys magdalenae, assembly GCA_031762555.1. Lineage (NCBI taxonomy): Eukaryota > Metazoa > Chordata > Actinopteri > Cyprinodontiformes > Rivulidae > Cynodonichthys > Cynodonichthys magdalenae. Next base: position 2,242,399 of record JARVJO010000180.1, on the reverse strand, counting down.
TCAAAACACAGAAAATTAAACTAATTTTCAATTATATTTCTATTTATTTGACCACAAGGCTGCATCCATGTGCTACAGCTAGCTGCTGCTGCTATTTATTTGCAAATAGTGCAAAAATCAACTTAAAAAACAATGTAACGTGACGCAAACGTTTATTTGTGTTTTAAAATGACACAATCTGCTTTGGTTTGTACGAACAATCGTCTTCTTACAGTTCAGTCGGGCTAATCTGGCTCTGGATGTCTGCATTTATTTGGCAGGACGTTTCAGCAGCAAAGACCGAATCATTCTTCAAGCACTGCACTGAGGTCGTCTGAAAACTGGAAATCGGCTGCGTTCAGTTTGCAGGTTCTTCTTGAGTCTGAGTTTCAGACTCCGTACTTCTTCTGCAGGGCCGCGACGGCGTGTCGGTCCAGCTCAGACCAGAGGAGGAAGTCGAACAGTTCTTTGAGTACTGGAGGGAGAAGGTACATTAGCTGTCTGGAATTTAAGGTGATAAAAAAGAAAATGGCTCAACAAGGCGACCCCACCTTTCTTCTCCTGGGACGACATGAACATGACGGCCATGTCGAAGCGCCGCACGCTCGCCAGGCTGCTGAGGGTGTCCAAGATGGCCGCCGGAGCTTCGTTCCTGCAATAAAACTATCTTTGAAAAACCGTCTTCTGTTTGAGGAACAGATGAAAAACTGCAGAGATTTGCTGAAGAAGCAGAAACTGACTTGTTAAAGCTAAATGAACATTAGCTAAAAGCTAAAAGAAGTCAAATATGAGCTGAAAGCAGAGTACTAATAAGGAACTAAATGCTAGCTAAAAAAAAAATGCAAAATGCTAGCTAAGCGAATAAATAAACAGCTAAAACATAAAATTAGCAAAAGGCTAAACCTAAAACTAGAAATGACAACTATGATCTAAAAGCAGCAAAAGGCTAACTTAAAACAGCAAAATGTTAGCTAAAAGCTATAGAAATCAAAACAATAGTTAAGGTCTAAATGAATCAAAAATCTTCCTGAAAGCTAATAGTAACAGAATAGCAGCTAAAAGCTTAAAGTAACAAAAAACTACATAGTTGCTATGTATACCAAAAGTCTAGGTAGAAGCAAAAAGTGGTAGAAGAGTACCTAGGAGCTAAAAGTAGCAAAATGGTAGCTAAAAGTTAAACATAGCAGAATGTCAGTTAAAACCTCCAAGTAGCAAAACATTAGCTAAAAGATACAAAAGTCTGGGTAGAAGCTTGAAGCTAAAAGTAGCAAACTGAAATCTACATGGCTATCTAAAATATGAAAGGAGCAAAAGTCTGATTGAAAGCTAAAGGTAATAGAATAGTAGCTAAAAGCTAAAGGTGGCAACCTTCATAATAAACTTTTATGGGGTAAGTATTTAAAATTAAAGTCTGATATTTTAAGTGTAAAATTTAGAAAAATCAAAAGTCCCAGCACCCATCTGCTGAATGAACAGAACATCTCTGTTTTTAGTGTTGAAAGAACTTACTGCATGAAGAAATCTCGCAGCGTCTTCAGGATCTGATTGAGGAGGTCCGGTTCTAAAGAGTTGTTGAAAAGGTTGCTGTAAGCTTCAGGTTTGATTTGCTGCCATAAGAAGAAAAACACTTTTTTAGGTTTTCTTCACATTCATTTAGTTTCAGAGGATATTTTTAAAAATCCAGACCTTGGAGAGTCTCAGACATAAAGCTCACCCGCAGGTATCTGTAGACCAACTCCGGCTGGTTTCTGATCCTTCGGAGGTCAGACTCCAGCTGGAAGGCGTTGGCAGGTGGAGGAGGCACATCTGTCTCTGTCAAGGGGGCGGGGCTTGACGGTTCAGGTGGTTGAGAAGTTACCTCCTGAGTCGGTTGTCGGGAGGGTCCGTCATCAGATGTTTGCAAGGAGGAGGTGGGTGTGTCTGTCATCTCCTCTATCTTGATCATCTTGGCGCTGGGAGACGTCGACAGAGGAGAGGACTCTTCCTCGGTCTTCCTCTCCACTTCCTGGACAGATGACCTGGAGGACTCCACCTCGAGGACTGGTAGCTCCCCGCTGATCTCCTCGATGTGGATCCTCCTCAGAGCTTTCTGAAACCCAGAGAGAAAAACAAACATCAAAACATTTCAGAAGAACGGGATGAATGTTACTTCCTCTCAGCAGAGGAGTTCAGGACTTACAGTTGAGCGCAGATGTTCTGGTTTGTCTATTGGCTGAACTGTTCTTCTCTGTGACGTGTCCTCTGGGTGAGGACAGCCTGTCTCCTAAAACAAGAAGAAGACACGAGGACAAAAGAAGCTAAAATAAGCTGTGAACTAATTATTCTTGCTTCTGCTGCCAGAACAGCTGCATCTGTTTACGTACAGTCTGGAGTTTCTCCAGCTCGTTCAGGGCCTGTCTATTTCCTGGTTCCAGTTTTAACAGCTGCTGAAAATCTGTGACACAAAAACAGCAGAGGCACAGGTAAATATGAGCTAAAATGTGCACAAACAAATAAAAATACATTGTGAATAATAATAGCTGAATGAATGCTGAAATTTGTTAAAGAAGCTGAAGCTGAGTTGGTAAAGTTAAGAAAAAACCTAAACTAAAATTAGCAAAACTGAGACTAAAAGCTAAATGTAGCATACCAGCAGCTAAAAGATAAAATTAGCAGAAAAGTAATGTCTGTAAATCTAGCTAGCCTATAGCTAAAAGCTAAATCTATCAAACAAACGGCTAAAAGATAAAATTAGCAAAACAGTAACTTATTGGTAAATGTAGCAGACCTACAGCTAAAAGCTAAATGTATCAAACCAGCAGCTAAAAGATAAAATTAGCAGAACAGTAACTTGTTTGTAAATCTAGCTAGCCTACAGCTAAAAGCTAAATGTATTAAACCAGCAGCTAAAAGATAAAATTAGCAGAACAGTAACTTGTCTGTAAATCTAGCTAGCCTACAGCTAAAAGCTAAATGTATTAAACCAGCAGCTAAAAGACAAAATTAGCAGAACAGTAACTTATCAGTAAATGTAACAAGCCTACAGCTAAAAGCTAAAGGTAGCATACCAGCAGCTAAAAGATAAAAATAGCAAAACTGTAACCTATTCTGTAAATCAATCAAACCTACAGGTAAATAATAAATGTACAGAATCTAAAAGAAAATTAGTAGCTAAAAGCTAAAAAGTCCATAAGAAAAAAAGTCAAATCAGCTGAAGAAAATTTCAGAAAAAGTTTTTTAAGGAACTTTTCTTGATGAGGCTGCACATTCTGACACAAATATTACTAAAATATCCCAAAGTGTGCAGAAGTCATTTGATTTTAATAAACGAACTGGAGAATGGTAAACAGGAAATGCTGAGTCAGCATTCACACGACTAACTGTGAGCAGTTTTTTTCTCCAACCTTCTCGGGCCTCCTTCAGTTTTCTCAGAGCCACTCTGGCGGTGCCTCGGCGGGCGAATGCCTTGGAGTAGGAGGGGTCGAGGGAAATGGCTGCGGTGCAGTCCTCCTCTGTCTCCTGATACCTGCAGGAGAACAGAAAAACACCAGCTGCCAACGTGTCGCTAACAGAGCGCTAACACTTTCAGACAGACAGAAACAGGTCCGTACTTCTCCAGCTTGAGGAAGGCCATGGCTCTGTTGGCAGGAAGAAGAACGTTCATGTTGTCTGCCTCCATGCCTTTAGTGTAGCATTCTACAGCTGCTTCGTACTTCCCCTCTTTAAAGTAAGAATTCCCCTGTGGAACAACAAACACGTGAAGCAAGACGATGCTAAAATCTGTCAGGTAGTTGTTAAAGCGCAGCGAGACGTACCCTGTCTTTGTAAAGAACCGCCTCCTGTTTCCTCTGCTGCTCCTCCACTCGTCTCTGCTGATCAGGGTGGACCATCGGAGCCTCCGCCGGTTGCTCCCCTTCACCCGGGTCACCCTGAAGTCCCAAAATCTGAACCGGACCAAAAACGGGTTAGAGAGAAGAAGACTGAAGGCGTAAATCTGAAGCTGAACCACCACCGACCTCTTTGATTCTCTTCACTTCATTTTGAGCTTCAACATTCCCGGGATCAAGAGTGAGAACTGTCTCATAGTCTGAACAAATAACAGATTAAACTGTTACCTAAAACAGCTAAAGTTACAAAACAAATAACAGATTAAACTGTCATCTAAAAGAGCTGAAGTTACAAAACAAACAAATAATGTTTCTACCTTCTAATGCAGGCTGATAATTCTTCAGAGCAAACCGAGAGGCTCCCCGACGAGCGAAGGCCTTAAAGTATCTGCTGTCCAGAGCGATGGCCAGGTTACAGTCTGACTCAGCTACAGCGTACCTGCAAACAGAAAGGTAAGGTAAGCCTTTTGCTAGATTGTGGCAATTTTTAGATTTTAACTTGCCATTTGGTACTTATCAAATCTTCACTCCATTTTCAACATTTAGCTACCATTCTGCTACTTTAGGCTAACCTTTTGATACATTTAACTTTCAGCCTATGTTCACCTACTTTTAGCCTTCAGCTAGCCCTTTATTATTTTGACCTAGTTTAGCTGCACTGATCTTTTAACTATCTTTCTGCTTTTTTTAGCTTTTAGCTTTTAACTTACCATTTGCTATTTTTAGCTCCTTTTGCTTCATTTTCTACTTTTACCTAACATTTTATTACTTTTAGCTTTCACCTAATGTTTTCTTATTTTTAGCTTTCAGCTAGTCCTTTACTACTTTTTAGCAAATATTGTGCTACTTGCAGTTTTTAAGCTTTTGTCTAGGTTTTCTATACTTATAGTTCCTAACTAGCTTTTTGTTGATTCTACATTTATATTATTATGACTATTAGCATTATGATACTTTTTGAATGCCTTTTGCTACCTTTAGCCTCTAGACATTTTATAATGAATATTAGCTTCTCCTATGTTACACTTAGTAAGCCTTTCGAGTTTGCTGGAGAAAAAAAATGTGGGCAGATGAATCAAAGCAGCTGATTTTTGATAAACAGTTACTTGAAAACACAAACTAAAAACCTTTTCTGTTGTTCTGAAAGCTTGTTTGACCCTTCAGGAGGATCTACCTCGCTGTTGTATCAAAAGAGGTCATAAACAACTAGAGACCAATCTGTTTTTGTCTTACTTTTTCAGCCTGAAGAAGGATGTGGCTCTGTTTGTGGGAAGAACTGGGTTGTACGGATCTGCAGCCATCCCTCTGGTGTAACACTCGATGGCGTCATCGTACCTCCCATCTTTAAAGAACTTGTTACCCTGAAGAAAACAAGCATTCTTTAGTTTAGATTGAATAGCTGGCATTAATGAATCCCTGTTTTTTTATGATTTACCTGTTCCTTCTCAGCCAGAGCTTTCTCCTGATCAGCTGTGTTATCCTCTGAGTCGGACTCGTTTGAATCAGCGAGACAGTCCTCCTTATCGATTTCTGCTAGAGCTTTATCCTGCGAGAAAATACAACCTGACTCTTTGTTTTACCAATAAAGTTAAGACAAAATAATGAGGTAAACCATTTATACCACATCAAACTTGTCCCATGAACGATAGTCGTATGATTTCAGCCTAGGGTCCTTGTTAGACTCTGATTTGTCACCATCTCCTGGCTCCTTCTTTATCTTCTTTCTCTTTTCCCTCATCTTTGTTTTGTAGTCTTTATTTCGCACAGGTGGTAGTGTTTTCTGTAAAAGAGACAAAGAAGTATAACTTTTGTGCTATACGGGTCTTAAAATGTATTTCCTACAAAATCAGCAAAGAGACATACCAGACCCTCTGGGACTACCACTGTCCTCAGCTCCTCATCCTGCTTCTTCATGTCTTTCTCCCAGCTTTCCAGCTCCTTCATGAAGCTCTGCAGATCCTCCGAGTTTTGTCTCATCTGAAGCTGTAACTCAACGGCTTTGCTTGCCCCGGACATACTACCTCCTCCTGCGAAACAGACATTTGTTTTGGACAGATTCTTTACCTCGTGTACTTCGGTTATAAGTCACGCTCCCGCAGCTAGCTTAGCTAACATCCTGTTAGCAAACAACAGTGCGACAATAATTTCTCAAATGAACTGTATTGTTACTTAAACTTGATTAAATACCTCTCTCTTCTTTCCTAGCTTATAAAGGAATAAAGTTTGACAAAACGCTACAACAAAATATCGTAGTTCACAGCTTTCTGTTTACGTTCGGAGCCATGACAGCGTAGTACCAGCAGTCTTTGCGTCCATGACGTAAATAAAGATCGTCTACACTGGGAAGATGCTCCTCCGAAAAACTTTTTTCGTCTAATATTACGCCTCTTTATGTAACTAATTATTGAAACGTTTAATCTAACCAATAACAGAAGTGCGCTGCGCGCGTTTAGTGCTTGATATATAGTTTTACAAATTTACCTCCGAGCTAATGCGTACATACCCAACGACAAAATCAGAAATGTATCAGTGAACTTCTAATTACTTTAGCCTTAATTTGCAGTGTAACTAACTTAGAAATAATTGAATAATTTCAATTTGTTTAATGGAAGATAAAAATGATGTGAAACTGCGCTGCGTATGAGTTTGGTGTGTTTATCATTTGGGTTCACATATTTCTCTAAGAGTGAATATCCTGTCTGAGCACATGAATAACATATCGTCGACGATACTAGACATCAATGCTTCGAGAAAATAAAATTGTATTTTATTGCTTTATAATTTATTTTTATTGTACAATTAGATGATTTGTGTGTAAAGTTTTATTTTTCTGTATGGACGAATTAAATTAAATTATATGCTAAATGTTTCAATATAGTACCACGTGATCATCAAAACAGCAACGACCTCTCTTGCTGCTAACTAGCTAGCGTTAGCAAAACAGGTGGGCTAAAACTAACCAGATAGCGGAGGGTTAGTACAATGGACCGAACTGAACTAAACGCGGATTATGGATATGAATTAATCACGGAGAGGAACACAGATAAAAACAAGAATCAGTCAATGAGAGAGAGTCCAGTGACAAAGAACTGCAATTGTAGGAACATGCTACACTTCGCAATAGAAACCAGTGAGTATTGATGCTATGCTAGCTTAGCCATATTAGGTTTTAAAGGTAAAGTCTGAGGACACCTCAGAGATGTTTTATCCGAGTGTCTGTGCAGTGACAACGTTTCGAACACAGGCCAGCACTATGTTGGCTAATGTAGCTTACGGTTAGGTGAAGCTAACTGCTATCATTTTGTGCAGGTCCATATGCCAAAGTCCTTCTCAGTGCAATGAAGAGCTCAGGATGGTAAGGATTTACTAATTATTAAATACACCTCTTTCTTCTAACTTGCTACCTTTAGAAATTCATTTGAAACTTGGTGCTGCCTTTCAATACTTGTAGCTTGTGGCCACTGTTCTGCTACTTTTAGGGGTTTGTTACTTGTAGTTTCTGATAACTGTTCTGTAACTTTTAGCATTCAACTAGCCCTTTGTTTCTAATAGCTTTTGGCTATTTTTTAAAATTTTAATATGTTTTTAAAAGTACATGAAGCCTTTTGGAATTGAACGTCTGTTTAGAGTTTATTGATTCATCAGTTACTATTTGGCCCAAATGTAGCAACACAGGCCCAAACCATGATCCTTCCCCCGCCATGTTTCACAGATGAGAAATATTTTCATATTAGAATGAAGAATTTCTTTTCTCCAAGAAGCTTTTATTTCAATGGATAAAGTTGAGCAGAAGAAAAGTCACGAGGTTTTAAACTGGTGACATGAAGCAAAGTTTTCTGTTGTTAAAGAATAAATATCCCAGAACTCACGCTTGTTTCTTCTTTATGCAGCAACGTGTTTAAAGACCGACATTTCTCCTGTGAAGACTGTGACGGGACAGTCAGTGGGGGCTTCGATGCCGCCACCTCCCAGGTGAGCCGTGCTTTAGATCAGAGTGACAATGCTGAGTCAGTATTCACGCAAAGATTTTACTGTTTTTTTCTGTTTGAATACTTTGTGCTGTTTTAGCCAATTATTCATCAAAACCTTCAGCTCATTCAGGAAACAGGCGCTATGATGTTTGGGTTTTGTAATAAACTTTGTTTTAACTTTTTTTAATATAAATATATTAAAATATTTTGTTTTTGTCTTTTCATGCTGCTTTTAGCTACCAATCTGCTACTTTAGGCTTTCAAGCTTTTGCTTTTTTTAGCTTTTAGTTGATGTTTTGGTACTTTTAGCAAGCTTGTGGTATTTTGAGCTTCTAGTTAACAGTTTGCCTTGTCTAGCTAGCATTTTTTTACTTTGTGCTTTAGCTTTGCCTTTTGATATTTTAAACTTCTAGGTAACATTCTGCTACCTTTTTAGCTTTTAGTTAGGATTTGGTAATATGCGCTTTCCTCTTTCTTTTAGTGTGCTCTTATTACCTCTTGCTAGCTTGTCTTTGCTACTGTGAGATTTCAGCTAGCATTTCCCATCTTTCAGCCAAGGTTTTGCACCTTTAAGCAAGCCTTTTGCCACTTTAGCTTCTAGCTGGTGTTTTTTTCCTTTTGGCTTTCAGCTGGCATACCTGATGTTCTGCTTCTTTTAGCTCGAATGGTTCAGTTTCAGCTACTTGATGTGGGTGAAGAGTTTTGTTTGCTGTGTTGTTTGGTTTCTCAGATCGTTTTGTGTCAGAACAACATTCACCAGCAGTCTCACATGAACCGGGTGGTGACTCACGAGCTCATCCACGCCTTCGACCACTGCCGGGCCCACGTGGACTGGTTCAACAACTTCAGACACCTGGCCTGTTCTGAGGTGATCAGTAGTTTGATATCATGTAAACAAATGTTTTGTCTTATTTTACTAAAACAAACTTAAAATTCTCTCATTTGGTTATTTCTTTTAGATCCGAGCAGCTAACCTGAGTGGAGACTGCAGCTTTAGCAATGAGCTCATCAGATTCAACTTCGGCCTAAAGCAGCATCACCAGGTATTTAAATGAAACAAGGAGTAACTCTGACTGTTAGAGGCAGTTTTCAGCTCCCTCATTTTAATTTAAGCGCTCCTTGGTTCTGTTCGAACAGGAATGTGTCCGGGACCGTGCCCTGCGCTCTATCCTCGCAGTTAGAAAGATCAGCCGAGAGGAGGCGAGGAAGATTGTCGACGAGGTCTTCGACTCGTGCTTCAACGATCACGCTCCTTTCGGACGGATTCCACACAGCAGGAAGGACGCAAAGTTTGCCTACAGAGACTACATGAACAGGGATCAATATTACGCAAACCTTTAGCTTTTGGGGATCACTGATCTGAGCCTCACTCAGCAGGAAGAATTCAAGTCCCTTCAGAAGGAAGATTCAGAAGCTTTTAACACACCTGTTGGGTCCAGTCTATCATCAGTGGATCAAACTTTTTCAGATGGACACTGAAGCAAATTAAAAGTTTTTCAGGTTTAACTTAGGAGATAAAAACAAACAAACTGGATTAGTGGAAAAGTACATTATATTTTATTCTTATTTCTGGATTTAAAGAGACAGCATGGACTGACATGGCTCCTCAAATTAAGTGCAAGGTTATGAACAGTCAATATCTTACCTGTTATAGATGGATCTTTAAATGACCACAGTTTGGAAAAAGAGTTTTTTTTTCTTTCTTTTAACTGATCAATCGGTGCTTTGAGGGAAATTTGAGATTTCCTTTTTGTCCTTAAATGTTTGCTGTGAAAATCCTTCGCTGATCAGTGGATATAAATCTGTATGTGGTCCTTGTTGCCACGGCAATGGAGCTCAGTGTGATTTAATGTAAAAATAATTAAATTAAACTTGAATAAAAGTTCTTCTTTATGTGTTTGTGGGGCCAGCAGTGACCAAGTATAGATTTTTATAAAGTAGATGATATATTTTATGCTGTGCATTGATCTAATTTTAGAAGTGTTTGCAAAAAAAAAAAACTTTTATTTCTTCTTTATTTGCTCTTTTCAGAAGAGTGGTTCAGAATACCTTTTTACTCCATTAAAGAATCTAACAGTGTTTCATAAACCATGTAAGAACAATGAAAGCCCAGCCAGGATTTGAACCTGGTATTTTCAGTCACAAGTGAACATGTTTCCTACACACACAAAGGTTAATTGAGTTGTGTTTGTATGTGTTAGATTATATTTTATTTGCTTGCAAACATTTGAGGGTTAGCTTTAGGTAAGGGCTCAGGTTAGGCTGTAGAAATGAATGGTAGTCAGTGGAAAGTATAGAAAGACGAGTGTGTGTGTATTATTTATGTATTAAGGAGGCCTGTATACAAGAAGGCAAGGCACGTTTTTTTGGTCTGTGGGACAAACCAGAGTTCCTGGAGAAAACCCAAACACACACACGTTTGTATTTCTATCCTTGCTAGGACCATTCATTGACTTCCATTCATTTTCAGTAGTTTCTACAACCTAACACGTTAAGTCTAGGGTTGTACTTTTTTCGGTCTAACTCGGCTCGTCCCATCGTGGCTGGATTCTAGCTGTTAGCATCTTTAGCTTGGGAAATAAAACTTCTATGTTGGGATGATGGCTGTATCCTGAGTCACTGTTGCATAAACTGAAGCACTATGTCATTAACTGAAGCACATTGTTTTGTAGTCCTCAGTCCTTTTACATACTCAGTCTTGTTTTACATGTCTAATTGTATCAAACACATTCTACAGCTATTATTTGTCTTATTGTTCTCTATGATTTCTTCATTTAGCCTGCCTGAGTGTACAAATCCAAATATACTTTGTCTTTCATCTGCTTTGCATTAATCCTTCTGCATTGAAGCTGGTCTCATCATTTCTCTGTTTAAGCTTCCAAAATGACCCCTAATCCCACCCACCCATCCTCTGTTTGAGAGGAAAATATTAAGAGGGGAAATATTATACCCCAACAGCAAACATCCAGGATGACTTTGAGAATATTAAGTGGAAGAATGTTGTCTTTGAGAGGAACAGAGGAGATAAATAAGAATTATGAGAATAGTTTTCCCACCCATTAATCCCTGAGGAGGGACACACGATGCAGTAATCCCAATAAGGATGACAGGAAGGACATTTTACAGCAGCTGCACAGATGTCAACATTTACTCATTTGACATCATTTTAAGAAACATCTCATTTAGGATAAAGTTATTTGTTACAACACAAAAACCAATCACCCACAAAAAGCAAACCCCTGTGGTGTTTGTAGAAACATTCACAATATCAGCTTCAAATCCTGGCAGGGCTTTCATCGTTCTCAAATGGTTTATAAAACTGTGTTTTAAAAGTTTAAGATTCTTTATTGGACACGTGTTCTACAAGTTCTGAACCACTCGTCTAAAACTGGTTTACTTAACCCTAACCGATCAACATCAAAGCCTTTTAAATCTGAATTTTGTCTAATTGCTTCTGCCAGGGGTTCAGTAAATATGAAGAGTCCAACGGGGACAACCCTGTCCACTCGACCTGCTCAGGGAGAAGACAGATTAGATCTGACCTTTGTAGTTATTTTTGCTTTTGGTTGGTAATTAAGTATTTTTCCCCATGATAAAAGAATTGATGAATCCAAATTTTTCCAGGACCTTGAATAAATATGGGCATTCCAGTCTATCAAATGCATTTTCAGCTTCTAATGCAACAAGGTTCAGTTTCACATTTATTATACTGAACAACCACATGAGCTGATTGATATATTAACTTTAGTAAATAGTGACTAATTCTGTTGGCTAAGGCTTTAGATCATTTATAATTCATGTTTAATAAAGAGAGAGGCCAGTAGGACGAGCATTTTATTTTTTTCTGGATAAAAGTAATCATGGCAATCGAAATGATTCTGGAAGGATTATTAAAATTTTACATTTTCTATAGAAATCATGGGGAAATCCATCATCATCAGGTGTTATTATAGCTGAGTTATTGGCTGACTTCAGGTCTGGTTTAGATCATTATTTATAAATGATCAGCTTTCCTTATGTAACATATAGATGCTTTATATGATTATTGAATGAACTTAACATTTTAAGAATTGTAATGAAAAAGTTACATTGGTGGCGGTGGCCTGGTTTGGACGCCGTTTTTGATGCTCCATGTTGTCACAGATGCTAACAGTGGATGCTAACGCTAACTTGACACCAGTCTGTAGCATAGATATCATATAAATTACTCTTTACTTTACTCTTTATGACCGAGTCTGTGATTGGACCCCACTGAAAGGCCTGCAGTACCATATCTGTCCTCTAGATGGCACTTTAGTCCCACCAGTGTTTCCCATCATCTCTCTGAGTCAAACTTCAAACACAAGCTGCTGTTACTGTTTTACTGGTGCGTTTAATTGAAGACGTTTCATTGTGTCCTGTTCCAGGTGACGGCAGAGCCTTTTATGAGCAGAGGAAGGCTGCAGTAATCAAGTTGCCGCTGAGAAGAGTGACGACTTCATTACCACATCTATTCAAGCAGGTAGCACCCACTGTGATCTAATTAGGATGCTCCAGCAAGACTAAAAATCCCTCCACTAATCTGCTGTAGGACAACACATTAACCTCAGGAGCTGTAATGAACTCAGCTCATTAATTAGCAGAAAGTCAGATTCAGCTGCAGAGTTGAAGAGGCAGGAGAGCGAGGACTTCTCAGGGAAGTTTTAAGGCGCCCGGTCTTCACCGGGGTGAAGCTGATAATTGGACATTTTTAAATTATTTAGCTTTGCAAGGCACTGTGAGAGAAGAAGTGCTGTCTTAAATGAAAAAAAGAAATAAAAAAATAAAGCGCAAAATATGCTTTCAGGAAAAAATGAAAGAAACAAAACATTTCCTTTTCAAATGACATTGAAATGAACGTGATATTAAAAAAAGAAGTGCTGCATCTTCTGGCCAAGGTATTCATTTTTCCATCCCGTCTCCAGAACTCTGGGGAAATGCTTGGAAGAAAGAAATATATTGAGCCAGTTCTCCGGTTCTTTAGCCTGAGGAGTAAAAATCATATTGAGTTTATTGAGGACAGGAGTATACATCTAAAGATGGCCACCCTCAAACATGTTTTATCAAACTCCATCATATTTTATGTGTCAGACGGGAAAAAGGTTTGCCAAGAAATACAAATGTAAAAAAGAAAAGAAATTGGTTGTCAGTCCTGCTGTCTCATAATCCTGAGGCTGCACGTTCGAGCCCAGGATGCATCAGGAAGTAAGTCAATTACCAACTTTTTCATTCAACTTCACTGGCGACCTCTGCAGAAGGAATCAGCCAAAAGAAAATCTTCAACAAACATTAGATTTAGCACCCTTACTCTAATAAAAATCATGTATTTGTAAGATTATACAACCTATTTTTCAAGTTAAAACCAGCATTCATTGTTTTCCCTAAATCATTTATTCATAGAAAGAAAACAAAAAGTAACCCTTGCTAATATAGATCCGCTCCTGTTCTTCAATAAGTTCTTTTAGTGGAGGCATTAAGCTGTTAACACAGAAGAAGGAAAAAGTTGAACTCATTGTAATTCACTTCACAAACTCTCTGGAGGCCAATCGTCCAACATGACAATTAACTCCCCCAGCAGGGAGGCCCTGTGGGAGGGGGGGCATGTAAATCAATTAATTATGCGTGCTAGTTAGGGATTAATTAAGGAGCTGTTGAAAGTTGGCAGAGATCATCTTGGAATTCCAATAAATTCATTAAAAGGAATCTCAGCTGTTAGTCTATAAGTGGGGCCAGCTTAATGGAGCTTAATGAAAAATCTAAAAAGACCCAACATTTATCTCCTCAGAACCTCTCAAACAGAAATCAGAGACAGGATTTTGAGATTTAGGAACATTTTTACCTTTTAAAAATGTTAAATGACTATGAATGCCTTTGATACTTTAAAGCAAAGAATCTGATGTCTTTGGTTTTTCTATTGAAGGAGTTGCAATACATTTTCTCACCGCTAATACCGGTAGTGCGCCACTTTAACAACTCCTTTTAATACGTAGAAGAAGAAATTAGCCTGCTGCTAGTAAAAATTAGGGCAAGTTGTGTTTTCTATTTATTAGTTTTTTGTGTCATTAGATTTCTCAGACTAGTTTATTTTGTCACAAACAGACTCTTAGTGTTTAGTGTGGGACAAAAACAACAATATAAGAGTAGTACAAATTTCAAGTAGGGCTCTCAGATAAAGTTCATCTCCAAGACTAGACTAGTAAGTTATTGTTTTACTTTTCAATAAATGTAACAATTTAAAGTTTTTATTAATCCTAAAAATTTAGAAAAATGCACTTCAAATGATTGGAAAATGTATTTAAACAACTGTTCAGGCAATTTAGCTAGACTTTAATTTTTTTAACATAGCTAACACTTTGCAAAGTTTAGGCTCCAGCTAGCCTTTTGCTACTTCTAGCCTAGCTAGCCTTATGATATTGCTGCTTTCATCTTAAATTAGCCATGTGTCACTTCTTTCATAACTAACTTTTACTTTTTATATCCAATAACTTTCTACCATTGATGTTTTGTTAGCCTTCTATTTATCTTGATATATTTAAGTTTTAGCTATAGCCTTTCTCAAATTTCAGTTTCTAGTTAGCCTTGATACTTTTAGCTCAACATTTTAATACTTTTAGCATCTAGCTAGCCTTTATATATTTTTAGCTTGCATTTTTTTTATTTAGTTTGGCTGATATTTTAATACTTTCTGCTTCTAGCTAGCTTTTTTGCTACTTTTAGTTTAGTTGGCATTTTAATACTTTTAGCATCTGGTTAGCCTTTTGTTACCTTTAGCCATCTTTTTTCTACTTTAAGCTTCGCTAATATTTAGATACTTTTGACTTTTAGCTAGTGTATTGCAACTTTTAGCTATTACCTAGCTATTTGATATTTTAAGCTAACTGTTCTTCTATTTAATAATCTGCTTGTTTAAGTTTAGTAACAGACTTTAAGGTTCTTCATGAAGTCTGTGAAACAGATGAACCTGGTTGTTCTGAAGTTTTCAGACTGAACCGTCTGTTCTTTACAGATTACCTTGTGTGGCCGTTGTGGTTTCGCCTATCAGAAGTCAAACAGAGGAGAAAGGAGGCGTTGAGCTAAGTGTTCTTTTCCTTTTCCCATGTCGTCTCAACAACAGCAACAAGTTGAGGGATTTGTGGCACTCTGAATGAGGTTTATTAGGAATGAAAGGACTGAAGATTATATCAGGAAATCCCCCTAAGGCGCACACTCGGGCTCACTTGAGATCATCTTGATTCCACAAAACATCCTGAGTTTAGCAGATTTAGTGACAAATTGAGTCAGTTGTTTAAATAAATCAATGCGTTTTCCTTTGTTTTTTTTTTTCCCCCGTTGACCCTGAAAACTTCACCATCCTGCACCCTGCTCACTTTTGTGTATCAGATGAGAAGGGTTCAGGTAATTCAGCGCCGGCAGACTGTTAACATTCATGAGAAAAATGAGTTCTAGATGACTTCTACCATGGTAATTAACGTGTGGTGGCATTTGAGTTGTCATTTTCCTAATAATATGCATGATATTAATTAGGCCTGAGTGATTAACATAACAACCGCTGGACTCTGTCCCAGGGTGTCGGAGCCGAGCTGCTTTTCTTTTTATCAACTTTCCCTAAAGTCTCAGGCTCATTAATAAATGCTAACAGCCATCTTTGCTAACCTTGACAGGAACGAGCCGATTATTTCTCAAAGTAGTTTGATAAACTCAGCTGATAGAGCAGTGTGTTGGGCATGTGTAGAGAAACAAAAAGAAACTTTAGAATATGTTATTGCCATGAGTCCTTCAAAAATTGTAATTTAAAGACCCCTAATGATTACAAAACTGATCAATCATTGTAGCTTTAAAAACAGTGTAGTACTTTTAGCTGGCAATTTTATTATTTTGCCTTAGCTATCTTTTTGCATCTTTTGCTTTACCGAGTTTCTTACCCTGTTTTTAAAATAATTTTAGCTAGCCACTTGCTACTTTTATCTTTTAGTTAGACTTTTGCTGCTTTCAATTAGCTGTTAATCAATTTTATAATTTAACTAGCTTTTCCTAGTGCCTTGCTACCTTTAACTTCAAGGTAGTCTTTTGTAGTACTTTTAGCTAGCCTTTTGTTAATTTTTACCCTACTATGATGTCTATAAGTTCGTCTCAAGCCCCTCACACTTCATGTTTCCATTTAAAACCCAAAACTCCGGTGCCTTTGGATGCTCCGTCATGCGAAACTCAGAGGACGTTGAAAGATCACCTCATTCTCCTCTTCGCTCCAGTTGTGAAACGTGGCCGTCCATCTCGGAGCTAAGCGGGCGACCTGAGGGAACTCTGATTCATGGAGAGGAAGAGGAGGAGGCGACCGCCTAGAGGGTGGGCTCTGCTCCCCGGTGAGCCAATTTACTTCGACCTCTCGTCTCCTGCGTCGCAAGTCCAGATAAGCGTCCTCCAATCTGAAGGCTTTGTCACAGTTCTGTGGTTGAGCTCCGGCAGCAGTTCGACCTGAACATCCACCACCGGAGGGATTATCTTGTCTTCACCCAGGACCCGTGTGAGGGGAGGATTTCTGCCTTTTATTCTTGACATTTGCCCGTTTCTGACAGGACAGATAAGAAGTGGGACAGCAGGGGGAACTTGTGGCTGAAGACAGGCCTGTAGAGCTGCACCTGAAAGGCCCAGGGTTTGATCTTAAAGGGAAAATTGCATTTCCTGTGTCCTCAGGTGTAAATTTTCTAGTTAGAAGAGGTCATATTGGTCACATGACTCATAACCACACAAATGTTTGGGAAAATAAGGACATTTTGCTTATTTTAAAATAAAAAAAAACAAAACATTTTGTCCCTGAAAAACCAAAGAACGAAAATAAGAAAAACCTTATTTGAAGCTGAAGCGAACACATCTTATCTAATTATCCTTTCTTCAAGTTGGCCAGTGTTCTAACTGAGCCAGGGCTTCCTGAGCTCGACGATGCCTTTATTCCACTTCACACTGATGAGCTCACGGCTATCGATCCTCTGCTGTTTCAGGCACTTTGCCCCATGTCAGCCAGCTCACAATTAAAGAGCAAATAAACAGGAAACACACACATAGTGTGACCTTTTCACCTGGGTTAGCTCACAGACTGAAGCACATCGATTTGAGTAAAACTTTGTGGCTTTAATAAGAAGAAAAATTAAAAAAGAAGCAGTGAAAGCAGTCACATAATAATAAAATAAAAAAAAAACTTAAAGTGGGGCAAATCACCCCCACACCTAACGTCTGGACCTGGTTTACTTAGACTAGTTGTAACGAGATCCAGCCTCTGATTAGGAACCTTGCTGAAGGGCAGCTGTAGCTACACGATGAAGGATGATTTCCTTGGAGACCATCCAGTCACGTCTTTTAAGCTTCAACACTTCTGTTGGTCGTTCATCCTGACATACAGAGCAGCATTTAACCAGAAATAAAGACCTGACGTCCACGTACGAATGCCTGTCGCCCACAGTTTTATAACCGTTTGGTTAAGAGTTTAAAAAGATTTATGCACTCATAGTACATGTTGTGAATGACTCACTTTTAGGTTTTAGTTTTATTACCTTTTAGCTTGGCTAGCATTTGGTAGTAGCCAGTTTTTGACAGTTTTTGTTTTTCAGTTCAGTTGGCTGTGGCGGCCATCTTGACTTGACTCTAAAGGTAGTCAGTTATAGCTGTACAACTTCCTGAAAGTTTAATTCAAATCTGCCTTCAGGTTTGAGATATTTTGCTATCAGACCCATAAAGACACAGATAAAATCATGTTTTTCCACCATTGCCTTCTGTCAATGAGTGATAATTAATTTTATAAAAGAAATCCATCTGAATCAGTAATATTCTACCATTAGGGGTCAGTGTGAGGCTGCTTCCTTTCTTTTTTTAAACTCATGATCACAAGTTTGGTTTAAAAATAACTTTAAAAGCTGACATTTTTATTTAAAAACATGAATCTGGTCAGTTAAAATATTATTTTAATCTCTTATGAAACAAGAAACTTTCAATAAAACTATTTTAAAAGGTAAATTTCTTGCTTTTATTGTAAATTACTCCTAACTTTTATGTTTATCAGTGTTTTACTTGTTTCATTTAATGAATATAGGTTTATATATATACATATATATATACATATATATATGTGTGTGTGTGTGTGTGTGTGTGTGTGTAATTTGAGTTTAAGTGACTCATCTCACACATCATTAGTTAAGAAAAGGCTCCTTTTTCAGGATTCAAGACGTTAGAGAATGTATTCACAAACTGTTTTATTTGCAAGACATTTCAGGGGTCTCCAGTTCTTCAGATTCTGTTTTTTTTTCAGATAGAAAACACAGCTGTTGGGGGATTTTGACTGAGAACGTACTGAGGCGCGCTCCTCCGGCCCTGCAGGCCTCATGCAGACTAACATCAGGACACAAAGCTGTGGTTTCATGTGGTTCGACACGCTGGATGAGTCACGGACCAGAAACACGTCTCTGAACTCCAGCATGGTGAGGCCCACAGACTGAGGAGAGCAGCCAGGAGCTGAACTTCAGTGTTAAGTAAGAGACACCCGGCCAGGAAAAGCTCTTTAAAAGTTTCATACAGGATGATTTATTACCTTTAAAGGTTTAAAAAGTCTTACCTTTTCAGAATTTAACAATCACCTGAGTAAGGATGGAGGTGTTATATGATAAAGAATAACTTCTAGTAACAACTCTAACATTTAAAAACCACAACAAAAACCAAATCTTCCTACAAGAAGCTTCTCCTGTTTGACAAATTGAACTATTGTTTTGACAATGTCAGTTCTGATTCTCCACAGAGAAAAAAACAAAAGTCATTTACTAAAGCTGACATCCCTCTCATTTTATCAAAAGCTCGACATCTGCTGCACTTTCCCCCTGAAAATTAGAGCGTTTAACCTCCCAGTTTTCCCTTTTTTGGGCGTCAGAATAATAGTTTCAGTCAAAACGAGGCGATTGAATTCAGAAGTTCCTGTATGATTGATGCGGTGTGTGTCATACGCTGGTGATTGCAACACTTTTTCAAAAGATGTGGAGTCGGCTTTTGAAGTCTGTTTGCCTGTGAGGGGTTTAAAGGAGTTACCATCTGGGAATGAAATCCACTGGTGGGAAATAAAGAGGGGGGTGGGGTGCTTGTGTCACACTAATGACTGAAAATGGAATGAAACACTTTCCAAGGCAGCATGTGCTCTCAGTATGTCTTCATGTGTGAACCCACGTATCAAAGGCTAAACGTGTTTAATAAATGAACAGCTGACCATGATTCATATAACGACAGCCATTTTCATTTCATTATTGTGCCTTTTTGTTGCAAAAAATACAACTTAAGTTAATCCACTGCCTTCTTTGGATCCATAGTTCTCATTTTGTTGTCATACTTTAATTTTAAACTGAATTTTAAGTTAATTAAACAGTTAGACACTAAAAATGAATTCACATGTATGTATCTTCATGGAAATAGAACTGAGATGCATCAGGTTTAAAAGTAGCTGGTGAAATTTGCTGGGTAAAATTTACATTTACCACATTGTGTAAAACTTCCACGACCAGTGTACTGGAAAGTCATAAATTTAAACTGGAACACCTCTCTAGTGGGAATTCCTTGTTGGAAAGTGGGAGAGTTCAGAAATCAAGATGGCAGCTACTCACCACAACCCAGCTGTGAGTAAAACTCATTTACTTTTAATAGTATTTCTGTTTTATTTATTTCAAATTTAGTCAGTCGTACTTTTTAGTGTTTGTAAAGGACATGTTAAAACGCTGTTTCTATGCAGGAAATACCATGTAGAGCTCAGTTCGTGTTTGTTAATGGTGCTCAGACGTAGCAACTAGACCACCATAAGGCAGTGAAAATGAGTTAGACGCCCCAGTTTTTAAACATTTGAAGCTGGTTCTACTTGACTTGCTTTCTGTTCAGTTAGCAACCAGGAATGATGACTCCTGGTCGTCCATGAGGGGAGCTGGAACGTCTCATAGGAGCTGTTTTTCAACTGCCTCTTCAACTGTGACCCAGAACCAGTTACCATTAGAAACCTGCTTCTGAGACCAGGCCAGTAGAAACCTTCACTGTTGTGGAAAGTACAATTCCACAGCAATTTGTCCACCTGCATAAAAAAACAGCAGGCTTGGTAACAATTACTGGTCCAGGAAAGAAAACATTACAGTCATTAGAATAATGATAGTAATTCAGAGCAGGATAGATGTTGGCCTCTGCAGGCCTTTTCTCTCTCTTTGTCTCTCACCTAAAGCTGGACCGTCACTGTTTTCACACAAAATCTGCTTCATTTGATCTTTTACTGGAACTTTGTCCTCTGCAGTTAAAACACGTTATTTTGTATAAAAGTATTTTAGTTTAACCGCTCATAAATCAGGTGCACTATTCTGAGGTTTAAAAACACAAATTTAAGCTTTTAGAACATTTAGCTTTACAACAGCCACAGTGCATTTTAGCTTTTAGCTACTGTTTTGCTAATATAAAAAATGGCTACTGTTTTTGCAGTTTTCAGCTTTTAGCTACTGTTTTGCTAATTTAGGGTTTAATTACTGTTTCTCTGGTCTTTCATTTTAGCTACAATTTTACTGGTTTTAACTTGAGGTATGATTTAGCTGCTAATTTGCTAATTTAAGCTTTAATTTACTGTTTTGCTGGTCCTAAGTTCTAGCTACTGTTTTCTAATTTGAGCTTTTTGTAACTGTTTTACTAAATGTGCATTTTTAGCTACTGTTTAGTTCATTTTAGTTTTTAGCTCCTCTCCTAATTTCATTTTTTATAACTATTTGTAATTTTAGTTAAGCTGCTGTTCTGCTAATTGTAGTATTATCTAATGTTGTGTTCTGTTGAGTTTTTAGCTGTCGTTTAGTAACTTTAGGCTTTTAGCTACGGTTTCGCTGGTCTTAGCTTTCATGTACTGTTTTATATATTTTAGCTTAAAGCTACTTTTTTGCAAATTTTAGCTTCTGTTGTGATGTGAACTTTAAAGGCCCTGTTTCTTCTTCTTTGCCTCATTTTCTGTCATTCAGCTCTCAGCTGCATTTTAACAGAAAACCTAATTTCTGCAGTTTTCTACAACAGTGATTCTGATCCAAACAGCTAAAGTGGAGTCCAGATGAAGCCTCCGTCTGCCTGGCAGCCAACATTCCTGAAAACCTTCTTTCTGTGTCAGAAACCGAGCCCAGAGTTCGGAGAGATTTTCCACGATGCTGACAGAGCCGGCGCTCCGCTGCCATCCAGTCTGGAAAACGTTTCAAACTTTTTGTTATGAAAAGGCTGCAGATACGCTCGTCCTCATGCTGTGGGAACCCGGCTCCACTCTCCATCTGGAGCTCGCTCACTCAGTGTGGGAGGTTCTGTGTACGGTTTCACAACAACACAGCCGAGCCCACGATAAAACAGCTTTATGAAGACTGCAGTCACTGCTCTGGGTGGGCCCACAACTCTATGACACATAAAGCCTGGGATGGATTATTTTTGTATTTCTCAGCAGTTTTGTGTAAATTTGCTCTGATATATGAGCCCATTAGTATCATTGATGTTTCTGGAGAGACAGTTTCATGAAAAATAACTAAAAATCAATCTCAGAATTCAACAGGTGAACTGTTCTAGTGCTGATACCTGTGATCAGTGGGTTTAAAAGGGGACATGTAGTCACAGGATGCTGAGGACAGGGTGTCTCAGCTGAGGACAAAGTGTCTCAGCAGCCCAGAAAGACCACCAGATCATCTCCAAGCAGCTGGATGTCTCTGAGACTACAGCTGCTCAGAGTATTCAGAACTTTAAGGTCCACAGGCCTGAAGACAACCTCCCTGGACGTGTCCATAAGAGGACAACAGATGAGACAGATCATATGAACCAGAGTCCAGAACAGAAGGTGAGCTCTGAGGTCATCAGATCACACCATCACTGTTTGAGACAAAGTGGACTTCACTGAAGACCATGGAGGACACCAAGTCATAAAAACCAGACTGGAATAGAATGTCCTTTGGACAGATGAGACAAAACTAAAGTCTCATCAGCTCTGTGTCCACAGACCCAACCATGAAACAAAGAACTGAGCCTGGTACCTGCAGAGAACCATGGAGGAGGAATCTCAAGACCAAAACACCTGAGGACATGTGAACTAGAAGATCTGAGGACAGGTGGACCTGAAGACCTGAGGACAAGTGGACCTGAACTCCTAGGGACAGGTGGACTAGAAGACCTGAGGACGTGTGGACCTAAACTCCTGGGGACATGTGGACTAGAAGACCTGAGGACAAGTGGGTGTGAGGACAGGTGGACCTGAAAACTTGAGGACAGGTGGACCTAAACTCCTGGGGACATGTGGACTAGAAGACCTGAGGACATGTGGACCTGAGGACAGGTGGACCTAAACTCCTGGGGACATGTGGACTAGAAGACCTGAGGACAAGTGGACTTGAGGACATGTGGAGTAGAAGATCTGAGGACATGTGGACCTAAACCCCTGGGGACATGTGGACCTGAAGACCAGAGGACATGTGGACCTGAAGACCTGAAGACAGGTGGACTAGAAGACCTGAGGAAATGTGGACCTAAACTCCTGGGGACATGTGGACTAGAAGACCTCAGGACATGTGGACCTAAACTCATGAGGACATGTGGAGTAGAAGACCTGAGGACATGTGGACCTAAACTCCTGGGGACATATGGAGTAGAAGACCTGAGGACAGGTGGACCTAAACTCCTGGGGACATGTGGACTAGAAGACCTGAGGAGATGTGGACTTAAACTCCTGGGGACATGTGGACCTGAAAACCTGAAAACAAGTGGACTAGAAGACCTGAAGACAGGTGGACCTAAACTCCTGGGGACACGTTACCTGAACACCTGAAGACAGGTGGACTAGAAGACCTGAGGACATGTGGACCTAAACTCCTGGGGACATGTGGACTCAAAGACCTGAGGACATGTGGACCTAAACTCCTGGGAACATGTGGACCTGAAGACCTGAGGACAGGTGGACCTAAACTCATGAGGACATGTGGAGTAGAAGACCTGAGGACATGTGGATGTAAATTCCTGGGGACATGTGGACCTAAACTCCTGGGGACATGTGGACTTAAAGACCTGAGGACATGTGGATCTAAACCCCTG
>JARVJO010000180.1:2188934-2216755 GCA_031762555.1 Cynodonichthys magdalenae | reverse complement strand
ACATGTGGACCTGAAGACCTCAGGACATGTGGACCTAAACTCCTGGGGACATGTGGACTAGAAGACTTGAGGACATGTGGACCTAAACTCCTCAGGACATGTGGACCTGAAGACCTGAAGAGAGGTGGACTAGATGACCTGAGGACAGGTGGACTAGAAGACCTGAGGACATGTAGACTAGAAGACCTGAGGACATGTGGACCTGAAGACCTGGAGACAGGTGGACTAGAAGACCTGAGGACAGGTGGACCTAAACTCCTGAGGACATGTGGACCTGAAGACCTGAAGACAGGTGGACTAGAAGACCTGAGGACAGGTGGACTAGAAGACCTTAGGACATGTGGACTTGAAGACCTGAGGACATGTGGTGTAGAAGACCTGAGGACAGGTGGACCTAAACTCCTGGGGACATGTGGACTAGAAGACCTGAGGACATGTGGAGTAGAAGACCTGAGGACAGGTGGACCTAAACCCCTGGGGACACGTGGACCTGAAGACCTGAAGACAGGTGGACTAGAAGACCTGAGGACAGGTGGACCTAAACTCCTGGGGACATGTGGACTAGAAGACCTGAGAACATGTGGACTAGAAGACCTGAGGACATGTGGAGTAGAAGACCTGAGGACAGGTGGACCTAAACTCCTGGGGACATGTGGACCTGAAGACAGGTGGACTAGAAGACCTGAGGACATGTGGACTAGAAGACCTGAGGACATGTGGACCTGAACACCTGAGAATAGTTTGTTCACGTCTAAATTGTTCAACATAAAGCAGATTTTGACCTTTGCACACAGCTGATTAAACATTACTCAAAACTTTATTGATCTTTGTGGTAAAAACACTAAAACAAACAAAAACCTTTAGAAGTGAGATCCTAAAACTAAAGTTTCCTCAAACACTTGTTTTAAATCTGGATTGTAAAAAAATAAATAAATAAGTAAATAAAAATTAACTGTGCAGCAGATCAGTCATGGCTCTCCTCCTGACTTTTGACCTCCTGACGTATCAACAGGTCAGGGTCAAACACGGCGCCACTGAATGCGTGTTTGACCCCTAATCATGAGCGTTTACACACAAATCTACCTCTAAATTGCACGACTAACTTCAAATAAACTGAAACTGGTTTTAAACAAAGATGTATTGTGAAAACAGAGATATTTTGCTGACAGACAGAGTTGACTGTTAACGGTTATGGCAAAGAGTTTTTGTTTATTCTGTCAGAGCATGTGTCAAACTTAAGGCCCGTGGGCCAAATCCATCCGTCATTATCATTTTATCTGGACTCAAATGTAATATTTGTATAATAGTTTTATAACTTCTCTTTTTGCCTCTTCTTTGTGTTAGCTGTGGCAGCCATCTTTAATTGTGTTGACTCTTATGGTCAATGAGTCGTAGATGCACATCCAGTGATTAATTAAGAGTTTGTCCACTAATTAATAAAATATTTTAACAGTTACGCAAACTGACACAGGATAGCAGTTGGTTGTAAATATATTTTTGTATTTTAAACACCTTTATTTGCAATATTTACCACAGTTTTTACACCTTTTTGTACCTTCACATCCTTTGGATCGTTCACCTCATCGCCACATTCTGTCACATCTTCTCACATCTAAAATTAGTTTCCCATCATATCTCTGGGAAAATAATGTTCGATCTTGTTATGTTTATTTTTATTATGTTGGTTTGAACGTGTGCCAGTTCCTCGTCAGAGCTGGAGCAGGATACAGGACGGTCCTGGATCCACCTAATGAGGCGGCCCCAGAGAGCCCATCGGAATCTTATCAGTCGGTTTTACTTTCCTTCAAACATCGTCGGAGCCAGCGAGCCCCGTGTGCATGTTCTGGCAAGCTCTGTTGTGCAAACAGCTCCGCTTTAGGATCGACTGAGCTGTCAAATATTTCATGTTTGGTTTAGGTTTTTACTGAGAAATGATGACATCAGTTCTAGCGGCGGCTCAGCAGGAGGAGGAGGAGGAGGAGGAGAGGGGTTTCCCACTTTTTCCTCAGACCTGCTCAGATCTGTCCTGAAAGAGTTTGGATTCATCTTTGGCTGATTTTTTTCAGTTTGAAACAGTTTCATGATTCAGATAAGATGGCCGACCTTAACTACCTGACAGATCTACATCCGTCAGTTTGAAACGTTCTGAAAGCGTCTGGGTGAACGTTGAAGATGTTGGTGCGTCTATTAGGAAGAGGGTGTCGATCCGGCCGTACACTGATTTAGCTCTTTGGGTTTATGCGGCATTAGTCACACAGTTGGAGTGTGTGGGGGGTGGGCGTAAAAACAACGTGGCGAAGGAGAAAGCCTCGAGTGGGTGGGTTTATGGGTTTACGACCCCCTCAGGTCTCCACCTGTGCTGACACGGCTGAGATTTTACAATAAGAGTTACAAGCAGCTGGGTAGACACTCCCCCCCTCTTTATTTCTTTTCTTTTTTACACTCTTCTATTTTTCTCCTCCTTTACTGGAAGGAGTCAGGGGGGTTGCAGTCATTGTGGAACATTTGTCAGGCGGCCAGTTGCAGAGGCAGGGCCAGCTCCTGATTTATGGGAACATCTGCAAGATGCAAAGAAACTCTTGCATGTTTTCAATCAGACAAAGAGCTGAGGCAGGACGACTGATTGAAACGAGCCGCTCTGATGTTTTTCTGACGGGCTGCTCGTGTGAACGTTGTTAAACGACCGTGGGATTTCTCCGGCTCAGTTTCACGTTACACCGATGACAAATAAGAACTGGTGTAATTAAAGATCTCCAAGTCCTCGAAGGACATCTAAAATGAGCCTTAAAATCAACAATATGCTCGGTATCAGGCCCGTGGCATAGGCAGTGTAGGCTAATGCTAAGGGCATTGTTCGTCTAGGGGGCGCCACAAATGAAGGATGAAAAACTTGGTTTCTAAAAGATAAAAATATCAAAGACAAAAATATTTAATTTGGTGTGAATGTCTGAAACTGACAGAGAGATTTAGAAAAGGGCACAAGGCCGGGCGCCATTTGAAAACTTGCCTAGGGTGCCAAACTAGCTAGCAACGGCCCTGCTCAGGATCTTAGAGTATAATTTGGGAATGACCCAAATTTTTGGGGATGATTTTAATTTCAGTGACTTTTGGTCAACCAAAGCACAGAAACAGCTGCACTGATCAACATGAAATGTAGATGTGTCCGACCTACACTGAGCCAACCAACAGTTTTACAATAGACCCCATATTTGAGGAGGGGGCTCCATCTAAAAAGGGGTGTCTGGACATACAAAAAGGCTTATAACTCAAAAACTATTCAACATAGGAGCTTCAGATTTTTTTTATTGTTTAGCTCTGATGAAGAGCTATCCATCGGGCCCACCAATGAGCTCACCCCACAGACCCCCACCCAAAACAATAAATCTGTTCTGGTGTTCAGAGTTCTGGTGCAATTAGCACCATTATAGAATTAGCTCATTTTTGAGGAGGTGAAATCCAGAAATATTGAGACCAAAGAAAACTAAAAGCTCTTTTTTGATACTTTCTTTTGTCAAACTGATGATCTAATGCTTATAATAACCAGACAGCAGCCCCCCCCCAGCAGATTTCCTCAGCTTTATAACAGAGGAGTAATCATTTCTGTGAGCTGCCCCTAGCTGTTTAATATAATAAACATCTGTCCGCATGTCGCCACATCTGGCAGTAATAAAAGCAAATTAGCTACAAAATTCAGAGTGTCTGGCAGCGAGATAAGACTGAATCCATTCCACTCAGACGTGACCCGAGGAGCTGACCTCAGATCAGCTGGCGTGAACTCAGCGCCTTCAGGAAATCTCTGATCTGACACCAGCGTTGCTCATTTATCTGCCAGACCCCCGGTGGTCCGCAGGAACAGTCAACTTCCTGCCTTATTTCACAGGATGAGGATTCAACCAGAGGAAATTATTCTGTCTGGTCTTTTTTTGTCCCGAGGCTGTCGCTGTTGCTGTGACTGCAGACCTGCACCCAGAGGAACTTTTAGAAGTGGAAACCCTGAATACCGCAGTCGCTTGTTAGGCCACAAATTGTTTTTGTTTTTAAATTGCTGCAATTTCAGAGGCTTTCCTAAAAGAGTAAATAAACCATTGTGAGGGGAATTACATCCACCCGTCTAATTGAAACATGCTCAGCTTCGAGACGTGTAAAACCTCTCTGTCCAGGACCTGATGACATTGAGTCTGTATAAAGTAGGACTGCAATGCTTTGGTCTGAATTCCTGGTTATTGTAGCTCCACAAGCTCCTGTTTCACCCCTATTCTGGGATAGGAGTGTAAATCAACAAATTTATCATGATAGGATGTATTGATTTGTTTGGATGATGATACAATGTTTCACAATACAAATTCAACCTGTCACAAGTCTGCGATCGATACGATGCAACATGCACATCTAACATAAATGAAAGTGTTAGATGGGCATATGATGACAGTATGGATCCATTTTTTTCATTTTGCCCCAACGTAGTTTCATTAGCGAGTACGCTAATGCCCTAAATGGGCTGGTGCAGACAGAGATATTGCGAAAAAATACACGTACATTTAGGATCTGATCCATATTGTCTTAATAAAAAGACTTGTCAGATAATCTGGAGGATTTACCTGCGTCAAGGCGACTGACATAAAGACCTGCAGACCTCGTATTATATGACGAGCCAGATGAAAGCTTTCAAAAGCCTTGAAGAAAATGATTTAGTTTCAGGTTGGGTCAAACATTTAGGATCCAAAAAAGCTTTAAATGTCTGTCGACTTGTTTCTGTGGTGAGGAGTGACTTGTGCTGTTTGAAGTAATTAGCCTATGATAACAATGCTAACGCTAATGACGAGCTAACTCCTGTTATTTCTATGTGCTTGGATCTACTTGTAAATAATTTATTAAGCTTCTGTGAACCCAAATTTAAGTAACTATCCAGTAAAATATCTGAAAATTGGATTTAAACGATACGATCCTTACCTGGTAGAAAGTGATCACTGCAAACTCGTGCATTGTCCATTTTCTCCTCCTGTTTTTAGCCGTATTGTTGATCCATTTTTGTTGTCTTTTTTTCTGACACAATACTTTCTGAACATTACATTGTTTTTTAATTTTGCTCCCGTTTGAAGCAGGTTGCAACAACTGTACACAGCACAGATTTTAGCCATTTTGACGACGAGGCTGCATTTACTTCCTGCCTGTCTCAATTCTGTGACATCGACACTGCGTCATCTGCAACCCAGCAATATCAATGTACTGTTAACTTTCGTTTCAGTGTCTTGTCACTTATCTGCTACGAAATACAAAACCTTGTTTTTAGTTGCACAAATCTTCTTTTCTGACACGTGTTTATTCACATTTTATAAACATTCACCTCTTCAAAACTCACCCCAGAACAATACAACATGTCAGTCGTTGTAAATACCCCCACATTGTTTCTGTCTAAGTGTAATCAGAATCCTCTCTGTTTATCATTTATCACTGCAGAATCCTGCTTTGTTCATGTTCTGCCCTGAGATAAGAGACCTTGAATGTTGCTTGGACAGCTGTTCTCCAGGTGTTGGAGCGTGTGTGGCTCAACCAGGCCATCCTCCAACAACTGGCAAGACTTCCAACAAAAAAAAACTTATTCCTGTTAAAGCGGGGCACAAAACCGCACAGCACGCCGAGAAGGTGTTCGTAAACATGAGTCAGCGAAAACGATGGGGACGGGGGGTGAAACGATACATCATTGAAAAGCAGAACTCAAGAAGTTTTTCTATAAACTGAGAAAATCAGTTTGTTTCTTTTAAAGGCAGACTGAAGCAAGTCGTCCCTGGATGGAGGATCTGATTACTCCCTCCCCCATCTTCTCCAACTGCTGGCACCACCACCGTGAATCTGCCGTTTCATAAACACAGCTCCACTGTGGCAGCCAGAGAGCCGCGAGACAAGTTCCAAATGCAAGTTTCAACAGCTAGCGTGGCGCACAAGCACACCTTTTTCCCCTCCTGCTGGAGAGGAGAGGCCTGAAACAACAAACCACCTGGCCAGAAGGGCTTGGGGGGAGTTTGGGGGGGAAATCAGGGAGGGGGAGTGAGTCATCCTGCAAACAGAGAAAGCCTAGTTTGGACTCGGGTACATTGTGCTGCACTGTTCCACCACCAATTTGTGGGCTTAACCTAAATTACCTGTAATTATTTAAAGCCAGATTTATTTACGCGCAGCAATATTAATGGATTTATTATTAAGTTGGTCTAGATTTTATAATAGTTGGTTCTAAATTATTTGATTTAATTGAGGTAAGACATGAAAATGTGGAAAGTTTGAATTAAAAAAAACTTTTTCATGCTAAAATTGAATGTTTTTCTTTTATCTTTAAACACTGAAGCTTTTAACACCTCACTAATATTTCACCTTTTATTTTAATTTCTTGTGATCATTATTTAATTTTTTTATACATTGATTTGATCCCCTGATGGGGAAATAAGGTTTCTGCATTCAACCCATCACACATGTGAACACATGTGGAGCAGTGGGCTGCCAATTACAGTGCCCGGGAAGCAACTGAGGGGTTAAAGGGCGTTGCTCAAGGGCCCAAAGTGGGGCTGGTTGGTCCCAGAGTTGAACCGGCGACCTTCCGATCACAGACTCAGCGTTTCTATGCACCACCACTCCCCATTTATTGATTTATTCGTTCCCAGACTCTCATGTTTATATTTTTCACCCAGAATAGCCAGTATTTGTTTGGTCTAAACGTGTCAAAATTTGTGACAACTGAAACCTCCGATCCCCAAACTTTCACATGGTTCATGTGATTTATGTTGAAACCTTTACACCAGGAATATTCCAGCAGCAGTATTAATCAGGCTGCACCTGAAGTGCTGCTATTTGCATTTATAATATGGCTATGATTGTTTTTTTAATGAGTTTTATGTTTTGTTGGACCCCAAGAATAGTAGTCACTGCTGCGGTACAAACTAATGGGGATCCTTTTAAATAAATAAAATAAACTATAAAATTCTACAGAAACAACTATAAAATGCAGAATTAACAGCAAGGTTTAAAAATCACATTTTCATGAATCACAATAAAATGTTTGAGATTGAAGTTGTTTAAAGACAGCAGTGATCAACTTAGCCCCAGTTAGATTAGTTGTTAGTCAGTCCAGTCAGTCCTCTATTGCACATCTGTCGAACTCAAGGTCCGTGGACCAAATGTTGCCCACCACTGATTTTATGTGGCCTGCAAGAGCTTCAAAGATGTTTTAATGTCTTAAAATAAGCTTCTTTAAAGGAGAAAAAATATCATGCAAAATCCAATTTTTTTTGCTAAATATAGTGTTAATTATATTTTGTTGTGGATTTGGAGTCTCTAGGAGGCAGAAAGTTGACGATCTCTTTATATTCTGTTTGGGTCATAATTTTTCAGCCTGTTCAGTTTTCTCTATTTTTTTATGACGTTTTCTGAGCTATTACGTCAAATTATCTGTGACGAAATTGCCAAATTAGGTTTGAACTTACCAACTACAATATTCTTGTCCTAACTCTCCTCTGGTTCTAGGTTAGACTCTGGTTCTGGGTCAGACTCTGGTTCCAACATGGCTGGATAGGCAAGTCTTCTGTTGTTGATATCTTTTATTTAAATTTTAAATAAAATGTTTGCTGCAAGCTAGAAAACATAACCCCATCTCTCAAACCGGAGTGGACCGGTCTGGATGCGGGAGGGGGGCGGGGCTTAACGCGTCTTCCACGGAACAGTAACAAAACCAGCTCCTTTGAGACACACCTCAGAAAAGGGGTAAAAAGAGGGGCTGGAAAAGTTAGAATAAGGAGGAACTGTGGGAACTTCCCACTTACATGTCGTAAATTTAAACTGGAACACGTCTCCAGTGGAGACAGGTGGGAGAGTTCAGAATTCAAGATGGCTGCTACTCACCACATCTCAACAGTGAGCAAAACTCTCATATTTTTACTTTATAGAAACACTGTTTCTATGCTGCAAATACCACATAGATCTCAGTTATTGCCTGTTAGCAGAGCTCAGCCAAAGCAACAAGACGAACGTGACATTTTATGTTTAGTTGAGGTTAAACATGAAACACTGAAATTAATTACAACTGCCCAGTGCCCATGTGACTCTCAGTGAAAATGAGTTTGACACCTCTGGTGTTGGCCATCCTGGTCAACGAGGGCCACTAGCATGTGTTAGGTGTTTCCCTGCTCTCATACATGTTCACTTAACCTGGAATCTTCCTGAAAATGATGTGAATGGAGCAGCACACATTTAGGTGATTTTTATTGTTTACATATGTGCAAAACATTGCTTTATTCAAAGCCGAAATAATTGAACATGCTGCAGATAAAACCGTACAAAAAAGTGAGCAAAAATAACATCTGTTTATAAACAATTTACAAAATATAATAAACTTTATAAAAATGTATATACTCATCTGTTATTTAACTGAAACTTTATCAGCAAAAACCATCATTTCTGCCATAACATCATAACGTCTTTTACATTCACTTGTTGCACATCACAGAAGTCCATTTGCTGAGGTAGAAATGTAAATTTTTGTTGTTTCTCTTCATAAAAGAGCCAAGAATGGCTGCAGAGACGGTCAGCTAAGTGCTCATCCTGCGCTGTGAGAAATGATCCGTCCTGCAGCTGTCAAAGGGCTGTTCGTAGACGCTGCTGCTCTGCTCTGAAGACGAGTCCTTGTTGACGTTTTCCTCATGGTTTGAATTATTGTACGGGTTCTCATGCAGAGTTATTCCATTATATGTAACCGATGATGGGTTGCATCCATTGTAAAAATCCCTGTGGGGCCTCCAAGGAGCTTTCCCAAATGTTCCTGAGAGAGAAATGTGTAGGAGAAAGTCAGAGGAAACAATCAGAGAACCTCAGAATATCAAAAAAAACTGAAGACCTACCCATGAAGGTGTTGCCCGGGGAGAGGTTCTCATGATGTCTCCCATAGTTGACCACATCTCCATTCTCAAAGGGTAGATTGCAGTCTCTCTGCTGGTGAGAGGGGTCCTGATGCTGACCAGTGTTGGGAAGCTGCATCAGGGTGGTGGAAGGGCACAAATCAAAATAATCAGGCAGCAAGAAATCCTTCCTTTTAGAGTTGCTGCTGCTGTAGTAGTCAATACCAGCTGGACTCTGGTCGAAGGAATAACCTGAAGGTGAAAATCCAGACAATTAAAGTTCTGCTTTGGAGTTTTTGCTGAGATGACAGATCTAAATGAAGGTTTTACCCAACCTGTAAAGACTTCAGATGGCTCGTTGGGATATAAATTATCTCGGCAAATCAGCGAGCTAATCGGCTCTTGATAATGGCAGAGCAAAGGATCAATAACTGCTTCCATGTCTGCTTCACTTCCTGTATCCAGCTGACAAAGACCTGTTAAGATGAAGAGGTGGTATCAAGTAAGCAAACTCAGAATATTAACTTTCAAGCCAAAAAAGAGGCAGGTGCATACCGTTCATGTCTTTAGGCTGCAGGTAGAAACCACTAATAGACGATGCCATGTACTGATGGCTGCTGCCGCTCTCAGAGGGGATGTAGGCGTCCTGTCGGTCAGCCAGGGTGCCCTGGGAGGACAGGTAGCTGGGAATATCTGCAGGCAGGTTGGTTTCATCTGGAGCACAAATGTGTTTTACAATTAATAAAACAGAAAGGTGGAAAATGAGTTTTTGATCAACAAAGACTCCACCAACCTGTGTTGGTGACGCTACAGTCCTCGTTTCGCCGTCGGGTGTGGTAGATGATGACCACCCAGACCAGAGATGTTCCAACTACACAACACACCACCGCTATGATGACAATACCCGCTGTGGCCCACCCGTCGTCGTTCGATCCATTCCCTTTGCCGGTTTCAGTACCCCCTATCACTCCAGAGTCGCAGTTGGGATTTGGTAGAACGCTCAAACGAATGTGTCCCCTCTCTGTTCCCAGAGCGTTGGACATCTCACAGGTGTACTTTCCTGCATCTGCATCTGCGGCATCAACAATGATGAGGAGCTGGTTGGCAGCAGCGAAGAAGTGACGCTCCGTCACCACCAGTGGGCTGTCATCTTTGGTCCAGTTCAGTCGCGGTGGGGGGCTGCCCCCAGCAATACACTGGAGGACTGCAGTCTCACCCTTTGCCACCGTGCAATCCAAGAGGGATCGCAAAAAGCGAGGCGTTTCTGAAAGAACCACAGCAGCAAGGATATTTTAAAGGGTTGAATGTTAAAATGTTAACCAAACTTCAACTGTAAAATAACTTCCTCACCAAGAACAGTCAGTGTAGCGTTTGCAGAAATGGCCCCTGCTATGTTCTGTGCCGTGCAGCTGTAAACACCGATGTCTTCTGTTTTCACATCTACGATGAAGAAGACATCATCCTCCGGCATGACGTGCATGCGACGTTCACGGGCTGCAGGAAAGTCAGTGCCTCCGTCTTTCTGCCAAGCAATCTGAGGGGACGGGTGACCAACAGCAGCACATTCAAGCCGAGCCATCGCTCCGGCTCTGATACTGAGGTCCATTGGCATCTTTGTAAAGGAGGGTAGCACTAGAAAACGACAAAAGACTTTAAGATTTAGAAGGTATTTGAAAAAGTAAATTGGTACTTTCTATCCCAGACTTACTGTGAACAGTGAGCCTGGCCTTAGTGGAGTAGGACGAGCCAAAGTGGTTGGAGATCACACACTGGTACTTCCCTTCGCTGGAGAAGTCCACGTTACGCAGCTGCAGTGTGGTTGTGTACTCCGTCACTTCTGTTTCACCTCCCGTACCTCCTTGGACCCGCAGGTGGGCCTGATTGTGGATCTCCGCATCGTTCAGGACCTCGTTATCCTTCTTCCAGGCAAAGGTCATGGGCGAGTCGCTGGAGCTGGCGGCGGAGCACACAAACGTCACGTTGGAGCCTTTGAGGCCTGACCGGGTCTCTGGCTGCACCGTGATCTGAGGCTTAGGGAAGTCATCTGGGTGGTTTAACAAAAAGGAGGAAAACAACTTTTACATTTCCAACGTTTCCTTGTTTAATTCAGCTTGTACAGAAGTCTGGGACGCTCGGATAAAAAGCTTAATCTGTGTTCGTTTCCAAAGCCCCGATTCTGGTGAAACGGCTCGAATGCATCACTTACCGCACACAAACTCCTCCTGGTTGACGGAGAACACACTCCTGCCCTTCAGCATCTGCGGGTGGGCGCAGCTGGCGTTGATGCAGGGCAGGAAGGTTTGCTCTGCCACCCAGACGGGAAGCCACTTCAGCTGGCAGTCGCACAGGAGGCTGGAGGTGTTCAGGAGCCTGCCAAGGGCAGGAGATAACAGAACGTCTAGTGTCTTCCAACACGGCTCGGAAAATAAAATTGCAGGTTTGACAGCAGAATCCATAGATGGAGGTTTTAACAAAGCAAAGTGGAGATTTCTGTAAAAGTGAAGTCACACATGGACACACTTACAGCTCCTCCAGGTTCTTCATCTGAGAGAAGGCGTTGGCTTGGATGGACATGATGGCATTGTTGCTCAGATCTCTGTAAAGAAAAGAGAAAAAGAATATTGAGAACATTTTTTTTTTTTGCACACAGCAGCAAATGTTTGATGTAAGGACTTCAAAAACATCTATCACAAGAATAAAAAAGGTCTGGGTTCCAAAACAATAAAACTCTGGGCAACAGATTGCTGAGTTAATCAAAGGAGGCCAAACTCTGGGACGCTTTGAGCTTTGGCAACGGCAGGGGAAAAAAAACTAATTAGAATCAAATGCAGTTGTTGCACAGTCGAACACACACAGTTGTCTCCACTCGCCTCGGTGATCGATATGATTTGGCTCACACATAAAGATGCTAATGGCAGATTTTTTTTTGTCTTGACTCCACATCAAAGCAGAGAAGACAGTTTGGATGCATGGCTCTAACAAACACCCTGCATGTCTTCCTCTGATTCATCCTGCTCAGTTTACAGCTCC
Organism: Cynodonichthys magdalenae; assembly: GCA_031762555.1. Lineage (NCBI taxonomy): Eukaryota > Metazoa > Chordata > Actinopteri > Cyprinodontiformes > Rivulidae > Cynodonichthys > Cynodonichthys magdalenae. The sequence goes on along the minus strand of JARVJO010000180.1, from coordinate 2,204,846 downwards.
GACGTTTGAAAACAAACAGCGAAACATGACTCACAGGTGCTGCAGCGTGTCCAGGCCTGAGAAAGACTTTTTGGTCACGGAGCGGATCTGGTTCCCCTGCAGGAACCTGGGAAAACAAGAGTCTCATCAGTTTTAGTCGCTGACATTATTTTGTTTAAACAAGTGTTTAATTTAGCATCCCATTGAAGCAACTCACAGCGTTTTCATCTTGTCCAGGGCAGAGAAAGGTCCGTTCATGTCTTCAATGGTCCAGGAGATTTCATTATTCTGGAGATCCCTTTAGGAGGAAACGAAAAAAGACCAAAATGTTCAAAAAAAACAAAATAAAAATCCACACCCAGAAAAGAACCAAGCCAGTGAAGCTTTTTTGGTGAGCGGCGGACATAAAAGACATTAAAGTGGCTTTGTGCTTTAATGGAAAGTCACTTCCTGGTTTTGTGGCACTTTTAAAAGTTTGTTGTGTGGAAGGGAACAACACTGAAATACAACACGTGTGCCACATTAAAACCCTATTCAAAGGATTTATTATTTTTAAAAATGCGGCATTGAACACAATTAAATCATTACATTTGAATTTTAAAGCAACTTTCATTGATAAATTGTATATTTTGACATATTTATTTGAGTTTTTGTTGGTTATTTTTCAGAAAGTTTATGTAGCTGGATAGACGTTTATCTTGCTGTCCACAGAAAGAAAAACACACCAAAATCCCTCAAAGCCCAGATTTTCCCAGAGAAATTGTCTCCTTCGATCCTTTAGCTGATTTAAAGCTTTCAAACCGTTATTTTCCTCGGCGTGCTCGGCTATGTCTGACTGAAACTTGTGCAGGGTGCGTCTCCGTTTGCGTTGGGGGTTGGGGGAGCTGAAGGCCTGAAGCAATCCAAGTCCACAAAGGTGCACACCTGCCCTGCGGTGACCTCAACAAGCAAGGCTAACATTTGGTTCCAGTTAGCTCCAACCACGGGAAATGTTCCCCAGCCTTTCTGTGGGAAGGGGGGATGGGTGGATGTGGTGTGGGGCTGAAGTTTGGACAGAGGAAAGGACGGTGGGGGGTTGCTGAGGTTGTGGTTGTGCCTGTCAGGAGTTTTTTATGTGTTTGTGGAGACACCTCAACACGGTAATCTGTAAACTTCCCCAGAACAAACCCTGCAGGACTTTTCTGACGTGGGTTTGTGACTGTAGGGGTCCATTTAAAAGAGGTTTTCATCTGAAACACCAACAACAATACAGGGACAAACTCACACATTATTTATTTTTTCTCTAGTTTTGTTCAAGTTTAGGTAAATAAGGACAGTAGCTATTTTATTAATAATAATAACAAAAGACTCATTAAATGTCATATCTAACCAACAAATGAAAGAAGTTGAATGAAACTTACAGCATTTGCAGGTTGTAGAGGCCACGAAAAGCCCCGTCTGCGATGAAGCTCACACGGTTGTTTCCAATGAGGAGCTCATCCAGTAAGCTTAAACCAACAAAACTGGATTCTTCAAGCCTGGACAGATGATTCGAGGACAAGTTGCTGCAAGAGGGACAGAAAATCATAAAAGGAAGTTAGAACAGCAGCAGACAAGAAGACTACACTTCTAGCAAACTGTCAAAACCTTCAAGGTATTCAGAGAAGAGAGCAAACCCAAGAATTTAAACATATAAGTCATTGCATTTCAGTTGTTTTAAGGAGTAAATACAATAACTAGCCTCTTGGCATTGATACCAAAAAGAAGAAAACAACTGAAAGCATGCCGTTGTTTTCTACAAAGTAAACTCAGATGAGAAGAAATCAGATATCTGGACACGTTCTGGGCCCACATGCAGCTCTGTTTACTCTCAGGTTCATGTGATAAAAGCAAGGCAGGCAGAAAAGGATACAAACACACGGATCAAAACCAATCTTTCAGTGAAAATCTGCAGCATGCACAGTAAACACTGAGCTGCCCACTGCTGTAAACAGACACAACAAAGAAATCCAATCAGCTCCCATAGACGAGGCCGAGGAATCTGACGGATATGTGCAAATTCTTAAAAAGATGTGAAAAAGAATGAGAAATGGTGGAAGTGTTGGGAGTTCTGAGTGTGGGTGAGGGACTGATTGGGGGGAGGACCTGGACTCACAGTTTGCTGAGTTTCTGGCAGCATTCCCAGATGTCAGGTTGGATCCTGCTGATAGAGTTGTACCCGAGGTGGAGCTGCTGCAGAGACTGCAGGCCGTACAGCCAACCTTTGCTCACCTCCGTCAGGTTGTTGTGGTCCATCTCCCTGCAGGCACGACAAGCACCACAACTCCTTCATACCACACTTTGACAGCTTTTAGAAACAACAAAAGGCGAGTCACTTACAGGACTTCCATGTTGCTGAGCCCATAGAATGCTCCATCCTTCAGGTGTCTGAGACCGTTTCTCTGCAGCTTCAGGGAACGAAGAGCGACCATTTCATGAAACATCAAGCCCTCCACACAGCGAATCCGGTTTCTGCTCAGCTCTCTGAAACATGCAAACCACTTCGTCAAGGTGATCCAAACCACACAAACAAAAGTGCAATAATATGCAAAAAAACATAAGAGGAAGAGCGTACAGATGCTGGAGGTTAGGCAGCTCAAAGTTCTTGTTCTGGAGGGTGGAGATGCGGTTCCGGTTGAGCTGAAGAACCTGCAGGGTGCTGGACAAGCTGCTGAAGCATCGGCTTTCCAGGGAGGAGATCCGATTGTTGTTGAGGAACCTGAACAGATTTTTCTTTAATATGAATTGTTTCTTCCAACGCTTTGGTCACAAAGTTAAAAATGAAGCTAATCCTTACAGGTTCTTAAGAGGCAGAGCAGGGAAGGATTCGGCTTTTATTTCTGTGATTTTGTTGTTGCTGAGGTCCAGGGTTTGGAGGGCGAGGAAGGGTCTGAGCTGCTCCTCAGAAATCCTGGTGATCCTGTTGTTTGCTCTGAAAACACAGACGCCATTGCTCCAATAAATTGCAAAAATACCCCATATTTGAATAGCGGCGCACAACAGTTTCATGTTCCCAGATATACAAACAGCCAAGTCCCTAAATTAGACTGTGGCATGAAAAAAATGACAAACTCCCAGGCACTCGTGAAGCCGGAGCTTACCACCCAACATGAAACTCTTCCTCACTTTTTTCTCTGTTTTAAACATTTTTTTTGGTCAATGCTGCGTGCAACAGATTGTTCAATACGATCAATGGCACAGCTAGTCACGTCAAAAGAAAAACCGCTTCATGTGTTATTTTGTTTATAAGGTAATTACCAACAAGGTATTTAAAAACATAACCCACCAATTACTTGGCTGATGAATACCATTCCCTCAGTGAAAGCATGCCTCGGCAGAGGCCAGCAATTTCCTGAGCTGCACGCCTCCTAAATTGCAGTGCAGGGACTGCTTAGTTATAAACAGAGCCTGTACAGTGCCCTCTTTGTGTGGAGGGATTCAGCAGTGGAGAGAGTGGACGGGAGGAGGGGGTCCGTCCAGTCCACCAGACTGCAGACCCTGTTTTCAGTATTCATTGCAGTGGTTCCAGTCCCTCCTCCAGCTACACCCGGCAGACCACACCAATTCATAACAAGGCCTGAGTTTGAAAGTTGTTTTCAACTGCTGAAATCTGTCCCTAATTGTCAGCGGCAGTTTTTCAAAATAATTATCTTGTTTCAAGCATCAGACATAACTTTAAAAACAAATTATTATCATTTACCATCAACTCTCTAAAACTTAATCTGGCTTAAACTTCCATATTATCCCATTCTGTCACACATTCAGAGACCTGTGTGCTCACATTGACCCAATTTCCACACCGCTTCAATATTTGTACACACGTTTCCACGGGAACGGTTGTTGACATCCAGGAAGTGCCAAAAGTTTTTTGCAAGTGAGGAAGATTTACTGGTTGACAAAGAACAAAGAGGAATTTGGAAAACTTGTTGGAAACATGGTGTACTTTGAAATTCGTATTGGTTACATTCACACCAATCTCTGCTATAAAAGTGGCCTTTTGTTTGGAAATTTGCAGGGTGGGATGGGGGTGCTGTCTCCACGCATCACAGCCCCTCAGGTCCAAACAAAAAGGCTGCGCACCACCTGTATCTCAGTTTTCATGTTTTCCTCACTGGTTGCTGAGAGAAGGAGGGCCGTTCCAGTTTTTCTCAGAGAAATGAAGCTAACAGGCAACAATGATGAAGATGTTCAGGTGACATTTTTAAATGGTAACAAGCGTGTTTCGTAAAAAAGATTCACCACAAAATCAACCTTTTACAAATAGAGCCTCTTTTACCAAACAATCCATGATATGGCTGCAAGGAGAAACCCCACACCAGTGGACGAGTGAATTGATGTCGACATGGACCACTACCCATCAAATGGTTGAACATCCTTTAATCTAAATCCTGCAGCTAACTGGTTGCTCAGTCTGTCTATCATCACTACATCAATATCACCATAACCTTTACTGTGTCAACCATTTCAGCTCTGTCACTTAACAGTCCTAAAACTAGACAGCAAAAACTCACTTATACTGTAATAGTAGACCCCTGAAAAATGTCCATTTAAATCCTATCCTTCCTACATCACAGTGAACTGAGACACCTCTTTAAACTCTTAACACAAACCTGCTAAATAAAGAGGTAGGGCTAAAGTAGGTTTGTGACAAACATCAAAAAAGTTCCCAATTTGTATTAAAACCCATTTAATTGGATGCAGCTAAATCAAATAAGCAAATAATACAAACTTTGTTCAAATTGGTTAAGAAATAAAGACATGCAATTTTACTGGAATAAAAAAAAGCAAACTTTGGCACTAATTTGATCAGATTATAGCGCTAAAATACACTTTGCTCAGAATGTAGAAAACAGTTTACACTAAAATATCCTACATACCTACTAACAGAGCGAACTGTAAGACATCAGTAATTGCCAGTGCTGGTGTTCAGATGCTAAGGCTAAACCCCATTTCAACACTTCGCATAACCCTTAGCTTAGCTAGTATTGTTGCAACATGGTCCTGGGTTTGAATCCCTGCTTGCACCCTTTCTGTTGGAAGTGTTAATGTTCTTCTTGTTCATGCACAAGTTTTCTGCAGGTATTCAGTTTCCTCCACAGTTAAAAATATGCATATTAGGTTAATTGAGGACTCTTAGGCTGTGTCTCATTTCATTGGTTGCATTAGACGTAGACTGCGGCCGACTGGCTGCAGTTCGGGTTGTAGGCTGCTTGTGTCGGCTGCATAAACAGCTGTGAAATGAGACGATCCACCCACTGCCTCGTTACCATGGTGATACGTTTTGCATCACATCGCTTCAGTTCTTTCAAGGTATAACTTCACAAAATTCAAAACCATTACAAATAAATTAAAAAAATAATTAATAATTTGAGTTTAGTTTCAGTATCATTAAGTACTTGTGACTGCATTTTATTTAACATCTCATTGCAACAAAACTGTCTTCAGCTAAGTTGTTTAATGTTATATTTTTCGGTTCGTGATAAATTTTAAAACTCCACCGTAAAAAAACCCTCAGCTGTCGTTTTTTTGTTTAATTTGCTGACGGCACAATGAATGCAGCTGATGTTTTTGGGGTTTTGTCGGATGCATTAGTAGGCGCCTACGAAGTGGGACAGCCTACGGCGTGGGGTAGTGATGTAAGCAGCTGACAAACTTGGCCGAGGTCGGCTGCAACCCATGAATTGAGACACAGGCATTGACGCCCCTCGTGTGTGTGCGTGCATGTATAGAAACACAACACCACTATTACTGTGCTGAGAAAACTTCAACCATAGATATTCACCACAAAATACATGATGCAAGCTAGACTCTGTTTCTGGGTAAATCACTGTGTTACCTGACCTTTTACACCAGCATTAGTTTTACACAAGCTGGTACCTGCCAGTACCCCCATCCTAGCTAGCTCTGTGTCCTCCAACACTTTCACATTGACCTCTCAAACTGACAAACTATTAAACAGTGGGTCTTTTTTTTACCAAACCTCAGATGTTTTCAGGAAATCTATCTCAACTAAGCAGCCAATTATTTCAACAGAGCACGTTTTGCCGTCTCGCTCGTGCTGCGTCTGAGCTTTTGTGTGTGTGTGGTATTTCCTATTGGAAAAAGAACAGAGTTTTTTAGATGCAATCTGATGACTCCTCTCCGCCATGGCGCCTGTAATGAAAAACAGCGCTACGATTCTTTTTTTTTTTGTTCAGACACCATAATAGGCTGATCACATATCTTTGACATCACGCTAACAACTTTCTCAAGCTTAAAACTTCCCCCACAGTTTACATTGACCAATAAACTCATCAATGCATATTTAACTCTCACGTGAAGCACAAATAATACGTCTGGATCTGTTATAATTGTTTTTCTTTTGACCAGACTAAACATTAACCAGAATAATCAGAACGAGCGATGATGTTTGTACAAGCATTCAACTCTTTATTCTGTAAACGAAGATTATTATAATAGCTCTCGTTTTGGTTTATAATTCATGTCTTCAACCAGGTTTCTTATTTCTGCTGAAGAACCAGTTGGTTCCTTCTCCACCTAATCAAACCTGGGATCTCTGCTGTCATTTGTTGAACCCTCCTGGAACACAGGCGGGGGGATTAGGCGGCGAAGGAGGGGTTTACCCCCTCCTTTTCCCTAAATTCCTGGGAAATTGTTCAATTAATTAAGATGATCACGACTCAATTACTACCAGCTGCAGGGTTATTGCCGTTTGTTTTTACTCGAAGCTGCGAGGTCAAAGGAGTCGGGGAGAGCTGCCGCTATGTCTGACTGGCTGTTTGAATAAGTGGTATTTGATACCCTGAGGTCTTTTTTTTCTTGACAATCCTCCCAACTTGGAGAAACTAAAGGAGGGAGAGAAATTCTGGAAAAATGTTCCACTGGAAAAAGAAAATTGCACCGAGCTGCATGACAAGAGGGGGAAAATGAGGGGGATTACCAATGATAGCAGTACGTGAAGGTTAGCAAGTGCAATTCTTTTTTTTTTTACTTCTTTTAGTTAAAAAATTGAAACATCTTTCAGTTAAAATGCATTGTTGTGTTGTAAAAGACAGACAAAGCAACATTTTTAAGTTTAAAGAACATTTGCTGGCAAAGTATTGGGGCATTACAGTAGCACTGGGAAGTGAAATTTCCTTGTTTTCATTTGTAAATTTAAACTGGAACGCCCCAATTCAAATAGTGGTAGCGACTACCCCCAGTTTCGATTTCAAGATGGCGGCTCTCACAGCTTTAGAAAGTGAACTCTGTAAGTTTTACTGTTAATTATAGTTCTTAATGTTTTTGTGCATGTTAAATCACTCATAAAAGTCGTGCATTTTTTGTGCAAACTGTTCATATTAAAATCAATGTTTATTTGCATGATGAACTTAGTAGAGTTCTCTTTTGTCATTGTTTATATTGTAGCAGTGTTGTAGCTAGGTTAGCGGCAGCAATACAATCGCCTGTCAGCTAACTGGAATGCAATTTCATACAGTTTGTTGGGAAATTACGTCACTACCACTTCCCAGTTCCGGAATACAATGTAAATGGAACGCACCATAACGCCCTGTTTTAATGAGTTAGTATGATAAGCTAACACTTTTTTCTGGTTGAGGTGTTAGTTTCGACTCTTGTAGGGGTGAGTCTTTGCTTCAAGTGAAGGAGTTCAAGTATCTGAGAGTCTTGTTTACAATAAATGGTAAGATGTGTGATGAACTTATGAGTCGGGGTCTCATTTAGATCTGCATATCTGGGTCATGACCAAAAGACCAAAAGCAGCTAAAACCCTCCAAAGAGCTGCCAGGCTCAGCCTTAAGAGACTAAAAGTACTTCAAACTAGGATGGAGACACCTTCTGGTTGTGTTTTTTGAGTGAACTAAGGTGACATGATGGGGGATTGAAGAAAACAACAATAACCAGATTTATTATGAAGGAGAAGAACGATGATGAAGCACAACAACTTTGCATTTGGTTAAAACATTGAGTCACAAAGAAGATTGTTAAAATAAGTTCTTCTGCTTTGTTTTGAAAATGGTTTTAAAGATACGAGAAGACAAAAATACTTCAAAATAACCCTGAAAAGATTCTTGTAGCAATAGTCTAAGCTAAACTTCGGTTTAACCATTATTAAAATGGCAGGGCTTTTTAAAATAACACATACTAGATTGAGTGAACCACACAATGAAAACACGAGCAACAAGACAATCAGAGCCCTCCATTTAAAAAAAAAACAGGAAAATCCACTCACAGGTGGAAGAGCTTCAAAAGATAAAGCCTTTCCTTCTCATGTTTCTATACTAATAAGAAAATGATTGCTGGAGGTGACGCTCCTTTTCTTAAAGCTGCAAACAAATTGTTGATTGACTGACTGAGGTCTGAGCGCCCTGCGGCGGCAGCTGGCTGTGTCGTGTCGGGGCTTGATGAGGAATACGCCTCATCTGGCCGGGGAGTCGGGGCACATTCTTCCACAGTAACTTCACGCCGGGTAGTTTTTCAGAGATATACCACAAACCAAATAAAAATTGTTGAGGTTTCACACACTAATATTTGGTGTTAGTCTGAAAGCACGTTTTGCAAAACAAGATTCCAGAGAATCACTGAATCGAAGTCTGCAGGGGACGATGATGGGTTTCCTATTTTCAATGAGACTGAAGTAAAGCACTTCTGCGTCCACAGAGTGGATTAAACCCCTGACATGAGTTCATTTAGTTCAAGAAACTAAATGAACCCATTCCTTTAAAGATGACAAACCATCTCTTTCCAACATTACGTCACTACCTCCAAGCAAAAAAAAACAAAATAAAGCAGCAACAACCACCTAAAAAGTCATTTAATTTCCATTGATGACATTTGTTCTAAAACATTTGGGGCTGACTGCCCCGTCTGGGAAACAAAGTGATTTTTAACCATCTTGCACAAAATTTTTTGTCAAAAAAATGTATGAATATTTTTGGTCATGAGCTTGAATCTGTGGTATGTGGTCATTCTTTGTGACAGCCAGTGCAGTTCTCTACAACAAATATCAAAATGCTCAGAGATCTTCTAGGAAAGTCTCTCACTGGCTTACTTTTCGACGTCTTTTCTTAGCTACAAGCACAACCACGGCTTTTTCCTCATCTTCCTCCTTTTTATTTAGTGTCTGAATATAGAAATAATAACCAGAAACATCAAGACTTATCTCTGTTAACTCTTGAACAGATATCTACCTGTTTCCCTGCTTCAACACCACGATTTTAGGTAGGATTTTGGATGAAGGCGTCAAAAATTGAAGCTTACGGAAGTTTACTTAAAGTTAAAAAAAGTTGCGAACAGAGAACAGACCGGGAGCAAATATTGTGACAACAGCAGCTACTGAAGCTGTAAAATTTCTACCCACCTCTATCCAAGCCATCGCAATTTAATTATGTGTCTTCCTCTGGCTTCATAAAATAAGCTCGCTGCTTATAAAGTGTCCAAAATTTTCATAAAGTTACAGAAGTACGGGAGCAGGCATTGTGACAACAACCAAATAGCAACCTCTTGAAAATGATGATGTTATAAACTCTAACCTGCAACCCAAAGCTTTATGTGCATGGTCCACGATTTGTTTCCTGTTTTTGTGGCACCAATTACAGGGCTGGCATTAAAGTTTTCTGTTGTTGTTGGTGTTTTTGTGTAGATAAAGATGTTTCTAGAAACGGTTCCGTGTTTGTGGATATTTTTAGATTTGAGATATTTTTAGTTCCCAGTCCCACCCTTTAGACCAGACCTGGCACTGGACAAGAAAAACAACTAAAACATTAAAAAACAAAACTTTTACTCACAGAATGAGTGTTGAGATGTTGGTAGAGTAGGGACCCAAATCTGGTATTTCCTCCAATTCATTGTGATTCAGTTTTCTTTTTATGTTGAGAAGCAGATAAACAGAAACTCAGTTACATGTTGTAAAATAAAAAGTTTTTAAGTTTTAGTGGAGCGATGAGAACACCAATACTTACATTTCACTTAGGTTTTGTAGTTTGGAAAACAAATTCCTATCAAGAGCCTGTAATTTGTTATGGCTCAAGTTCCTGTGAAAAAAAGCAAAAATATAACATTTTAAAAAGATTTTAAACATTTCTCATCTGTGACGATCAGAAGCAGATCAAAGACTCAATAATTACACTACATGGGTCAGAGGAATGTTTTAACATGTATGGTGATTGAAAAAAACAAGATTTATTCCTGGCACTGTCCGCTGGTGTTACCATAACTGTATAGTGCCTTAAACTCTTTTCTTTTTGAGATATGAAGCTTGATACAGTTGGATCAAATAAACTGGCTCTCTTTTAACATCCAAAAAAGGTTCGGATGTTAAAGTCCAATTTTTGGCTTTCACTTCCTTCTTAAGTAAAACAGGAGAGGAGGTCCATGAGAAGGGCAACAACAAAGATAAGAGAAGTCAACAAAACTTAAATTAGCCTGTTTCTGGGGTCTGGACTTGATTCAAACACGTTTCTATTCTGACTTCAGCAATTACAAAACTTTAAACCGAACCTAGTTGTATAAAAAGTTGTCTTTTCCGTCATAATTGCTGGTTTGAACGACCTCAAAAACCTCCAGCAGCCAGAACTCCTCTGGAGTTTTGCACACTTTTAGAAAATGTCTTAATATTTGCGCCGTTTGAAAGAGTTTGTGTGCTTCTTCTGGTTCGTTTTAGACTCGAGTGTTGCTCAGTCGGTTCTGTTTTTGTCTCGGCACCTTTGGATCTTGGCTCAACTCGACAGAGCCTTGTCTGGCGCAGCCTTGGACTCCTTACGTTTTTTTTTAATGAGCCTGAAAGCAGCTCAAGAGGTTTGGCGAACAGAGCCCCGTGTGCCATTAAAAGCGGCGAAGTGTTTGACGCTGTTGTGCACGAGCGACGCTGCGGTGCCAGACATGTTTTTTTTAACACCTCCCCTCCTCCTCCTTCTTCTTACCTCCCTCATCTGGAATCCATCAAGGAGCTGTGGGAGGAGGGGGAGAACCTAACAACTAATAATGTATCCACAATCCCAGGAAAGACGAGTGGGACAACTTTCATTCCCCCTGCTGAATTTTCTGTTTTTGTTTTTTAGCAGACAATCAACTGGAGGTTTTTTTTTTGGCCTTGCTCCTCTTTTTTTCCCTCCGAGTGTAACTTCTGCATCAAGAGCCATATGAGAAAGGTGTCCTATCATATTCCCAAGATAAACTCTGAGTAGACCCTACACTTCCATTTCCCCTCACAAAGCAGGCTCTGAGTGGAGCAAGATAAGACGTAGTACAAGCTGCAACCTGTGTCTGCTGCTCTGCTGAAAACACGACACGTCTTCCTTATCGCTCGCTGAAAAGTGAATGAACGGGCTGCTCTTTACGCTACAAGAGCTGTCAATACTTCTCACACACAAGCAGATTTACAACTAGGTTGTAGAAACGGTTAAAACAAAAATCAGGTCATCTCTCAAGTTAAACTAAAGAGCCAAACTTTTAGAAAACTCTGGGTCATATTCTTTACCATTTTGCACTTACATAAATAGCATATCTGTTTATCTCTACAATTCTGTTACTTTAGCTCTAATCTTAACTAAATTACAGCAAGATGAATAGATTACAACACAGATTATTTTAAATGAAGGATGGAGAGGTGAGTACGAAGTGACCTTTTGCATGTGGCTCCAGTTTGTACCCTATAGTCTGCATGCAAAGTGACCAAAACAGCACAAAAAGTAACCAGTAACTGATTGAAAAGCTAAGTAATAAAGAGATGTAGCCAATCTAGTTACTTCGTACTTTCACAATTTTGTAACCCTACGTCGAACCCAGGTGGTTACCGTTTTGTACCTATGTACGTATGCACTTATTTAACATTTTAATGAGTAATGAAGATACAGGTTTACAGCGGTGGGCACAGTTCTGCTAACAGCCAAACTAGCTTCTCATTTAGCGGATTAGCTTTTTTGCTAACTTTGAAAACCGATAGCTGACCAATTAGCTTCCGCTCAATTAGGTTCTGCTAATTGTAAGTCCACTAAAGTGTAAACGTTTAATGCCATTTATCTTGAATTAAATACAAAATATCCTCTCTTACAGTGTTGAACATGTCAGGCATCTCGTGTGTTAGCTTTTAGCATATTTAGCAGCTAAACATCAAACTAAAAGTAAAAACAAAATAAAGTAGCATTTAAGAATATTTAAATAACAAATACAAAAATTGATTGATCATAAAATATAGTAGAGAAAGTGTTTGATATTTGTTGTTTGACTAACTTCAAATGGTATTTATGAAAATACAGGCTTAAAAAGTATTTTATTCTGAAAGGGTTAAACTGGAAGTATCACAAGTTAGACAGGACTATAACTCTGGTTTGGATTGGCTGATTTGCCACATATGATTCACATTAAACCAACAGAAAACAACAGTTTTGTGTCAGTCCCATCAGTCTTCAGCTGGACTGAGATAAAAACATGTGGCACAAACTGCGTGACAGTCATTTCAGCGGTTAGCGTTAGCTTCAGCTAATTTTTTTATCTTTTTAGCGGATTAGCGGTTAGCGAACCCAAGTTTTTAGCTAGCTGTGCCCTCCACTGCAGATTAATAAAAGTCCTCATCTGTAATCACACTTGTTCCTCTGAGCATTAGGGGACATTTGTACCTGAACTTTAGCCAATATGTAACCAGACAATTGCAGTGCAAGTACAATTAGACAACCTGGGTACAAAGTGTCCAAAATAGCAAAAATATGAATTGGAAAAAGAATGTTTTATCTAGCACCTTTATAAAATATTAACACCTGGGTACAACTAGCAGTGAAGAAACAAAGTGACCTGGTTTTCTAATTTCTTCACCACTTTATATTTTTGCAGCTTTGGTCACTTCGTACCTACACTTTTCTGGGTACTAAATGTAGTTAAAATTAGGTCTAGGATTTCTGGGTAATGAACTAGACTTTTATCTTGTGTCAACAAAGACACAAATAGTGTAACAAATGAGCACTTATTTATTTTTTGTATTTTAATCACTAGATATAACGATTACACCTAACCAAATTTATTACATTTTTATTTATTTATGCAACATTTAAAAATTTTAGATACAAATTTTTTAGCTTCTTATAAACAACCTGTCATTTAAACAGCTACAGCTTAAAGCAGCTTCTTTTCTCCATCCCCTCGTTTTCTTTTTGTGAGTTTTTTCTGAACTAATCCCTCTTAATCGGTGCCGTTGGTCGGCTCCAGTGTTGCTAATTCAGCAGAAATAATGGGGTGCTGGAAAACAAAAGGCTCGAGCGGTTTGAGGGGTTTAAGATGTGCCGGGGAGCCACTCGTAAATTAGCATGCCAGAGTGAAAAGAATTTTACCCCTTGTATGGAAATTTTTTTTTTTTTCATTTTCTTTGGAAGAGCAGCAGTTATGAGACTCAGGCCGGGTCTGTTTTCTCTGGCAGCTACAAGTTTCCAGAGCCAGCACATTTTTCAAGAAGAAAATAACTAATTCAGCAGCTTCAACCAGGCGCAAAATCAAGTTCTGTAGACGATAAATATCCAGTTCTCCAAGCCAAATGTGAAGTACTGAACATGTATCAAGAAAACTGACACAGGAACGCAACTGTAAAGTCAAAGTTTAAACACAAACTTTAAGGATTTGTGTCTTAATCTGAAAGTCTTGAAAACTGGGGAGCACAACGTTCCTTTTCTGTTTTTATTAATCCAGATTCAAAATTTCAAACATTTAAATTTAGCTATTTTTGATACCAAAGTACTTTTGTCTGTTTCTTTTAATGAGTTTATGCTCTTAAAGTGTTCTTCAATATAAAGTTCATTTTGTAAAGCTATGTTTTGATTCAGAAGAAAAGAAAAATATATTTGCTTTAGGGCTAACTTATCTCTCACCATATGGCAAATAATTAGCATTTATATAAATGTTATGTGGTTCGCAGGGCATCCTACAGTGTAAACAAACACTAATTGCAGCCTGGTTTAATTTGTGTTGTTTTTCATGCATTTTTTGCTATCTAACTTCTGTTTATTTTGTGCTACTTTAGCCGTTTCTGTATCAAAATGTTCGGCTCATTCAGGAGATGAGTGTTCGGGCTTTATTTTACATTTTAACTTTATTTACTAATATTTTCTTCCGTAGAGCTCTTCAGTTTCTTCAACAACAATCTGCTTCAGCAAACTGGTTCTGTTTTTTGTCTCCATATGCTAGTTTGGTTTTCAGCTAGCCTTCTGCTATCTTTAGCTACCGTTCACCTAGTTTTAGCTTATAGCAGCCAGTTGCTACTTTTAGCATTTAGCTAGCTTTTAACTACTTTTGGCTTAAAGGTAGCCTTTCGATCTTTTTGGCAAACCTCTTGATACGTGTAGCTAGCCTTTTGCTACTTTTGACTACTATTCATCTAGTTTTAGTTTTTGGCTTGTCAGTTCCTACTTTTAGCTTTTTGGTACTTGATCAGACATGTATAAGCTTTGTTATTTAGCTACTTTTAGCTTACAGACACCCTTTGATGCATTTTGGCTAGCTAACCATTTGATATTTAGTAATGTTTTATAATTTTAGCTTCTGTAACTTTGCGCATTCTCAAAACTGTCAAACTATTTTGTTTAACCAATTTCCTGGTTAAAAAAAGATTTTGGCAGCAAAGGAGTGTAACTAGTTTTAGCTAATATCTGAGAGTAACACCTGAACACTGCTTAACGTTTTTATTTTATTTATTTTTGTTCTTAAAAAATCTGGAATAAAGTTAGTTTTTTATAATACATTTACTTATTTCGACTGAGAATAAAACTGAACAATCACCGCAGGTGAAAATACCAATAATTATACCTAACAAAAGGAGGAAATAAAAACTAATTTTATTTTATTTAAACTGCTGACTCTGACCACACAATCAGCCAGGAGAAAACTACAATTAATGGATCTGTTCCTAATTAAATACAAGCTAATAAAGGAGTTTATTTTTCAAAGGGACAATAAAGGAAAAATAAATCAAACTACCCATCAAAAAGCAATAAATTACATTTCCAGAAGTTATTCGGGGCACACAAAGGCTCTGAAAGTGGACTCACAGTCGGACTGTCCACTCCGGGATCTCGTCTGGAATTCGGCCCCTTTTCAGTCGACTGCAGTCCACAAGTTCCCCAGAACAGGAGCAGAAAGGGGGGCACCCGGACCCCCGCTCCAGCCGCAGGAAAAGAAGAAAAATCACGGCGAACCTCGTCAAGGTGCGAGGCTGCGCGGAGGAACACATCGCTCGTGTCCTGGTGGAACGAGCCTCGGTTAGTTAAAGAATAATCCCTGGATGCTGAGCGTAATCCAGGCTGGATGGTAGATCCAATCCCGTGTTGCTCTCTGGGTCCTCTACAACTTTCCCATTCCTCTGTGGAAACTTTTTCTGCGCCTCGCTGCTGCTGCTGGAGAAACTTGCGCTCTGCAGGATCCCCGCAGCGCAGCGTGAGCGCACAGCAGAGGTATGCGGGAGGCAGGGCCAGAGCTGTGCATGCTGGGAAATGTAGTCTGGAGCTCGTTTTCGACTTTGCGCTGGTCCTAGTGTGTGTTTGGTTGTTTTACAAGGTCTTACTAGTTGCACATTTTGACCTATTTCTCTATTCTACAAAAAAGTGTCGCTTTTGACACATGTAAACATCTAATTGCATTGGAAAAAACATATTTTAACATATATTTTTAATACATTTTTCACTTAAGCACGTGGCCTTTCTGTGATGCAATGCATTCTAGGGATGATGATGGGAGTTGACACTAAAACAGTGTCAAGGCTAAAAAGCTGTGTTGTCTGACAATTAAGTTAGTTTCTATGTTCTGCAAAATATATGGGTTATATATTTATGACCATATGGGTATATATACATACATACATACATACATACAGTTGTGGTCAAAAGTTTACATACACTTGTAAAAAACATAATGTCATGGCTGTCTTGAGTTTCCAATAAG
>JARVJO010000180.1:2143590-2158388 GCA_031762555.1 Cynodonichthys magdalenae | reverse complement strand
CTTATCTTATCTTATCTTATCTTATCTTATCTTATCTTATCTTATCTTATCTTATCTTATCTTATCTTATCTTATAAAGACACAACTATAGCAACAAAACATTGGTTAGTTAACAAGAAAACGTTTACAGGATCTTTTCTCTTCTGCTTGGCAGCATTTTGATTATTAATCTTATTATTTCAGTAAAAACAAAAAGGATTTTCAGTCTTATCTAATTGTTTTATGGCAGGACTTGGACTGGCCTTCAACCTGCAGCCAGCTCTGACCATGATCGGCAAATACTTCTTCAAGAAGCGTCCCATCGCTAACGGACTAGCCATGGCCGGCAGCCCGGTTTTCCTCAGCACCCTGGCTCCCCTGAACCAGTACCTCTTCAATCAGTTTGGCTGGAGGGGCAGCTTCCTCATCCTGGGGGGCCTGCTCCTGAACTGCTGCGTGGCCGGATCCCTCATGAGGCCGCTCGGCCCGCCGCCGGGCAAAGCCAAGAAGGACGAGGCGTTGGCGGCCGTCACCACCACCACGGAAAAGCGCAGCGCCTGGCAGCTGGTCAACAAGTACCTGGACCTGACGCTCTTCAAGCATCGGGGATTCCTCATCTACCTGTCGGGAAACTGCATCATGTTCCTGGGTTTCTTCGCGCCCATCGTCTTCCTCGCTGCGTACGCCAAAGACATGGGCGTGGACGAGTACTCCGCTGCCTTCTTGCTCTCGATCCTGGCGTTCGTTGACATGTTCGCCAGGCCCTCCATGGGGCTCCTGGCGAACTCGCGCTGGGTCCGACCCAGGATCCAGTACTTCTTCAGCTTAGCTGTTTTGTACAACGGCGTGTGCCACCTGCTCTGCCCGCTGGTGGAAAACTACACCGGCCTGGTGGTGTACTCCGTGTTCTTCGGCTTCGCCTTCGGCATGGTGAGCTCGGTACTGTTTGAGACTCTGATGGACCTGGTAGGACCCCCGAGGTTCTCCAGCGCTGTGGGGCTCACCACCATCGTGGAGTGCTGCCCAGTTCTCATCGGTCCACCATTAGCAGGTACGGCCCCGTCTTCGCTTCTCAACAGGGCCTGAAAATAAAGACTTTAATCTCTGATTTGTCTTTCAGGAAAACTGGTCGACATCACGAAAAATTACAAGTACATGTATTTCTGCTGCGGCGGCGTGTTGATCCTGGCCAGCATTTGGCTCTTCATTGGAAACTTCATCAACTACAGACTCCTGGATCGCGAGCGCAAGCAGGCGGAGATGTACAAACGGACTGAAACGGAAGATCCCGACCGAATTCAGGGCGACAAGGAGGCGGACGGCCTGGCCCAGGCCTCGGAGGAGCTGGTCGACAAAAGTCAGAAAGACGAGGAGTCCATGCAGCGGGAGACCAACATCTAAAACGTTCCTCTTTGTCTTCACGTCTTCGGCTGCAATCCAAACTGAGTCCAAGCCAAGAGGTGCCTCTCACCGTTCAGAACAAACTACTGGGCTCCACTGGACTCTTCTAATAACTGCCAAAGCAGGAGATGAATAAAGGAAGCTGTGAGGTACAGTATCCTCTGAGCTGCATGAGCTGTGACTACAACCGAAATATTAAGAGTTAAACTTTACTGGTTTTTATCAAACATTCAGCTTATATCAGGACGTGCACTGCAACTGTGCTAGTCCAAGGTTTGGCTACAAAAATCATCTAATTTCAGACATTTTGCCCCGAAGCAAAAGAGTTCAGCCCTTTTGACTGAAGAAAAAGAACAAAGGAGCTTGTCAGATCAAGCTCAGTTTTTAAAAAGGCAGCTCATTTAGAATGTTTGTTTCAACAATGTGCAGGTTCAGGGCTCAGAAAGCAAACCCAAGTCCCAGAGAAGGAGCTTTTACTGACAGGAAACATATCTTAGAAAAGTTATTTAAAGTTTCTTACTTGATTCCTTATCTTCTGGATATTCCAACTTTTCTCACAAAACACAAGGTCAGATTATTAAGTGGAATCAAAGAGGGAGTTTTTTGGTGGTTAGCTGATGTCATTTGATCCCTAATTCAAACCAGGGCTTCAAATATTCCTTTATAAAATGGGGAATCACACTCATAATCTGCTCAGTTGTAGTTGTTTCCTTTTATAGTTTAAACAAAACGTGTAACCAGTGATCTAGCCATCGGTCATTACTGTCACGTCTGTATAAAAACAGACAGGAAGTAAATATTACAAGACTTTGAACAGAGTTTAGACATTGTTTTGTTTCATGTTTGATAAAAAAAAGATCAAAACTAAATGTGTAATATGCTGGGGTGCATCAAATTTAACTTTACAATGGCTGCTGTGACAATTAAAAGAACTTAAATCCTTATTTGTGAAGTAGTTTTTATAAGTGCAGCTCATTAAAGGTAGGTGTAGGGAGGGATCAGTAGAGCCTCTGTGATTTGACTAAACTTCTAATGAACTTTGTTGCTTTTCCAAAACAAATGTCCAACACCTCTGTAACCACAGTAAGCTTCTACACAACGGTCACTAGAAATACACTAACAAAGTGTTTTTGTCTTGTCTGTCCATCAAAACATTTGTCTTTGACTTGAATATGATTATTGAGTAATTGGATCTGTGCTTACTGACTACAACAGTGCCCAGACAGAGCGCTGGTAATTAAATTAAACTATGGGTGCAACATTACGTGGCTGTAAGATAAGATCAGATCAGTTAGATAAAGGAGTCGGCTGTAGAGCACAGTACTGGTCCCACGTCAGCGGGGTGTGGCACCCTCGGGTCTGGATTCAAGCAGCAGAGTCCTGCTGTTGTATCCTCTCCTGCAGGAAGTTGGCACAGTTGGTTTAGTTGATCCTCATGAGTCCAAACTGATCCAGTACATGTTCAGCTGGGAAAAGACTGGAGCAAACTGGTGCATGTAGTCCATAGACTTCATCTTAATGACTAACCCTACCAGGGTCCCTGATTCACTACCAGAACTCAGACCCTATGGCTCCCCCCACCGTGGTGCCGATGTAAGACTGGTGTGTCTCTCCACAGATTTGGCAGAGTTACTTAAGGAGCCATTGTATGTGTAGACCATGGTCTGTGTTCAGATGTACAACAATTGTTTGGTGCCCATCCATATCCAAAGGAACCCATTGGTGCCCATTGGTCTTCATTAGTTCTAAGATCAGGTCACCACATTCTGCACACCCAGCCTCGTGCAAACCCTTATTAATCTTCACCAGTTGCTGTCTAATGACTCTACAAGACATCCTGTGTGTCGGCCGGCCTTCATCTACTGTTTTGACTGAAGGACGCTCCTCATGAAGCCACCACTTGTGCTCTCTGGTGCCTTTTCTAGATATTTCAGCTCCTTGCAAATTCAAACATTTACATAATTATCACTGGTTCATGTGGACCAATCTACTTCCAAATTGTTACTGTTTGGAAGATGTTCTATTAGAGGTGCTGCCCAACCTAAAGAAGTAAAAGATTAGAACTTTTTGTCCATTTGTTGCGATCACTTTCTCTTTAAAGTTAGACTTTAACAAACTAGACCATGCTGCAGGGATTCCAGCACTCTACTATAAATTATGAACAGATGTACTCACAGCTGGTGCCGCCGGGGCCCGTGTTTTATGCTGCCCGCCTGAGCACCGTAAAGCCGCGTCATAAAACCTGTGCAAACTTTTGATCGAGTCGTAAACCGCTGCACTAAACGTCTTGGCTTCAATAGTCTCACTCTCACACAGAAGAGTACGCTGCACTAAAAGTGAAATGACCACACTTTCACCCCAACACTGATACATAAAACTGCTGCAATTCAGAGAATTTAATTACGGTTGAATGTAATTTCCTCTGTGGGCCTTAACAAGGTATTAACGACCAAAACCCATCTGTATAATGACGGCTCTCGACACCTAGAGGCCGCGAGCGATTCGCTCTCTTACATCTTAATGCAAATATAAAGAGAAATGTTTCCAGTGGAGGTCCGCTCTGTCGTACACTGCCTTAAATCAGAACGCAGCGTAATTAGAATAAAGCTGAGAAACTTTTAGGTAAATGTGAGCTAGTTTCCTTTGAATGTTAGGTATTTAAGTAACTGTTCTGTCTTATCTGTGTTAACTCAGTCACTAAGCAGAAACACATGACAACATGCTACTAATTTATTAACATGAATCAAAATATGCGTACTGTATGGTGTGCACTTAGTAAGAGTTTCGTAATGTTGTTCAGGTATATAATTGATTTTATAATAAGTTTTAAATGCCGTCAGATACAAAATAAAACAAATTTTAATTAGAAATATAATGTTTGGAAGCGGTGATGAACAAAGATAAAATAAGGCCACTGTCCCCTTTTTGAGAATTGTAAAAAATACATCAAAACTTTTGATCTTTATCTAGATAAAAGTAACACATTATTATTTTTTAGATTGCTTTTAAGCCTTAATCTTACTTCTTTTTCTTTTTTGATGAGTGAATCCTAGTTGAGAAGCTTGAACATAAAGGAACAGTTTGGATGTTTCAAAGTGGGTTTCTGTGAAAAGTTTATGAATGGTTAATATGTTACCTGTTGTAGATGGTTCTTTAAATAATCAAATTTTGGAGATTTATGGCCTTTTTACTCTGCAAGGCTCAAATCAGGGTTCAGCGTGTTTGCACTAGCCCTCATGGTCCAGTTCCTTGATTTTTGGAACCCTGAGAGCCGTGGCTCTATTCGGACCAGACTGCCTGGTCCAAGTTAATAATGGCAGCTACTGCTGCTCAATGATTGGTTCACAGATTGGGGGCGTCATGTCCCACAGATGAGATTAATTTTACTTGAATCGTTAGTTCACAGAAGTTCAACTGTAGCATGCTAGCAACCTCAATAAGCTAATATTAGCTACCATTAGCAAACCATTTTTTGTTGCCTTGCCCCTTATCTGAAGCGTCACTTCTGAGTGGTCCAGTACGGTCTTTGAAACTTTTCCTATGAGTTTGATGTAGTCCATGATGAATAAAACAAAAATAAAACATAAGATTTGCACGTTTCTAGCCCCACCCACATCAAGGCGGAGTCTGGGTAGGACAAGGCCATGCTGGTCTGGCTGGGCTGCACCAGGCTGGGTCTTAGAATGCAAAAAGGCCATTAGACTGGACTGACGAGCTAATGGATAGTCCGAGCAAGGCACTGGCCCTAAAAATAAAAGGCAAGAATCATGGCCACCATCTTGCTAGGTGCTACATGTGTCCCTCGGTACTTTTTACATATTGACGCCACACTTTTTGTGAGCTACATGCTGTGTCATCACTATAAATATGCTGACGATTATTCATATTTTACTCCAGTAAACATACATCAAGCATATTAAGAAAACAAGATGAGAAAATTGTCCTTAACCAAATGTTAGCAGCAGCACTGCCCTAATAAAATCTTGAAGTGCCAGACCAGCACATACCTGCACCTCATGTTAACACGTCTACTTATCAAACCAGAGTTCCCTTACTAATGTTTTAGTTACAGTAAATTCACTTTGCTAATAGCTTAAACTCATTGTAAAGTTTTTTTTCTCTGGAGCATGGTTATTCAAAGAGCCATCTACCACAGGTAAGATACTATTTCCACAAAACTCCACCTGAACCTGTCTAAACTGTTTGTTTAGGATTAAAGTATTGACAGAGTTCAGAACTGTTCCAGACTAATGAAGGAGGTATCTTTTTTATTTGCTCATGTTTGCATCTTTGTTATAACTTTGAATGAAGAGAGGAACTACTTTTATTCACTGACGTTACATCCTGATTGTGAATGAAACTGCCTGCTGTACAATCACTTTCTACCTGAAAACACTGCCCCCTGCTGGTGGTGGACCACCCACACCAGGGGTCACTGTTTATTTCTGTCCTAACAGGGTTTCAGTTCTGAGACGGTGTGAAAAATGTTTGGTTCTTTGTTTATTTCTTTTTTTTCCCTTTTGATAAGGTTTTATTGACTCAATGCAAAACTTTCTGTTATGTGTAAAAAGAACAGAATGTAACCTTGAAAAAAAGAGGAAACCAATGAATTGCAGTACAAAAAGTAAAAAAATATATTGTTAGAAATAGAAGAAAATATGCTGGTTACAAAGAAGTGATTCAGCTGCAAGAAAGTTTTTTTTAATTTGGTAGTATTTTCTCCTTGTACTGCAAAGCTGTTTTTATCTGTAAAGTGTTTGTTTTAAAATAGGAAAGAATTAATATAATTTCTTAAACAATATAAAAAAATGACTTAACATGAACCTGTAGCTGAGCATCCATTTATTTTTATATGTATATTTTAAAACAAAGGATTATTTTGCTGAAATTTGACCTAGAGATTATATTTAATTTAAGCTGAAATGTAATTCCCCTGTAAAATGTATGATACAAGTTAAAAAAAGCTTGTTTCAAGAACATTTCTTTGACGTTGTAGCTTGTTGGATGAAGGATTGGATCATCTCTAACTGTGCCTTAATGTGAGCTACCAGATCAGGTCTAATATCTGTCTTTTAGCTTGAGCTGTTTGGATGTATTTTGTTTATTTTCTGTAAATAATCTAATCTTTAAACCACAAAGGAATGTCCTAAATGTCCAGCACTGAATTCAATCCTAATATTTATTCCCTATAAAGATAATTCCTGTATATTGTGCTGCCATGGCTGTGTAAAACAGTAATATTTTAGCGTATGAACACGATTGTTTTGACCTCTGTGATGCACTTTGTTCTATGCTGTCTGCCGGGTCCAGTTCCATTAGCAGACGTGCTGTGTGCTTTTTCATCAGGGTAATGATATTCCACTGTATTTAACAGTTTTTATTTTAATTCCACCATGTGTCCGTCCTTCCACTACCTCTGCAGCTGTCATGTCCTGTTGAGGGAAAAAAAAAGAACCACGCAGGTGCAGAAAACTGACTCATGGTTTTGTAAATCCAGCATGAAGATATCACGTATTACTCGAGCCAAATAAAGTAAATATTCAGATTAACCACTCACGTTTCCCTGTTTATTATTCTGGATACTGCTTAATACAGAGAACTACTCTGTTTTTGATGCCACACTTATTTTTTTATTGTTATATTTCTCTTCAAACCTCACTATCAGCTGGGAATGAATGAAAAGATAATACATTTTATTTTTGTTTTTAGCTGCAACGGATATAACTTTAAAAATACTTGATTGGAAGAATGCAATGATGTTTAATTAAAACATATTAAGGCCATAAATGTACTCTGAGATAGTTCTGAGTACAACCAGGAAAAATTATGAAATAAACATTTCATTTTATGTACATGAAGTAAAAAACAAAAAGTCATAACCTGCCTGAGTTTTGTTATTTTCCTGAGTTAGAAAAAACACCATCAGACTTATCCATTTAAGGTCTCTGGACCTTTAGAAATCCCAGCCAATCAAAACGAAGAAGAGTTTAAGTCTTGACTTTAATCAACCAATCAGATTAGGAGTTGAAGCATGTGGGCGTTTCCTTCGGGCTCGCGGGGCTGTTAAATTAGTTAAGGAGGCGTAGCTAACTGCTGCTGACCCTCTGACAACAGATGGCGATTAATTATAGTTTTAATTAAATAAAAATAATCTAAAAAATTAAAAATAGGCCGTTAAAAATAAAAATGGAGCCAAAAAATAAAGCACCGATAATTACTTCAACAGCCCAACTGTCTGGCTAGCAACTGCAAAACTTTAGCTAACAAAATTAGCTAATATAGAATATTCTAAAATATTAGAAGCTGGTGATTGTTTGGAAAACTTGAAGAAACAAGAACAACCAGAAGGAAAGAAGGTTTTTTCATTCAAATGAACACCAGGGGTGAGTAAAACCGCTATTACGTTTTTGAATGGCTTGGCTGTTGCAACCATTTGTTCAAGGAACGCAATAAAATTAGCCATTTCTTTCCTATTTTCCAATGAAATTTCTCTGAGTCTAAAAACGAAATTGAAACCAGAAATGATTATTTAAAAAATTGTTTTATAAAACAACTAGTTTGTGACATGAAAATAATATTTTTCATGTATGTAAAACCAAATTAATGTCTTTAATATAAATGAGACAAACAATTCAAGTTTATACTCTGCTTTTACATCAATGAAATTTGAATATTAATACAAATCTATTCTCACAGTCAAGCAGTTAAAATCTAATTTTAAAAAATGAATAAGATACTGGTTTGACCTCAGGATTCTGTCTCTATTTGTGGACAGTGTGGTTCTGTTCAGGGCAAAGAGCTTTGGGCAGAGACAGCAGCCCTGTGGGACGCCTGTGTGATCGGTCCAGTGGACACCTTGTCTATCCTCACTCCCTGGGGTCTGTCTGCGAGGAAGTCCAGGCTCCAGTTCCAGGTGGATGTTGGTAGGTGAACTGAAGGGGGTCCAACATGTCTGGGACCACAGAACCTGTGGTGAAGGACCAGTTAGCAGCTGATGTGAGTGTAACGGGTCAGTGTTTACTGGACTTTTCTAAGAAAACAGAGGACTAGTTGTGAGTTATTCTGATTTTTATGTTGCAAGGAGCCTTGTTTTTACATCCGTCACTACTGTTAAAAAAACAGCTGAAGGTTAAAAACTGACAAAAGTTTTTGTTTTTTATGAGCAAATCCACCAGATTAGTGTTTTTCTCAGGCTTTAATAGCAGATTTGCACTTATGAAAAGAAACGCTGCTTAATTTCTGATCCTTCAGGGTATTATGGAGAGTTTAATAAACTTCAACTGTCTTTATATAAAAAGCTAAAACTCTTGAGTTAAAGGCGGAGCTGATTAAAATTTTAGGGATAGATGCTTGTTTTTTTCCTCAGCATTTCTGCTGTTGGGTTGCATCAGTGAACACATCAGGTGTGGATGCTGCCAGCTGGCTCAGATCCAGTGAATACAGAGTCGATGCTGCCCGCCCGGTATCACAGAACACGCACTGAAGCAACAACAGAAGAAAAACTAACCTGAAACAGAGCCTCAGTAAAAACCCTGTTATCATGCTGCACGCAGCGGCTGCAGCACCGAACCAATAAACAGCAGCCCGGAGGCGTTCTGACCCAAAACTGGACCTCAAACCGATAACAGCCGAGAGCTACAAGCTGCTCCCGTGTCTCAACAAGGCGCACATTAACCTTCGCTTCGTTATGTTTCTGTGGAGATCTCCCACTTTGAAGTGCCTCCGTTTAACCTTCATTTAACTTTTGTGTCACGCGTTCCCCGGCGCTCCGGTCTGACAGAGGAAGCCGTTAGAAGTCGGGGAAAAAAGGGCCCGAGGCTATAAATGGCACATCAGCACATCTGTCTGCTCCGGCGCCGAGTTGTTGAGTGAAGGCCGACCTCGCTGCTCGCTCCTCTGCAAGTGGCCTGGATGGATTTCACTCGCTTCAGAGTGTCGGGGTCACTTTAAAGGTGCAGAATCCTGATCAAAGGCAAGAAGATCTAGTTTTTTTTATAAAACAAGCAGAATAAAACAGTTTGTTTTAGTTTTCTTTATAGTGTTTATAATAAACAATATTATTTTTATCACCTTTTAATTACTGTTAGATATTAGGGATAGGCAAGAGCTTTTTATTTTATTTTTTAAAAGTGGGGTTCAGTGGAAAGGCTTTGAACTATTAATATCTTACCTGTTGTAGATGGCTCAGTTTGAGGTTTAATTCTGACTGGGTTGACGAGCTAATGGCTAGTCCAAACAGGAGGAATGGTAGATCTGAGGAATATATTCAGTATATTAATAGTTTTCCCACATGCAGTATTAAAAATGAGCGTATTTCAAATATAAACTCTAAATTTGAACAATTTTAGTAATCCATCTGCATTTTTTATTCTGTAGGTTTTTGGCACATATCTCTGCAATCTTTGTGCTGTTTTAACAATCCACATAAAAAACCTTCAGCTCTTTTAGGACATTCTGGCTATGACTTGATATTTCAGCTATTTACACTTTTTTAGCTATTCCACTATTTCAGCCCCTTTTCTCACATTGAAAATGAATGGACCTGTTTTCAACATCCTTAAAATCCTTCAAAATGTTTCTAAATCTTTACAGCACCTTAAACCTTTTGTTCTGGTTCTGCTCTTTTTAACTTCCTTGTGCTACTTTTAGCTTCAATTTTGCCCATTTGAGCTTTTTTCAGTTATTTCAGCTCTAATTCTGCTTCTATTTTGTGCTGCTTTTTGCTAATTTGAGCTATTTCTGCTTCTTACAGTTGATTTCTGCTATATTCAGCAATTTGCAACAATGTTTACAAATATTTAGTTATTAGCTAAAGTTAGTATTTTTAGGCTAAATTCACATTTTGGTAGCTATTTCAGCTTATGTCTGCTAAGTTCTTTAAACTTGTACTCCTTATGCTTTCTTGTGCTAATTTAAGATTTTCTAGCTACATTTTAGCTGTTTTAGTACATATTTTGTCTGTTTTAGCTATTGTACAACAAATTGTGACTTTTTTGTCATTTTTATTCTTTTTTTCTTTTACTAATTTGACTTTTTTACACCCCGTCACCATCTGGGTGCTAGTTTCAACTTGTGTTTGCATTTAGCTTATGTCAATTTTAGCTTTTTTCTGCTATTTTCAGCTATTCTGCTAGTTTCTGCTTTTTTGTGCTTTCACCTTTTCAAATTGACCTGCCGTTAACAGTTTTGCTCTAAAACCTTTTCAGCAATAAGCGTTCACACTAGCATTTGTAAAGTGTTTTTCACTGCTTCAAATCGTTTCCTCCTCATCTGCAACTGTTTAGATTTAATCTGTTGTCTGATAAGTTTGACACTAAAAAAATATTCATCATTTGAAATTTTAGAAATAAAATATTCAAGTTTAGAATTTAAGAACAAAACTTTATTGTTAATGTGCTTTTTGTATATATTTAGCTTAATATTAGCTACACATATAGATTCAAACCCATTGAAGTTTGTTTTTAGTTATAATTTATATTTTCTCTGAACTTATATTTTTTATAAGTCCTGTGAATCTTTTAGAAAACCCATTTTTTGTGTGTGTGTTTGTGTAAATCTGCAGCATAAAAAATCATTTTCCCAGGCACTCCAGGTATTTTAACAACCTCATTCCTTTCTTGTTTAGTTTGAAAAAGAAAAAAGAATCTGACCTTCCTCGGCCTCAGTCAGTTTTTAAAATAGTTTTCTGTTTTGGAACATTGAAGCACGTCTCATTTTTTCTCTCTCTTGTTTAAAGCAGCAGTGTTTGGTCTAATTAATCTGTTTCTACAAAGCTCTGTGACTCAAACCTTCACAGATCTGCGTGCAGAGGGTCGCTTTTTGTCCGGTAATCACAGAGTTTGCAGGTGACAGACAGATTTTTGCTTCTAAAGTTGTATCTAATTGCAGTTTTTATGGTTCTGAAATGGACTTCTTAATCAAAAGAGTCTTGGAACAGAGCAGGTGTGTGCGTGAGATCATCCCACAGGGGGGTGGGATAACAAGTTTTTGTGATATTTTTTTATTTTCGAAGCATCTGATGATCCGACAAGGGCTCCCGGGTCGGAGCAGAGATGAAGCCAGACAGTGAAGATCTGTGGTTCTGCTTTGATCCGGCCCGTGGCCTAACTGGTGCTGACACCGAGCTCAGAGAGGACACGCCGAACATCAGGGTGCTCGCTCAGGTGCTCAGGAACATGGTTCAGTTAATTACCTTCAGCTGAAGCAGCTGATTGAGCTTTAGCTGTTTTTGTGTGGATTAGACGTGCTGGTCTAAGGGGCGGAGCTAAATGTGTTCACTAGTGAGTTGCAGTTTCAGGAGGGGGCGGAGACTAAACTTGTGTTGTTTTTCAGTTTTTTACTCATTAACAACAATCAGTTTTTCTCCAAAATATTTGCATTGCGTTTGAGGTCAACCCATCTCATTAAAACACATCTGAAGAAAAGCCATTTGTTGCAAAAGAAAACAACCTGACATGTTCAGATCCAAGGTTGCAGGTTTGACTCCCAGCCTTTCAAGGTGGAGTTTACATGTTTTCTCCTGGTTTCCCAAACATATCCACATTAGGTTCATTTGAAACCCTTAAAACTTGGTTTTCAATCTTTTTAGCTTCTGGCCAACAAAATAACTGTTTGAGAAACCTGTGGCCCCAGCTGGTTTAATGTTTAATGTTCAAACTTAGCTAAAAACTTGTTCTCTGAGCAGTAACCAGTGATTAGTGGGTTATATACCTGGTCCAGTGAGGTTCTGTTCTCCAGTCTGCAGATAGAGGGCGCTCTTCACCTGGGGTTCTCCTCTGCCTCAGGAGGAGGTTTGATTTTATAAAGATGGATGTTTTTATGGAGCTGATTCTTGTTTTTTCTACTGACTGAGTTTCAGGGTTTAGAGAAGAACCTTGTTTCTAAAAAAAAATAAGAGCAGAATTAAGAAACAAACCATCAGATATTCTGTGGTTTTACATTTATTGGCTGTTGCTGAATTTTTTGGGAGCTTTTGTGATTAACAAGAATCAACCAGACTATGAAATAAATCTGAAAGTTTACAGACCAAAACTCAACTACCTTCAAATCAAAGCTTATTTTCAAAACAACTCTTTTTTATTTAAGATGACATTTCAGCAGATTCTGTGTTTTTACTTGATGAAAACTGGTTGAACATTGTTTTTTGTCTTTTTAGCAAAATATTTCACAGAAAATGTTAATAACTGAGTCCTTTTTACAAATATTCTGTTAAAAATAAGTGTCAGCAGCCCCAACACGTTCTCTGAGCCGTAACATGGGTGATATGCATTCTTTTAATGAAGGCAGATTTATTTAGTATTTACAGGATTTCCTGGTAAAATAATTAAAATAATTAAATGAGTTTCAGGTTTCTTTTAAATTCTGATCTTGATATTTGTCGACTGTTTGAAACATTGACTTAAAAATGGTGATTAAAGCTGGAAATGTCTGAATCTGTAAGAAAAACAGGAGAAAATCCAAATCAGGGAAACAAAAAGGAGCAAATCTATCCAGTGTGAGAAACATTTGGACTCTTTAAATCTGTTAATTTGGACATTTTCTTTCTGGTTGCTGTAATTTGAAAAATTCTGTTTGTTTAAAAAAAGCTAGTTTTATTTAAAGTGATTGAATAAAATATTTTATCTGAACTCACATTTTTGAAAAATTACAAAGTAAAACAAGAAAAAACAAATTATATTATAATTAGATTTTAGGTTTGCAGCAAAAAATGTTTAAAAGACTAAAAATATAAAGTCTGATTGCAATAAAACAAATATAAAATAGAAACATTTCACGAAAGCAAAGGAAGAATTTGTTCTATAGAAGTGAAGATTGGTGTGTGCTGTTTTATCTGCATCTTTTCTACTGTTATTAATTAATTTTGATTAATCCTGACTGTTTGTAGACAGTTTCTTCCAAAACTGTATTCTTGGTCACGCACATTATTTTATTGTCTACATTGTGCCCCTCTCATCTCACATGTTTAAGATTTAATCTCCTCGAATAATCTCTAATTATGTTTCGTCATAAAGGAGGACGTCTGGAAGCTAAACTAGGTTTGAGACAATTGAAAGAAAAATTAAATAAACTATGAAATGAAAATGTTTACAATTTGAAGTAACTTGACGTCAAACATCTGTGACTCATACGAGGAAGCTGAGAACCTCTGCAGATATATTTCCTAAACTTGCTTCGTCCTGGAAATGAAAGTAGTTTAATCCTAAAACAGACTGACGTCATGACAAGAGGAGACAGAGATGCCTGTGTGCAGACGGACACCAGTGTTTCTTAGTTTTCTGCAGCGATGTCATTAATTACGTCCTTCAGGAGGGACGAGCGGACACTGTTTGCACGTGTGTTAACGCTGGGTAAAACTGGACACTTCTGGTGTGTAATTACCATCAAACTGCTGACGAGCTTCATAATCCGCTGCAAGTAGCAGCAGATTCTGTCCCACCGACAGGTTACCGGAAACACCTTTGTGTCTGTTGATGCTGCAGTTTACTACTCGGCTCTTTTAAACCGTGAAAAGACAGAAACCTTGCATCCTGTGCATGCAGATTTATTGGATTTTTTTACACTAATGTGAGGAGATAATGAAGAACGTGAACTGAATCCAGTCACTCTTCCTGCCCTGCAGGAGCATCGCAGCTCAAACTCCTTCTTTCACTTTCATCGCCGATCTTCACCTGACATCCACTTCTTCTTCTTTTAGCAATTAAACAAGTAGAGTTCGTTATGTAGTCCTGAAAGTTGGCCAGCTCCTGCTTGCTTTCACGCTGCAGGATGTTCTACCTGAGCACTTCCTGTCTGCAGGGCGAGGTTAGCCAGGATTCATCCCGCAGCGGGATGTGGCCATCATGCCAGGATGTGAGGTCAAACAAAGGTCATCTGTCTGAACCAAATCAGGTCTTTTTTAGTTTATTTTTCTGTTAAGTAAAACCATCACCTTTATTTGTTGTTTAGGAGTGATGTCATCGGGAATTACCAAGCTTCACAACATGTAGATGAGTTAAACATTTGTCACAGTTAGTCTGCATTATTACATGTTAAATAGTAGGTATTGGTTTTTCCTCTAAAAGTCAAACTATGTGACTAAAGTTCTGCAAAAGGATTTTTCATCAGTTCATCAATTATTGTAGCTGTTTATATAGCTTGTTGTTGACACTTTAAATCAATATATTGTGGTTTTTAGCACGTTTTTAGTTTCCTATTTATTTTGTGATTCACTGCAACTCCCAAAGTCACCAAACTTCTTGAGCTTTAAAGTGAACTCGGACGACTTCTTTCTAGATGGGGCGGCTGTGGCGGAGTGGTTAGATGAGTCGTCCTGGAACCGGAAGGTCACCAGTTCGATCCCCATTCCAGCTGTCTCAGTTGTTGTGTCCTTGGGCAAGACACTTAACCCGCCTTGCCTACTGATGGTGGTCAGAGGGTCC
>JARVJO010000180.1:2102201-2112262 GCA_031762555.1 Cynodonichthys magdalenae | reverse complement strand
TCCTGTTTACTACAGACATGCGTCTGACGTAATTACTGGGTGATTCGCATCAAGCCAGTTGATGGAAACACATCTTGGGTCGCATTTATTTTTTGTTTCCTTTTTGCGAAATTTAAAACATTTGCTCAAAATTCGAATTAAATTGGATGGAAACACGGCTAATGTGTATACCATGCATGGGTCCCAAATGCGTGCATGTGTGGTTGGTGAACTGCTCTATTCTTACGGAAAAAATCTTAGAGAGCAGGCCAAGAGTAGCAGTTGTCTGTCCCTAACCATGGCAACAGGTGACGCCCAACAGCATGAGCCACCGTGAGCTGGGCGACCATAATGGAGGAGGAGTCCCCGTCTTACCGCGGCTTTTCAAAGGCTGAAGGATGGTGGGGAACTCAAAATGTGTCAGGAGGAGGCTGATGTTGATGCTAACGCTCACTTCCCTGACATGGATGACACTGAAGAGGATTTCTCAGCTCCACACTTGAGGCCATTAATCTGCTCTGGATTTTTACAGTTTTTAAGGCTTGAAGTTAGTGTTTTTGCAACACATTGTGGTCTAAATATATGTGTTTACTTCTGGTTCTTTGACATACACTTGTTAGTGCTCAAACTATGTGTTTAGGGTGATACTCATCTACTACCACACCAAAACTTAGCTGAATATCTGTAAAACCGTCAGACACTTGTGTGTTTGCTAGGTTCAGTTGGCTGTGGCGGCCATGTTGAATTATTTGCTCCAAAACTAATCAGTTGTAGATGTTTACCCTTCAATTACTTTCTGTGGTTCATGAGATATTTTGCTAACAGACACACGGGTAACTTTGGTAGTTAATCATAACGCTTTAATCTCACACCATCAGTCAGTGCTTGAAGTATAAGTTGGGGATCAGTCTCGGCTACTACCACGCCAAGTTTTAGCTAACTTTCTGTAAAATTGGCTGAGTTCCAACCAATTTTGTCTTTGCTATGTTTTATTACCCTCAGCAGCCTTTTTTTCAGAGCAATAACGTTAAGTGATGTTAATCCAATGACTACTTTGAGAAAGTTTCATTAAAATGTGATGTTTTGCTAACACAGGCCTTTAGGCAGCAGGCGATTATTGCATCCTGAGACACAGTTGTAATTTTTAGTCGATTCTTCCATTTATTTTTGTACAAAGTGTTCCCAGCAGTGTTCCATTTAAAGAGTCCTGACTTTCAGAACTCCACTGGGTTTTATTTTATTTTATTTTGTTTTGGCTGCGGGGGTCAGAGAAAATCTCCCACACAGAGATGAATGAAGTTCTCCATCCGGAAATCCCTCAAATTTGCATGGTTGTGTCAAACCTCTGGAGTGGCAGGCTGGTGGGTGGGGGGGAGTCTTGAAGCCCCCCGTCTGCTGGGAGGCAAACCAGTTAACCAGTAAGGAGTGAGCAATGTGCAGGAGACTGATAGCAGCTGCGCCTCCGGATGTGGAAACACGGTAAGAGACATGACGAGACGCTCGGCCAGATTACACCACGCCGTATTTAAAAACAAGAAAAAAGCTGTGGGAACACAAGTTGGTGTATAAAATAACAAAATGATTTCCAAAGTGACAAGATTTGTCAGAACGATTGTATCGCACTGATCAGCGTAGAGGACAGGAATCTGTTGAGGTTCTTTCAAAACTGCACCAACTTCTTGAAGGTCCTCCCAGTGTCCTGACTGTATCCACGGTGTTCCAACACTGGAAGGGAAATACTTAGTTGCCATGACGATAGGTAAATCTCATGCAGTTCACCTGGGATGTAGGTGGCAGATGAGGCGCAGAACCATTGCCGGTTTTATTTTTTACATTTTTTTATTACTTTGTCTCCAGTGCACCGTCCTCTGCTGATGCAGTCGTTACAGAACAGGGAGGAAAAATGTATTCAAGGAGCAGGATTTCAGCTGAGAGGGGGGCGGGCCTTTTTCTCACTCTTCACCTGCAGAATTCATCAGTCTGCAGGTCGCTGCACAAAACATTTCTGTTGCTTCACTGAGACAATTTTCCTGACTCTTACCATACCCCGATTATTTCTACATACTTTAAGCTCTTGTAGCCACTCATACATCGAAAAGTTCAGCTCCCATAAGAGATTGGTGCTGTGACTTGATTGTTTCAACTTTATACTCAAATCAGAATATTTATTATACAAATATATTCCCCAGTGTAATGGGTTCAGAGATTCAGTTCCTTTAAAAACATTACTCTCCCTGTAATTTGCTTTAGCATACTTTTTAATCAGGTTAGTTTTAGGTTACTGTTTTGCCTTGTTTCATTTTACGCTTTCATTGGGCTACTTTTAGCTAGCCTTTTGCTATTTCTAGCTCTATGCCATTATTAGTTTACATTTAGCTAGCCTTTTGCTATTTCTAGCTCTATGCTACCATTAGTTTACATTTAGCTAGCCTTTTGCTAAATATAGCTTTAGTCTACCATTTTCAATGGTTAGCTTTATGCTACTGAATTAACATTAGCTTTAGACGACCACTTTATTACATTAAGCTAGCCATTTGCGTCTTTTAGGTTTAGGGCTATCATACGGCTACTTTATCTAGCTTTTTGCCAATTTTAACTTTAGCCTACAATCAAGGCTATTAGCTAGCCATTTGGTATCTTTAGTTTTAGGCTACCATTTTGCGATGTTTAGCTTTAAGCTACCATTAGGCTACTTTTTGCTGGTCTAACATTAGAAGCACATGGTGAATTAGATGCAGATACTAATACATAGTTGTTAAAATTCATACTTTTTCTACTTTTTGTTTTATAATATTAAGGTAATTAATTCATACTAATATTTGCAGTATGGCTGTTTTTGATATGTGAAAATTATTGATATCAGATTTATAGTTGGAATTTCACCTGGACTTCAAACTAAAGTTTGACATAATGAAGAAACAATTGGAGTTATTTTTTTACACATGGCAGCAGAACTTAATTATCAGGATTCAGCTGCTCATTAAATCAGGATGCTGGTGTTAAAAGAATCAACTCATATTTTATTACCTGACTTCATTATTTATATAATAACTTTTCTTTCTTTTTCAGCATATTATTTATGTCTGT
The DNA here is from genome assembly GCA_031762555.1 of Cynodonichthys magdalenae. Taxonomy (NCBI): domain Eukaryota; kingdom Metazoa; phylum Chordata; class Actinopteri; order Cyprinodontiformes; family Rivulidae; genus Cynodonichthys; species Cynodonichthys magdalenae. Next base: position 2,109,196 of record JARVJO010000180.1, on the reverse strand, counting down.
TGGCTCCTATTTTATCATCTGTAAACTGTGAGCGTTGAACCAAACGGTTTGATGTTGCGCCTGTCCAAACCAGTTTCTGTCACTTAGTGCAGCTCGGTGTGTTTGAGCCCACAAGGCAGAGCAGAATATCGCTGCTGCAGAACTCTTTATAAATGTGGTTTTTATTGTATTTATGCCATTTTCCTCCTAATGATTTCTGACACTGTAATGGCTTTTTAAGAAACTAAAATGGAAACCTAAACCTGCAGTTTGATTTATTTGTGGAGGAAAAAAAATTGGATCCAGCATTTAGATGTGATTTATGACAATAACTTATTTATTTCAAAACCTAAACTTCAACACAGACAGAAACAGGAATCTTAAAATAAACAGATTATAAGTAGGAAACAACTTGTTTGTGTGCAGCTCTCCTCCCTCCTGAGCTTATTGCAGTTTGTAAAATTAGATTGTTTGAAAACTGCTTCTTAAGTTGGGCGTGTAAACTAATGCAACATCTTCCAACAGCAGCATTTTTCCAGCCCAGAAACATTCTACACAAATGATTCTTGTTTTTGAGATTGTTTGGTAAGATTCAGGAAGGTTAGCTGATTTAAAAAGAAGAGGAATAGCTGCTCCACACAAACAGTTATGGGATTAAATGTAAATTAATCGTTTTTTTATTATTTAGTACCATTAAAATCAGACCCAGACTAAATTATTTAATCAAAAACAGGCATCTGCTTTTTAAAAATAGCAGAAAAACTAAAACAAAGTGTAGTTATGTCTATGAATGGATCTCCAGTAGCTTTTTTTTATTATTGTAACCTCCTACTGTTTAAAAACAGGTTTTCTACAGGGAAATCTCTCAATTTTAGGTCTGAAATGTCTTTAACTTTGTCCACATTTTACATTTTTGGTCTAGTTTGGTCTTAAATTTGTCATCTTCTATCAACAGCTTATATTTTTATTTATTTTTTGCATGTGTGGTCTTTTATTTAAACGAAACAGAAAACTACAGCAGCGCAGGCATAAACAGAAACTGACACAAATGTTATCAGTCCAACAGACTCTGACAGAAGAGAAAAAAGAGGAAAATGTTTGTAAAATACACATTTTTAGGTAGGAGCCCATTTTAAAACGGATGGAAACGATGTAAAAAGTCAAACTGTGCAGAATATTTGGTTTCCGATGGGATGTGTGAGTGAGTGCAGGAGCCGCAGCTCTACCTGCGGCCCCGTCTCTGCAGGGATGAAGGTGACTGAGGATGACAGGCAGCCGAACGCCTTTTCACCTGCAGCTGATTCTGATCCCCGTTAAGACAAATGGGAACCGGGCGTCGCAATTACGGCACGGTTGACCTTCAGCTCGTTCTCCATGATTGAGCTGTTGCACGCTTTGCGCTCGGCCTCCCTTTTTTCTTCATCACAACCACAAACGTTTTTATATCCAAACACACAGTTTACTCTCAGCCTGCTGTCAGAATAGCTTCTCATTGTTATTTATTTGTGTTCATCTGTTTACGGAAAGAGAAACTCCTCACAGTCTCTTTTTTATCTTTTTTTTTCTCTTTTCGCTGGAAAAAAAAATTCCTCGACAGATATGAGAAAATGCAGCTAATAAATTCTGCATGCACTGATTAAATTTAAATTTCATAGGTCAAGAGCTCTCATTGTTTGCCCTGAAATATTAAAATACTGTTAATATTTTATGCTGCTAAATTTGCGGCACTGAATTAATTTAGAAAAAAAATGTTTGCAGAGAATAAAGTGTTTTTCGGGGGACCCAGGTGTGTGTGTGTGTGTGTGTGTGAGAAAGTTTTCTTCAGGAGGTGAATTTTTGATTTGGCAGTGCGGAGCCTTGTTGCCCCCACATGTCTCTGTCAGAGTGACTCACTGAATCGTGGGAAAATAGGTGTTAATGCATGAGTTTCTCACCAGTGAGATGATTTTACACGCCTCTGTCAGCCGACTGCAGACAGGGCTTGTTAAAGCAGAGATAGGTGAAATATATATTGTTTCTTTGTAATCAACTTAAAACCTAATATTAGAGCTCTGGCAGATTCGCCTCGCCTCACCTGGCCTCATGCCAGAGATTTAAACAAAGGTCTGTCTTTTACAACGGGGAAATATTCAGTATTTATGTCAGTCAGAACTCTTATTCTGACATTAAAAACCTGCAACTTGTCAGGTTTGAAATGTGCAGCTGGGGAGGTGACACCAAACACAGCAGGCAGGACGATGATGATGATGATGATGATGATGATGATGTAAAAAGACTTTTGATAAACTTGGGAACAAAGTAAAGATGCTACATAAAGAGAATCTCAGCTACGACTGCACCAAAATTTTAGCTCCGCATCAGTAAATCTGAGTTGTCCTCATTTTTGTGAAAGTTTCAATAAAATCCAGCCTTTTTGTTCTTGAGATATTTTGGAAACAGACTGATGGACACAGTTGATGAGTAGAACATGACATTACAGATATATTATCAGTCGCTCCTGAAATTTCTTAAAAGCCTTTTGAATTTTTTACTTTTTATAAGTGTGTCAAGTTAAAGGTAAGAACCAGAGAAGTCATCTGACACCCTGGTTAAAAAAAGAAGCCTCTGGTAGTGTCTGGAAACATTTAAAGGCAGAAACGGCACCGTTTTCTGCCCAAAAAATTCAACTTTACGTGTCTTTTTAAAGAACTATTGCTGCAAAGCTGATTTCAGATTAACAAATTTCTTGATCACAATGAATCATCAACTGACTGAAATCAGCTGCTAATTTGTTTGCAGAAACATATTTATTTGTTCCATCCTTTTTCATATGTTTCTGTTTTTTAAACCCATCAGAGCTTTTTATTAATTTCAGTTCTAACCTCGTTTTTAAGATTTACTGGTGATGAAATATGAAATGACTGAGCCTGAAAGTCTCAGCTGCCTTGAAATGTGACGTCTAACAGATTAAAATCCATCTGCACCTATTAATTACAACATGATCGCTCCTTTTCACAGCCAGTCACTCCTGCTGATCATTAGAAACAAGACGGGTGAATTGAAACGAGCCGTCTGTGAGGAGGAGATTCTTTTCTGTGAGACGAGCCACGCATGGCCAGAGCCTCTCCTCCGGCCCGATTAGTTCTGCTCCAGAAACGCGGAGAGTGACGAGCTAATGTGGAGCTGGTTGAACAGAGGCCTCGCAGGGACAGATCGATGCTGCGACGCCTGGCTTCATCCGGAACAACGACAAAAGGATACGGCACGAGCTGACGGGAGGGAAACCGTCACTTCACGTGTCATAATTAAGACCCGATGATGGATCATTGTTCAGAAAACAAGCCTGAACCACTCAGACTGCAGGCTTGTCTGATGCTTTCTTTTCATTCGTTCTTCACCTTTATGGGAGAGCAGCGAGAAGAAAACCCAACTAGTGTCTCTAACCCATCTAGAAACTTTCCCATCTCACCTATGAGCCGTTAGTTTCTAATCCTGCGATAAGAAAACATCCAGGAGTTTTCAACAGATGACTTGAATAACACTAAGTTCTGCTGCCATCTTGTTGATGATGAACCTGCTCTGTTCTTACCCCTCCTTTCTGGTTGTTACATGAATGTTCTGGCTGTATTTGAGAGTTATTCTTCTTATTTATTGTCCTGGGACCTGAGTACGTTACCTGCTCTCATCTGCAAATATGAACATTTTACCACCTAACGTGTTCCCTCTGTGCAGCCGTGTTTCCATCAACGGTTTTTGTGTAGGTGTTTATACTTGACTCCATGTTGTTGTACTACATGTAGGACATGTGTCAGTACAATGTAGCGAACATTTACGTCACATGGTTGATCAGCTGTTCTCACTGTCCAATAATTCTACTGGCCGCTCAGCTGGACCCTCCTCCCGCTGTCGGCTTCTTCCTGGGTATTCCCATAACATAAAGAGAATTACATTTCTTTTCTACGTCTCCAGACAGCAGTAACATCACCAACACTAGTTGATGACAGAATAATACCAACTTTCCTGATAGCAGCAACACGTTTCTGATAACTTCTCTCCATTGTCCTGAGATGTGTAGTTCCTGTGACTTTACTTCCTGTTTGCTACAGTCATGCGTAACGTCAACGTCTGATGTAATTACACTTTATGTAGCCTGGTTGATTCGCTCCAAGCCAGTTGATGGAAAGACGTCTGATTCACATTTCTTCTTTTTTTAACATTTAAAAAATTTGCATTAAAATTGGATGAAAACACGGCTTATCTTATCTTTAATGTTAGCATTTATGCTAACCATATTTTACCTAGTTTCCTCCAGTTTCTCTGAAAATTTTCCATCTTCCGTCTTTTCTTCAAGACCCTCGTCATCTTCAACACTTCTCTGAGAAACCTTGCCAATATTGTTCCAGAAATTTCACAACAAAATTACATTTTTAGCCTTTTAGACATGAAGCAAGCTGTCAAAATAAAAGTCTGAACACACGACTGTTTAGTGCAAGGGGTTCAGTCCTTAGATACCACATTAATGTAATTTACTTCCTACATCACAGGACAGCTTTAGCTCCGCCCCTCTCACAGTAAGTCCTGGCTCCGGTTCCCCCTCGCGACCCTGAAAGGAGATACAGGTCATGATTGATGGATTTAAAAAAGAATTGAATGCAGTGATATCCTAAAAAGAGACTGAGAGAAAACAAATGACAGGATTTTCCTGCACTCAGGGCATATTTTTAACCAATTTATGATCAGCATTTCATTTTTTAATGTGTTCAGATACCAAATCATAGTTTTCTTAATCTGTATTATTTTACTAATTGAACATTTTTTCTTCATATCTATTAGAAAATAGAGAGAACAGGGCAGCTAGACTTGAAACAAACTGAATTATAATCTGATTTTGTGGGTTTTCATGTGAATAAAGCATGGAGGCTTGTAATAATGTTTCTCTAACGTTACATCGCCTCAAACCTTCTGTAAGGTGTTACTTCATCATCCACCTGTCCAGCTCCAGGTGAGCTCGCTCGGGTTGATTTCCACACTAAATCCTTTCTCGTCTCCTGTCAGGATGAATTTCTCACACAACTGGATTTTCTAATCATCTTTTCTCAACCGGCCTTGTGTTTACCTGTGTTCCTCCCTCCCTCCACTCTGGGCCGAGGCGGACGTAACGAGACGGGTCCAGGTGGAGGGGGGAGGTGGAGGCAGGCAGGGCAGTGAACAATAATCAGCTGGCTCTCTGAGGGGCCGGCTGCAGCGGCAACGCAACACAACCTCACTTTAACCTTCAGTCAGCTGCTGTCACAGATCTCCTTTTTGTTTTCAGACATGTCTGCTTTCACTAACATTTATAAAACTGTTCAACTGAACTTTACAGGTAAAGATGCCAATCTGAACATTAAAGGTTCACATCTTTTAAAGTGGGGTTCTGTGAAATGCTGAGTGAATGTTCTGAGCTGTTAGCAGTGCTGAAATTTGCTGAAGAAGCTAAAGCTTTGAAAATAAACTAAATGTTGGCTAAACATTAGGTCAAATAAGGTTAGTTAAAAGCTAAATGTAGCAGAGGGATAGCTAAAAAGTGTAAAACCTACTTTAAAGTTGCAAAACAGTGGCTAGAAATTGCTGAAAATAGCACAAGAGTGGCTAGAAGTTTTGCAGTTTCTATGACCATGATTGATTATATATATTTTTTTGTAGCACTTTGAGATCTTTGAATATAAAGTGCCCTATAAATTAAATGTATTATTATTATTATTATTATTATTATTATTATTATCATCATTAGAAGTAGCTAAAAGTGGCTCAACAGAGGCTAGAAGTGGCTGAAAAAAGCTGTCAAATTGATAAAATTATAAGTGTTTTCTAAAGTCAGTCACCTGTAGCTGCCGTCCTGACTTCAAACTTTAGCCAGTTGAGGATGTGGATCCAGTGGCTACATTCTGAGTTTTAAGAAAATGTGTTCTGTGGTTCATAGCCAAATATTTTGCTAACACACAAACAGTTAGGTTCCTGCCGGTCTTTGTTTCTAGCAGGTGATCATTAAGAGCCCAACTTGAATTTGCATAAATCTTCCAGCTACAGTGCTTTGAATTAAACTAAATGTTTCTCAGGGTAAATAACTTCTCCTTTCCTCGTTCGGTGTCAGCTGCTCTGTGACAGGCAGTACCACTGAGAATCTGTAAAAACACATTCAGAACCTTCCAGTTTCAACTGCTTCTGAATGATGAAAGTTGATGTTTTCCTTTGTACAGTTAGTTTCCACCGTCTCTGTCAAGGAACATGTTGGGCTCCTGCATTGTTTAATTAAGAGGTGTTGGCTACATAGCAGCACACACACGCTGGCTGGTTGAAGGAACTCCTCCGCTGGGACTGGATTCGCTTTAAGAGACAAGCGTGGGCGGAGGAGAGGAGATGGGCTCGCCAGAAAAACGTACCGCGCTCCACCAACACACTGAGCACCTCCAGGGAACCGAGGCGAAGAATTCCTCCTGGAGTTTCTCTTTCTCTTGCTTCCCCTCCACTTCCCTCACTCCTTATTTGGTAACATTTAAAGAAACAAAGGCCGTTTTTGCTTTCACCATCAGTGTTTGACTTTCTGTCCCTCGCAAAGACCGAAAGAGAAGAGTTTAACCCCAACAGGTGCAGACATCATGACATGTTAGGGAAAAAGGGGGAAGGTGTTTCTCCAGAAGAGTCCTAAAATCCCAAGCTTCTGGGTCAGTTTTTGTTATTTTAATCTGTCCAACCATCGTCAAAGGCAAACCTGCTTCATACAAACGGGTTGTAGGCGTTACAGAAGAAACAAATCCATGCAAGAAACATATTTTCATTTTCAGTAGTTTAAACCATAAACATATCATAAGAACCATGGTCTCAGCAAGTCCCCATAAATACAGCTTTATTTTTAACACCAACAAATTCATCAAAAGAGTCTTTTCTGGTTGGTTCTTTATTCCTTTGATTCTTTTGATGCATCTACAGTTGTGGTCAAAAGTTTACATACACTTGTAAAAAACATAATGTCATGGCTGTCTTGAGTTTCCAATAAG
>JARVJO010000180.1:2017884-2029592 GCA_031762555.1 Cynodonichthys magdalenae | reverse complement strand
TCTGGTCTTTGTTTAGTCTTTATCCAGTCTTTGTTTGGTCTCTGGTCTTTGTTTAGTCTTTATTCAGTCTTTGTTTGGTCTCTGGTCTTTGTTTAGTCTTTATCCAGTCTTTGTTTGGTCTCTGGTCTTTGTTTGGTCTCTGGTCTTTGTTTAGTCTTTGTTCAGTCTTGCTTGATGTGACCGTTTCAGCTTGAAGCAGGATCTTATTTGTTTACTGACTATTTCAAATTATTTCTAATTACCAACATCCTGAAGGACCCGTCCCCTGTTTTCTTATTTACCCTCTGGGAACAGAACACTGAGTCCATCCCCTCCAGCTCTTATTCAGGATCCACCTCTGCTCTGAGCAGAATTAAACACTAATGAACAAACAGCAAACAAGCCATCAAATGCAATAAGACAACCGTTTAAAATGTGTCATAATGGGACACCTGTGCAGCTTTCTTTAAAGCTTATTTCATGAGTGAAATGATTGAAAAATTGTGCAACATATGTGTGTGGGCGTTCATGCTTATTTTCATTTCCTCTACATGATATGGCCGTTTACACGAAAGCAGTGTGTGGGTGTAAATGTGTGTATTTTGACCATTTTTCTATTGATTTCTTAAGCATTGTAAAGAATAAGTTAAGTATTTATCTATCTCTTGTTTACTCAGAGACAGCACAGTGAATTTTACTTTTCATAATGACAATAAAGACATTTAAAAGCTCTCCAGATGGGAGACGAACTGTCTTCAACCACAGAACAGAAGTCCAGTTCTTTAGTTTTATTTTTTTAACTTCTCCATTAGCTTTTTGATCGTGTATTGGGGACAACTTTCAGCTACTACCACATCAAAAGTTAGCTGTAGAAATTATAGTTAGAAACATTTTAGTTTGCTAAGCTCAGCCGGTGGTCAGCTTGATTTAGGTTGACTCCCAAAGGTAATTAGGTGTAGATGTGTATCCAATGATTATTTTGAGTTTCGTTAAAATCTGTTGAGTGGTTTTAAATTTGGCTAACAGACAAAGCTTGACCTCTTCTAGCTTTAATATGTGAGTAAAATAGAACAAAAAGAAACTTTTTGGACACTTTAATGGTAAAGTCTTGTGTTTTGTATGAATATGATGTGAACTATAAACAGTAATTTAAAAGGGTTTTTCTTTACACCCAATAATCTTTTTAAAAGCGTAGGATTCAATTTTGGTTGTAAGATGCTAAAGGCAGCTGTGTAATCCACTGAATCAGAGATAGCAGAGAGGGCCGTAAACTAAATTCTAAAAAAATCAGAGCTTCAACTCCCGGGTTCTGCTGCTGGATTCGATACAGGGATTACGCCTCCTCACTCCCACCCCGCGTTCTACCCCCTTCCTTCTCCGTCCCACTCCTTCCCTGGACCGTGACGGAGGCTGTCACCACGGACGGGCTGCGGGGAGCCGATTTGCTCCGTCGCCGAACAAACATTGCTCCGAGAACACAGATGTTCCCTCCTGACAGCCGAGGAGGGAAGCTCTCAACCCTGTCAGCCAAACAAGGGAGTTTGCCCACTCTTTGTCACTCGTTCCGCGAAGCATCTGCCACAAATCCTGCTCAGTCCACTTCGTAAACAAGATGAGGCAGCTGTCAGAGCTGCAACGAGGTGGACGTAGAAGGAGCTCTGCTTTAATATCCTCATGACTTGTTTTAATCAAATTATTACCCAGAAGCCTGCAGCTGAGAATCGAGCCGCGAGGTTCACAATTCAGATTCTGTCACCACAAAATTTAAGTGGCTCAATTCTGCTTCTAATTACTTCTGGATAACGGTCTATTTTAAGTCTGGGAGGTAGAGCATGTCAGAGCTGACAGCTCTGAACAAACCAAGTTAGATATGTCTTGTTTTTTATTTTAAATACAGGCCTAGCAGGTGTTAAGTGGATGCACATCGCCTGCTGTCTTTATTATAAGAAATAGTCTCAACACAAACTTGACTAAACTAAAGCCATTTTAAAGTAGCTTAAAATGCTGCAACCCATGAATCAAAGTGTCTCAGTCTTAGCCTGATGGCAAAAGTCTTAGTCTTAGCTTTAACACAGAAGCATTTGTGAGATGAGCAGTAGAGCCGAGTATGGGGTTTGTGCCAAATCTTCTCTGCCAAACAGTGTATTCTGCTGTTGATACCGACTCTTGTTTTGAGCTTCTGGTCCCCCCATGTGCTGCCAGTCAGGTGCCTGCTATTAGATAACTGCCAAGAATTATTGTTACAACAAAGAAATAATCCACCAAACACTAATTCCCTTACTCTTTGAGCTGAGTATAGTTACAACTTGTCCACTCCAAGAGATGTAGCCCAACAAAAGTCAATTGTAGAATAAGCTGTTTCAATAAAAATTCTGCTACAATACAGAAAAATGAACATGAAAACTGTTGGTTATAGAAATTGTAGGTTTAACTTAGTTTAGATCGTGACCTTTTCAAAGTAAATTTCAGTCGCCATAAATCAGCTGTCAAAGCCCAAGAAAGGTTCTTCAGGTCATACTGATGACAGAATAAAGTCTGGATTTCATGAGAGGGGATAAACTCATTGGGACACTTTAGAAAAAAAAAGATTTCATATTTCACCAAAGTAGAGGGCCAAGCAGAACAAATATTAGCCGTGTTACCCGACACTGAGAGTGAGTGTCCTTTCAGAGAGTTAAACACCAGAACGACCTTCTGTCCATCAAGATGCTATCTGAGAGGCGGCTCTCATCAAAACCACAACGACCAAATGGTCCCAACCTTCGTCTTCCCTTTGATCAAAGTGTTTCTGCATCATCACGATTCAGTGGAATATTTTCAGTCCGTCTTTCCCTCGGACATGGCCGGGGATCAGGAAGGTTTTTGAGTTTTAGTCCGTCTCTTTTAGCCACACGATCGATTCCACTGTGACATTATTTTCATCTATTCATTTTCTTCAATATCTTTTTCGTGACAGAACAGTGTCTTTTGGACAAATGAGACCAAAGTAGACCAAACTTAGCAGCAGATTCTCCCAGCTGTCAGGAGGTGGAGGGTTGGTGGTTTGAGCTCCTCTGTAGACCAAACCGGGTCCAACAAGACGTTGATCCTAAACACAGCAGCTGATCTACAACAATACGGGACTCTAACAACAAATAATCTCCACTGAGTGGCTTATTTCTTCATTGAGGTAAAACTGAGGTCAGACGAACTTAAATCACCAAACAGCAGCTCTGTAAACTCCTCCTGTCATCAGTTTGTTCTGTCAGCTACACAATGTTCCTCCTGGATCTGGACCCACACAGGGGCGGTCCCTGAGACGGGCCGGTGTCCTTGCACAGGATGTCAGGCGTCTCCGTCAGAGTGAATGACTGTCAGCCCGATGACTGCAGAACAACATGGAGGATAATAAATAAATGATGGATGAAAATTATATTTACCCTCCCTGTCAGTCAGGTGTGTCGGAGTCTGCAGCACCAGGATCTGATTTCACTGCAACTTCTTCTGGGTCACAGTTTTCTGCTTCTGGAGTTTCTGATGCGTCAGGATGTTTGTTTGGCTTGAAATCAGCTCGTAGATTTACTACTTCCTGTTTAACTGTCCTTATGTCTATTAGTACAAGTATAGTTCTAGTACTACCGTAATACTACTACTATTAGTAATAGTATAACTAATTGTGTTGTGCTGTTATACAACAAGTACTATTGGTATTACTAGTTGGGTACACGCCCTGTTCCAGTGCTAGTAAAAACAGTATTATTAGAGTAATAATAGAATGGTTACTATGCAAGTACTTATCTTTTTACTATAATCTGGTGGTATTGCTCTACTACTAGTAGTAGTATTGCTAGTACTCTTGTTTATATTCATATGACTACTAGTGCTAGTAATAGTACTAGTACTACTATATTACTCCTAATATAACTATTACTAACAGTATAACTACTAGTGCTTGAAAAAAGTAATACTAGTACAACTAGTTTTAATATAGTAATGGTACTTTTAGTAAAAGTATGTGTTCGTAGTAGTGCTACTGGTACTAGTACTAGTAATAGTACTCCAGTTGTATATTTACTATTACCAGTTGGGTACATGTGGTGTTCCAGTTTTAGTACTAGTATTTTTAGTATTAGTGCAGTACTAATAGCATAATTACTGGTACTATTGCTATACTATTAGTAGTAGAACTAGTAGTTTTAGTACTGTTTTTTGTACTAGACTAGTACTTCTACAGTACTTGTCGTACTAGTTAATAACAGGAAGCAGTTGAAAACTTGATGTCAGTTTGGCGCTCAGGTCAGTTGTTCTCAGAAGTGGGTGGAGTTTATTTTCCATTGACACTTTTTTCAAGCAAACTGCTGTTCAGAACACAGGTTTAAATCTGTCTCCTGCCTCTGCTACAATCACAATCTTAACTCAACAAAGTTCAGTTCTTTGAATGAAATCGTTCTTTGGGTGCAGAAATGCTTTCAGAGCAGCTTTATTCAGTGTCTCTCACCAGAATTTAATAAATCATACTTAAACCTTTTCATTACGTAGAAGGAAAGGAGCAGATTCTGTTTGGTTGGTCGGATGTCGTTTATCATCGTTACAAAGCATCAGCTGATGTTTGAGGGGTGCGCCTGTATGGACAGCTTCTCTCTGCCCTCCTCTTCATCCTCGACAGGTTAAAACACAGCGTTGACAAGTGGGCTCTTTTTGTGAAATAATACAGCTGCTAGTCAGCAGTGTAAACCTACATATTTGCCTTTAAATCCTCTTTCTACTGAGCAGATATGTGACAGCACTCCTCTGGGACAGAATGGAAAGTATATAAACACGTAGAACAGAACCTCTTAAGGGGATGTGCCAATCAAAACGCTGTGATTCTCACACACAAAGCTGTCAGCGCCGCCACTTCCTCCCTCTTCACGAAGCTCGGGAAGATATTAGAGCGAGCAGATCCAAACAAATGTGTCTATATTCTGGTGGGGAGCGTTTACTAGAAACGTTTAAGAGCACTAACAAAATCCTTCTCTTCTCTCGCTGTGTGATCAGAAACCCCAAAAACCTCGTCCTCGGCTTGGCTTCAGCCGATAACTGTTGTTTGAAACATGAACAGTCGTCTGTGGAGAGGGAAAAGGTGAGCAGCGAGGTGTCTGAACACATAAAGGATCTATTTTTAGGTGTTTAATGAAACTTCTCACCGCCAGACCGACAACAGCCGAGGAGCTGACAGGTGATTATGATGCTCTTTAATTAGCTCTCAAGCTCTGGTACGTTGGTGAGCAAATTATCATCACTCAGGGCTAAATTTGATCCGTCTTTAGCCACGTTTAAAACCTCAAGGAGGGTAAAAAATAACAAACTCTGAGGACCATTCTAAGGGTTTTCAGTTATCTAGGACATGGCAACAATTTATGTAGCAAGAGAACAGCTAAAAGTAGCAAACACATGGCTAGAAGTAGCAAAAGTCTAGGTGAAAGTAGAAAAAGGTTGGCTTAAAGCAGCAAAAGTTTGGGTAAAAGTAGCAAAAGGCTGGCTGAAAGTAGCAAGAAGCCAACTAAAATAGCAAAAGGACTGCTAAAAGTGACAAAAGGCTAGCTAAATATAACCTAACAGAGGCAGTAGACTGGCTAAATGTAGCACAATGATGGCAAAACGTTAAAGTAAAAGTAGGACAGCTAACAGTAGCTGTTTATTTTTTAACCCCTAACTTTAAACAAGAATAAAAAGCTAAACCCAAACTTACATCCAGTGAGTAGTACCTGCAAGTTCCATTGAATTTAAAAAGGTTCATGAGATATTTTGCTAACAAACACAGGCAAAAACCTGAAGGAATCTGATTCGAGATTAAAAATAGGACCATAAAAGCGCAGAGCTTCAACGCTAACAGGAAGTCAGCTCATTACCAACTCTTTAAACTAAAGCAAACCAGACATCCATTCATCATATCTGATCCTGGACACCTCTGCTCCGGTTAAATTCAGAACGCTCTGGAGACACAAACCATTAATCGACCAGCTCCTCCTCACCTCCTGCTGCTCGGTGTCGGCCTTCTCTCATGCCGGAGCGTCGATGGCAGCCGATCACAGTCCGGATCACAGCCCGGATCAAGCCCCACCAGAGTAGGCTGCGGGGCTGGACCAATAGTCAGAAAATAAAACCATTTAATGACCTAACTGCACAAGCATCCACTTCAAACTGATCTGTATTTTTACATCCCAGAACGCTGAAGCTCCGGTTCTTTGAGCCGCAGCCATCGTCAGGTTGATAATCTGGGTTAAGTGACAGATTAATTTGTGGTATTAGGTTGCATTTGGGTTAATTTGAGTCATGAAAAAGCTGCTCTGCCTCTTGTGAGCTGGATAGAACGTGTTTGAGTCTAACCAGTGTGAACTTGTTCTGTTAGCATATCTCATGAATTTCCTTTTTTTGCCACTTCAGTTGAAAACATAAGTAAATATTAGTTTCTTCATCATTAGTGACATTCTTTCTTTTTTTCCCAACAAAAGGAAAAATTAGAAAAGTTAAAGTGAAAGAAAAGATTGAAAGAAGACAAGAAGGTATGTGAGATTTCTATCCAGAAAACACAACGAACATCTGCCTCCACACCTGCAAAATGGGACAAAACAAAACTAACAAAACAAAAAACAAACGCGTGAATTTCCCACAAAAAACCTGATTATGCATCTACAACTGGTGAACTTTCAGAGTCAAACCAGTTAAAGATGGACGCCACAGACAACTGATTTTATCAAACATAACAATGGTTACAAAAGAGTCACTTTTTTACATATCGAGCTAAAATTTGTTGTGTTAGTAGCTAAGAGTCAAACTGCTTGTTAAAATATTGTGCGTACGTAACGAGTTCATTAGGAAATTGAGTTTTCTGCAGAAGTGCTAAATTATCAAACAAAGACAAACAAAAAGAAGTCTTACAAACAGACATGAAACTGTTTTCTTTACTGATAAAATGTCTCTTAATGCTGATGAATATTCTGAGTGTCAAACACCGGAACAAGTAATTAAAGATGGTAGAAAAACAGAGGATTGGTTAGAGCTGCGACTTTTCCCAGTTTCTTGCAGAAAAATGCTGAAACAGAAGGTTATGGAAATGTAGCAGAGCAAAGCAGAACTAATAGGTTGGCAGACCTGAAATAAGAAGGAACTAATGGATCTGGAACCCTGATTTAAATAGCTGAGATTTAAGTGATTAAAAACGTAGTGGCCTCTTATGTAGAAAAATCTGTGATTTTATTTTATTTTTCTTAGACTACAGGCTCAGGTAGAGAAAATGGTGCTGTTTTAATGCTCGAGACTGCAGAGAAGTCAGGAAATATTCACAGACTTGTTCCCCTTGTAAAACTAGAAAACCTATAAAAATAAAGACCAGGCTATTCCAACAAAACTAAAAACATCCACACAAGAGTCAAAACATGAGCTAAATCTATAAAAACTTTAGCAAAGTCAAAACAGGAGCTGAATGTATAAAATCTTAAACTAAAAGTGTCAAAATGCAAGTAAACCCTAAAAATGTGAGCTGTGTAAAATGTGTAAAAACCTTAACAGTAAAACTTTCATAAAACATGTACAAATGTAAACTTAGTTTCTAAACTTGTAAAAACATGAATTAAAAGTGTCAAAACTTTAGTAAAACAGTCAAATTTTCTGTATTGTGTACAAATGTGAACTAAAAGTTTCAAAAATTTAAATGTGTAAAAATATGATCTGTCAAAACTAGCAAAATTGTAAACTAACAATTTCAAAATTTAAGTAAAATGTAAAAATGCTAACGGTCGAAACTTCTGTCATACATGTACAAAGATTTGAACTTAAAGTTTTAAAACTACCGTAAAATGTGTAAAAACAATAACTGTCAAGTTCTGTAAAATGTGTACAAATGTGAACTTAAAGATTCAAAACTTAAGTAAAATGTGTAAAAACATGAACTGAAACAGTCAAAACTTGTAAACCGTAAAAACATGGATTTTCAAAACCTAAGTCAAGCATGAAAAATCATTAACTACAAGTGTAAAATCTCGAATAAAACGTAAAAACGTGAACTAAATTGTCAAAAATGTAAGCACAATGTTCCGTCTCAAATAACCTGATTATCATTAAAGATTGTACAACTCATCTCACCAAAATCACTGAAATTGTGTGATATGTGTCAAAGTATCAAACGCAAGCAGAAAAGATAAAAACACAGTCAAAACAGAGGTTTGCTTGCCTTTTAACAAGTCAAGCTTTTTCCTGGCTTGATCTTCACCAGAATTATTTGGTCCTTTTTAATTGACTGGAGTTGATTTTTGCTGCCGGACGTTCTGCGACACAAAGACAGACGTGATTTATGTCAGTAATTTCAATAAGATTTCCTGTACTCCATTAAAACATGTACATAATTTGATTGATGGGACTAATTAAGTCCAAACTGCAGCACATACAATCTTCCTTTAGCATAAAAAAGTGACAGGTTGTAAAAAAGTGGAGGGAGTTTAATAACACGAGCTGTAACGGTATCGACCCGTATTATTGCCTTTATTATTATTGGATCATCATTTAACACCATGATCTGCCTCACATGGAGATTTAATAGCAGATAATGTAATAACGTGATGTTGTGTTATCTGAGAATTGATTGCCCGGCCGGACTTTATTGCATTTTGTCGTCGTCTAAAGACACAATTTATTACATTCTGCCAACTTATTACATAATCTATCAACGAGAGGCGCTTAAAGTATTACAGAAATTACATTTTAAAGCTCGTGTTGAACATATGAGCAGATATTAAACTGTTACACGCATAAGATTAAAACTACAACCCTCAAAGACCACTTCTGCTGGTGGGCTTAGATGTTGTGTTAGCAAAATATCTCACAAACCACTGGGCATATTATTAAAACTCTCAGGAAATATATAAAACTAATTCAAAATGTCTACCACAGCTAATCCAACTTAGCAAGCAGAAAAATGGTTAAAACTCAGTCTGTTTTACAGATTGTGAGCTAAAACTTCATGTGGTAGTAGCTGAGACTGATCCTCAACACATAATGGTGCCAGCTGACCCTGCAGGTAAGATACTGACTGCTGATGCTGAACACCACCTCCAAAAATCCAAACTGTTTTGAATTATATGACTGAATGTGGGCTCGAAAACATTATTTGTTTCACATCATTTTGAACCATTAGTTGTTTTTTTTAATGATCTAAAATAAATAATATTGGGACTTTCTTTAGATCCAGATTTCTGACGAGGACCAGACAAGGACTGAAGAACAGTTTAAGTGGATGAGACAGAAAGGTCAGCCTGTGTGGAAACAGTTTACGGAGTAAAGTTCAGACTTTAATGTTAAAACTCCACCAGCAGCACAGACACTGAGGTTCTGATTGGACCGCAGGATGAACCTGTTCTCATTACAGCTGGTCTCCGGACGTCTCCGGAGCCGACTGAACAGAAATCAAATCAAACTGAACCGAAAGAAAGTGATGGGAAAGTCAGTTCTGAACGGGTCAGTCCCAACATTTAACACATAACAAAACAGTTCTTGGTTTAAAACTCCGACATGAAGCAGGCGATATGCATTCCACCAGGAATGGTAGGCCTTTAAGTACCTGACAGCAAGAGATGTTAGCTAACCATCCGCTTTCAGCTGATGTACGAGCTGAAACACTCGCCGTCACAAACTTTAATACGCTGGTGAAGATTCACTGTCATTCAGCAAAACACATCAATTTATGTGGCAAAAAGACAGCTAAAAGTAGCTAAAGAACAGCTAAAAGTAGTAAAAGATCAGCTGAAAGTAGCAAAGGAACAGCTGAAAATAGCAAAATGCTGGCTAAAAGTACCTTAACAGTAGCTAAAAGTAGCACAGGCTGGCTAACAATTGAAAAAGAACAGCTAAAAATGACAAAAGGTCTGCTAAATGTAGCATAAGAAAACCAAAAGGATGACAAGAAGTAGAAAAATGCCAGCTAAAAGTAGCACAGGCTAACAGTAGCAAAAGGACAGCTAAAACTGGCAAAAGAACAGCTTAAAGGGGCATAACGGGGACGAAGAGCTGGCTAAAAGTAGCAAAAGGACAGATAAATGGCTCACAAGTCTAAAGAAAAGTTGCAAGAATCAGGGTGAAAGCAGTTAAAGGCTGGCTAAAAGTAGCTTTAACTTTTAATTAACCTTCAATTTCAAACAAAAAGAAGCTAAACCCGAACTAATTTAGAAGACGTTAAAGTCTAAACTGCTGCGGTTTTTTTGCAAGCATGAATCAGAAGAAATTAAGTGTTTATGAACAGTCTTGTGGCCACTTTAGTTTGTGCCAGTTATTATTATCAGTGTATATTTTAAGGTGCAGGACTTGAAAACCTGTAGTCCGGGTCACGTGCATTGTTTCGTACCCGCCTTGGCCAGGTTAGACATCAGCTGTCTGCGCTGCTCTTAGCTCCACCGGTGTTAGCCTTTAGCTCGTCAGTCCAATCAGGATTTACCTGTTTTTCTCCAAACTGAGACTGTTCAAACAGCTATCTACAACAGGTAAGATGTTATTTGTTCAGAACCTGTAGAACTACAGATCTGAGCCCAGTTAAACTTTGTTTTTATATCCCTGGTTTCTCTGCACCAAACCTCAAATGATGGCTAAAGGCTAATTACTGTCTTCCTCCTTAATGCTGAAGTCAAGTCTCCCAGGGTAATAATTCTGTCACCTGAGGGGTCTGGTGAGCACATCCTGCTTCCAGATTCTGTTTTCTTAGTAGTTTTTTTAGGCCACTGCTAAAAAATAATCTAGGAATGAATAAGTATGCTCCTAAAACTCCACAGCTGAGTGTGCTCACGCCACACAAACCCCCACTTCCTCATTATAAGAGCAATGAGAAGATGTAGCAGAGGGGAGGGACGGCGTGCACACGGTTCGAACGCTTTGTGCTGTGCGGGCGCGGCGACTGTCTTCGACAGGTGCGGGTGGATAATTGGGCGTCGTGCCGACTACAACCGTGGCGCTGCTGTCTCCCCAGAGCTCATTACCATCACTCAGAAGTTCTGCTTAAAACCCGCAGCAGCCGACCCGTTCAGCGAGGCAGCGACCGAAATCTCTGAGCGCCGACATTAAAGAGGCTGTCACTCCCTGGGTTGTTGACATGTTGTTTGGACAGGTAAATGACGGCTCTCTGTGTGGCAGAAGCCTGGGAAACACGTCCCCAGACTCTGTTTCAGGTATTACTCCTGTTTAACTGGTGATTACAGCGTTACAGTGATGCTTTTAGCCTCAGGTTAAACACGAGCCGACACTTACAGACAGCTTTTAGCTGATGTTTACAGGATTCCATTTTTACCGTTTAAACATGTTGACCAGAATTCAACCACCAAAACAAATCAGTTCCTGAAGGAATACATACCACCTGCTGCCTTAAAGCCAAAGTTTTACACTTTTATAACATGTTTCAAAGATTAGCTAAGGTTTAGCTAAAGCCAAGGATTAGCAAAGGTTTAGCTAAAGTCAAAGATTAGCAAAGGTTTAGCTAAAGTCAAAGATTAGCAAAGGTTTTGCTAAAGCCAAGGATTAGCAAAGGTTTAGCTAAAGTCAATGATTACCAAAGGTTTAGCTAAAGTCAAAGATTAGCAAAGGTTTAGTTAAAGTCAAAGAATAGCAAAGGTTTAGTTAAAGTCAAAGATTAGCAAAGGTTTAGCTAAAGTCAAAGATTAGCAAAGGTTTAGCTAAAGTCAAAGATTAGCTAAGGTTTAGCTAAAAGCCAAGGATTAGCAAAGGTTTAGCTA
>JARVJO010000180.1:1988515-2006018 GCA_031762555.1 Cynodonichthys magdalenae | reverse complement strand
AATATTTATCTTCATCAGTAAATATTTATCTTCATCAGTAAATATTTATCTTCATCAGTTAATATTTATCTTCAGTTAATATTTATCTTCATCAGTAAATATTTATCTTCATCAGTAAATATTTATCTTCATCAGTAAATATTTATCTTCATCATCAATCCTTTCCTCTGACCTCAGTTTGCTTCTTCTGCCAGTCTCATCTTAGCTTCTTGCTCACTCTTATCAACTAAGAACAAGGTTCTGACGGATCAGACAACCGGGTCCAGAACCGTACGGGTCCAGAGCCGACCAGGTGACACAAAGAATCATTCTGTCATTTGCCCAGCTGTGAAGGAGCTGCAGCTTCGTGTCACAGAAATGTTCTTCAGGTAAAAACGAACAGGAACTGATGCGTGAAGCTGTTGCTTAGCAACAACTTCAATGTAATACAGTCAGAACAGAACTCATGCAGGTATGTAAAATATGCTAAAACCCTGTGATGAGGATGACTCTCAGCTACTACCACACTCAATTTTAGCAAATTATCTAAAACCAGCTGAGCTGTAGCCATTGTTTTTTTAAATCAGCTGACTTCAGCAGCCATCTTGAATTGGATTCCCTCCAAAAGTTAATCAGCTGTAGCTGAACGTCCAGTGATTAATCACTGAAAGTTTCACTGAAATCCATTCAGCAGTTTATGAGATATTTTGCTAACAGACAAGTGAAAAGTTAGCATCTCTGTCAGTGTGTTGAGGATGACTCTCAGCTACTACCACACTGCCAAAACCAGCTGAGTTGTAACCATTACTGTTTATAAAGTTGATTTTGGCGGCCATCTTGAACAGTGCTGGCTTCATTTATCTGTCAGAACCTGAAGGTCTCGGCAGAGAGTTTAACACACACACACACAGACACACACTTCTGCTGTCACTGAGTCTTCAAAAGGAGGAAAGGCCTTGGTTGTCACGGCGACGGTGATGCTCTGCAGAACACAGGTGGGCAGAGAAGAATGGAAATCCTCTGCCGTGGATTTCCATCTGATCTTTTTTCCACCTTTTTGTAAAGTGAAGAAGACGAGGCTGAAGACCGTTCATGTCGCTCGCTGCCTTTGATATAGAACTTTATCAGCACTTTACTTTATGACTTTAATTCTTAATTTGTTGAATCAAACCTGGATTTTCAGCTTAACAAAACATAGTTAAAGGACATTTTTATTTTAAATAATTACAGAAAAGCAAACTAAAAATTGAAGAATGCATAAGTTTTCACTTCCTTTTTTTCCTTCTGAAGCTCCACCCATTTCCTCCAGAAGCCACCTGACTCGTCCAATCAGATCCACCTCCCTGCAGGATCTAAACACACACCTGCACCTGAACCCAGAAGCTCAGTCCACCTGTACTTCATTGTTTGAAGGTTTGAGTACACACACACACACACACACACACACACACACACACACACTCACAAACACTTTTTTAATATTATTCAATTGAAGTAAATTACCTATAATCCAATAAAACTCCAGGTTTTGCAGCATTAAAGCAGAACACTAGGGGGGTGAATACTTTTGCACCCTGCTGTTTATATTTTGTTGACAGAGAAACTTTGTTTTTCTTGATATTTTGGTCTGAAGTGTTTGTTTACAGAGAGAAAACTCCTGTAAACCTTCAGCCTCTTAGAGGAAAAAACTAATCAAGTTAGTTTAAAAAAACTTATGAAATAAGTTAATTCAAATAAACAGAAGAAAAAGCAGCTGAGTTTTCTTGTAAATAATCAGTTTGTTTCTCTGTCCGTGCTCCTGTCAGTCAACAACAAACAGCTCGTGGTTCTAATAATATAAATATAAACAGATGAACGTGCCAGAATGAGCCATCATTACATTTCTAAACAGGAAGTAGGATGACATCAGCAGCTGCAGGGATGTGGGAATTAATTTCACTCTGGAGACGTTGGTTTCCCTTCAGATATCGGAGTCGTCGTGCGTAAAAACATCTTCCTCCAGCTGAGCGACGCTACAAAAACAAACAGACAGGAGGGTAAACAAAGACTTCTGGGAGCAAAAAGGAAAGAAACGAGAGAAATTTATTGTTAAAAGAAAGAAAGAAATTTGGATCCTCAGAACTGATTGACGTGTGACTAAATGCATTTTCAAAGCAGCAAAATAGTCAGAAACTAACCGTATAACAAAGCTAGCTTAAAGCTAAAAGCAGCTAAAGGCTAGCTAAAATATGGCAAGCTAAATACACAAAAATATTTTAAATTAGAGAAGCTGCCTTTTTCCATTCTGAGTGAAAAATAACTGCTGAGCTCAGCTGAAAAGGCTGCTTTTCAAGCTGAAGGGTGCTAAAGGCTAGATAAGCGCCGGCTAAAGGAAGCTAAAAGCTAGCTTAGAACTGGCTAAGTGCTGGCTAAAGGAATCTTAAGGCTTGGAACAGCTAAAAGGAGCTAAAGGCTGGCTGAAGGGAGATGAATTCCAGCTAACAACCATAAATAGCCTAATGCTAGTTAAAAATAGCAGAAGAGTAGCTAAAAACTAAAGGTTCAAAGTAACAGAACAATAGCTGAAAGCAGAGAAAGACAAAGTAAACGAGCTGAAACAGATTTCAAAGTAAACAATATTTTTAAATGAACTGAAGCGACTTGTTTCAATGGGGAAAATGTTTTTAATCAAAGTTAAATATTTTGAAAAATATAAGTTACAAAAACCAAAAGTCATAGCAGCCGCCTCCTGAATGAGCCGAACTTTTCCACACAGAAGCAGTTGGGTCACAGAAACAAGCAGAACAAAAGTGTGAATGCTGACTCGGCAACAATAAAAACATATTTGGTTTGCATTAAGTGTAAAACCAGATGTGGTTGTGTTGTCAGACAGCAGAGCCGCTCCCAGGGTTTCAGTTCTTCTTCTCTTGTTTTTATGTTGGCGGCTGACAACAAGGCTTCTCTCTGCCACATTACAGGACCAAAAGGACATTTTTAAAGAAACAAATATTTTAAATCGTGCAGCTTTTTAGTAGCAAATTGTTATGAGCTGGACAAAGATTTGAGAAAGTAATCACTGGATCACATCTACAGCTGATCCAAGATGGCCGCCACAAGTAATCTAGTTTTCAGGATACTTTGAAGCGAGGCGACGTGCGTTCCTTCAGGGAATTTAAATATTTACACTGATGTCAAACATGAACTGGTGTTTACTTCAGCTGTTATTTACAAAGTCTTCAGCTGATTGTTCTGCTCACACAGATCCTCCGTTGGTTCCTGGCTTTAAAGTCCACTCCTGAGTTCTGACTCGTTTAGGAGAACGTCCCAGAACCGAGCCCAAAGCAGAAACAAAACGAGGTCCTGGTCCGGAGTTGCCAAGTATTTGTTTGTTTGTTTGTTTACAGAAAATTTGGTGAATGATGTGGGTCGAGACAAATTCTTCTTGATTAATTTGATAGTTTTTAGTCGCCTGTCAGAGAAAAATGTCTCAGGTTTGCACAACAAGCAGAATTACTGGACCAGAGTGATGCTCTTTAACAAGAGTATGGCAGGCAGTTTTGACATATAATCAGCTTCACCACATTGACGTTCCAGATTTTGAAATTGGTTTATGATAAAACATGTTAATTAAAAATATCTCATTACTTTCTGATTATAAATGATGTCATATTTACTGTTACGTTGCTGTATCTGTAATATTTATGTTTTAAATATCCACAATTAAATTATGACTAGTCATAATTCCAATTAAAGACAGAGGGTTAGTTTTAAAATATTTTTTAATGTACCTAAAGATATGCAATATATAACATGCAACCACTGAAAAAATAAACTGCAGATATCTTGAAAGCAAATAATGACTCAGCAAAACTAAGAAACCTTTAAATGAATTAGAGATCATTATTTTCATTTAAATGGCTTCTCTCTTTCAGATATCTTGAATATTTATCCAGTCAAAACAAACTCATTTTTAGAAATCTAGAAGTAATTACAGAGTCCGACAAAGCAGATTATATGATAAAATGGCCTGCCACAGTAAGAGCAACAAATGATAACTCCACAATAAATGAGTCTGGTCTGTTTTGGAGCCGACTGGCTCCATGAAAAAGTCAGACCAGGTGAGTCCGTGGACAGCGGCCGGCTCCTTTAGCTGCTGATCTTGGTCAGCATCTTGTTGATGGCCTGTTTGACGTGCGTGGTGGAGCTGCGGCGTCTGGCCTTGCCCTGGACGGCTTTGCGCCGCCTCACCTCCCTGCACAGCTCGTGGAAGGCCTCGGCCACGGCGCCGCCCTCGTCGGCGCAGGCCGAGCACTCGAAGAAGGCGCACGCCATTTCGGCCGCCAGCCGCTCCCCCTCCTCCGTGGAGACCCGCCGGACGTGGTCCAGGTCCGACTTGTTGCCCACCAGCACCAAGGGGACGTTCTTCGGCTTCTTGACGTCCTCCAGGAGACTCCGGAGAGGAGCTACCTCCTCGAAGCTTCCTCGGTCTGTGATGTCGTAGACGATGAAGAATCCATCCCCCCAACGCATGTGACCCTCCTTCTGCTGGACGTCCTCCTGGAGACAAGACAGGACATGTCCTCTAAAACTGAGTTTAGAATAATCCACTTCTCTAATTTAAGGTTGATTAGGATCCAGCTGCACCTGCACTTTGTGCTATTTTAGCTCATCCTATACCAAAACCTTCGGCTCATTCAGGAGACGATGGTCATCACTTTTAGCTTTGTGTATCTTTTACACTTCTATAAATATCTAACTATTTACAAATATTTTCCTCTTAGAAATATATTTAAGATTTTAAAACATTCTGCTTTATTGTTATTTTTAGCTACTAGTTACTTTTAGCTAACATTTGACTTTTTTTAGCTTTTAGCTTTAAGCTAGCCTTTTGCAGCATTTAGCTTAGTTTGGTAGTGTTTAGCTACTTTTTACCTTCAGTTAGCATTTTGCTCCTATTCTTTCTAACTTCATTGTTTCAGCTTCTTCAGCCCATTTCAGCAGCTTTCAGAACTTCAGTTTGGGAGGAAAAATTAAAAAGTAGCTAAAGTTTCTTGTATCTGTCAGCGATGTGGATTTCAGACCTGGATGTTGTGGCTGTTTCTCCCCTGCAGGATATAAAAATTCAGCATCTCAGACTAACTGAGAAAGGTGGGAGAACGACCAAACGAGCAGCTTTAATTGTTTTTTTAAATCTGGTCCTCAAACACAAACAGAAGATTGGGAGACAGTGAGACACGTTAACAGGAGGAGGAGCTCCAGATACCAGCTGTTAGCAGAAACGTTGACCACCTGAACACCCACAGTCTGATGGAATCAGAGCGAGGAGCGTCTGGAAACAGCTGAAAATAGGCCTGGATGTAACGAGCCGAGGACTGAAGTGTCTCAGGGGAAACGGGCCTCCACCTACGCAGCGCTGCAGCCTGAGCTCAGCTCGGCCCTCGCGGTCGGCGCTCTGCTGCGCTGCAGGAAGTGACGCTCCAGAAGAGCCGCTCGCTCTCACAAACAGCCGAACGTCTTGAGGAGACGCAGGGAGAGAAGATTACCCAGGCAGGTTTCAGGGCTGTTGTGTGAAGGCTGAGTCAGAATTCACTTCTTTGTTCTGTTTGTATCAGAACATTCAGCTGATGAGAAGCTGAAGCTTTTGGATTCTGTTACTTTTTAAAATATTCAACTATTTCATCACATTTTTCACACGTCTGAAAATCTGCTCCAAAATATTTGATCTTATGCTACTTTTAGCTAGCCTCTAGTTTTAGCTAGCCTCTAGTTTTAGCTAGCCTTTCACTACATTTAGCTTTTAGGTATCATTTGGCTACACTGAGCTTTTAGCAAGCCTTTTGCTACATTGAACATTTTGGGAGCCGTTTATTTATTTTAGCTTGTGGCTAGCCTTTTGCTACTTTGAGCTAATGTTGGTGCTTGACTTTTAGCTATGCTTTTACTTGATTTAGCTTAAGGCTTGTCTTTAGCTTGTTTTAGCTGTTAAGTAGCCCTTGTCTAGACTTCGCTTTTTGTTAGTCATTTGTTTGATTAATATATTGGTTAGCCATTTGCTATATTTAGCTTTTGGCTTGGTATTGGCTTGATTGAGCTGTTGGCTAACCTTTTGCTTGATTTAGCTTTATGGTAGCCTTTTGCTACTTTGAGCTAAAGTTGCTATGTGAGTTTTAGCTATGCTGGTACTTGATTTAGCTGTTTGCTAGCTCTTGTCTACATTTAGCTCTTTGGTAGCTTGTTGCTACATTTGGTTAGCCCTACGTTGGCTGGATGAAGCTGTTACTAACTTTAGCTCCGTCCTGATCAGTTTGTGTGACAGTTTGTCTCACCTGTCCCGCCGTGTCCAGGATCTCCATGGCAACGACTTCATCATCGATGTTGGCCTGATGACGATACGTCGACTCTGTTGGGCAGAAATAAATAAGACGTTTGATGAAATTCACAGTTTTTAGTTTGTGAATCATTTGGTGATGAATCCAAACGTGGGAGTGAAACTGCAGGAAGATGTTTTTACTAAAACTCCTCCTGGTCATGTAAAAAACAAACACTGTTTACAACCAGTCACTAATTATTGTTAAACCCATCGGGGACTCAGGAAACGAGCCTCTCTGGATGCTGATGGGAGGTTTTCCACCTGAACTGCTGGTAGAAACCTGTTCAGTTGAACCTGAAGTTCAACAAAATATAGAGTCGAGACGAATTTAGTTGAAAAATCATTTTCTCCACTTCCCTCAAAAGCTTTCAGGCAGTTCTATTTTTGAAGTTGGAACTGCTGCTATAATATGTAGTTTATTTTTTAGAGGAAAAAACAGGAAAGTTTGGTTTAATAAAAAAATGTTCCTTTGAGGTTTCTAAATAAGCTTCTAATTTTTTCAAATGTACTTTAGTTGTGTGATGGAGATTCAGGGAGTTTATTTCAGGGGAAGCAGCACGTCCAGCTGTTTTAACTGGAAGCGTCTCTGAGTCTCACTCTGGGAGTTGTGGGAGAGTTTATTTCAGGAGCCGTCGCTCCGTCAGCAGCAGATCTGTCCACGTCCCGCTGGATGTGTCAGAGTTGGGACAGAATGTTTAGGTTCAGGCTTCGGCTGTTTTATCAGCAAAACATTATCTAACAAATCCCCACAGCTTGTTCTTCTCTAGGACCTTTGTGTGTCTTCAGTCCTGTTTGTGGTTCAGTTTGTTTTTCAGTCTCAGGGACGACCCTGAGACTGAAAACCTTTAATAAGTACTCCACAGTCCCACAGCACCAAACAGAACGCCTCAAAGGAAACGGTCCGAAGCCTTCTGCAGGTCCACTAAACACAGGTAGACTGAAGAGGCAAACTCCTGCGACCCCCTTAGCATCTCTGCAAGGGTACAGATCTGGTCCAGTGTTCCACAACCAGCAGAAACCTCCATCTAACACCCTGGAGTAAAACAATGTGTGACACGGTTCATAAACATGACTGAAAACCAGCGGTTTCTCCACATGTTGGTTTTGATCGTACAAAGAGGAGGTGAAGAAGGTCAAACTGATGTCCTTTACACTCGTTCTTCATACAAACCACCTCAGGTCTTCATCAGACCATCTGATTTAATATACCTGATCTGGAAGATTAAATCTCAGGACAAAGTCCGTTAATCACCTGAAGTCATGAGACGGTCGGAGGTGAAAACCTTAAATGTGATTAATAAACCTGTGGATAATAAACAGAGATGAATAGAATGGTGGACTCATTGAGATGGATGAAACCAAGCTCAGGTTCTGGCAGCATTCCTGACTTTGAGCCCAGCAGTCTGTGCGCACACACACACACACACACACACACTCTACCTGTGTGATATGCCCACAATAGAGCTTTAATAATGTTTCACCACTTCATGTGTGATTGGTAACAGACACCCACCAGCAGCTCTGTTATTCTCATTACGGACCTCCAGCTGGGTTTCTTGGTTGTGACGCCAGCTCAGCTCCTCGTAACCAAGGAGGCCGTTGTTGCTCTTTTCTTGATTCCAGAAACATCTAGACTTTATAACAAAACACGTGGACTGAAGCTCACATTTAACACAATAACTTCAAGTCTGGTGGTTGAAGCGAAACAGACAGAATTTTAAACTAAACAGTTTTGATCAAACCCTGAAAATGTTCTCTAATATTTGGTTTGGTCTGTTAGTGCTTCACTTGTTCTGAATCTGTTCATTTTACAGATATTGAGCTACAATTTGGGGTCTGTACCTATGTTCCCTGGGGTTAACGGTTAAAGTCACAAAATCTTTTTAAAGATTTACAGTGCAGGTATTGTACAGGTGAATTGTGGGGGAACTTCAGGATCTGGGGAACATGAGCGTCCAGAATGAAACAACATCCATTTAACTTAATGTGAGAATGATGAGCAATGTGTTGTGATCCAAGTATGAGTGGAAGATGACCATCTACCATGCCAAAGTTTGGTTTAGTATCTGTAAAGTTAGCTAAGCTAAAAGTAGCACAGGGCTAGCTCAAAGCTACATGTAGCATAAGAAGACAAAAGCAGAGCGAGGATGCTTGAAAACAGTTCAGAGAACTAATTATTTTTTGCAGGAAATTAAACCAGTTTCCAGATAATGTTCCGTTTGACTGTCGTTTGCACTCAGATGCTCTTTTATATCGGCCCATAAAATGAGCTGTTATTATTTTGAACGTCTGTTCAGTCCGGTATGAGGAGGAAATAAAAAGGACCTCGCAGATGAGACGCCTTTTGTCTTTTCAGCCAATAATTAGTGTTGAAAATCTGCTCAGCCAACATGACAGAATGAAAAGGCCATCTCTGTTTTATTCCTCGGCTGCATTAAACCAGACAGCGTCACTTTGACTTGTTTCTCCACTGTGTAATTTAACAATTACTTTCTATAAAACAGTGTTTCAGTGTGCTTTGCTTGTCGTCACATTTGTGCCAAACCTCCAGAATACTTAATCACATTAAAAATTACAGGACATTTTCCTTTCTTGCCAATAACCAGAAACAATAAAAAGCTTGTTTGATTAGAATAAAATGTTAGTTTCAACAAATGTTTGGAGTTTTTAAAAGGCCATTCAGATATTAAAGCCCAATCTAATTTTCCTCTGGGATCAATAAAGAATTTTTGAATTGAATTGAATAAGTTGGTGTTAATGGTTAAAACGATGACAGTGCAGCTGTTTTTTAGTCAGAGGACATGAGGATGGTTCTAATTATTAATTATTAGGTCTTACCTAATGTTGGATCGTACTCCCAGATGAAGCGTCTTGTTAGAAATCTGACCACCAAAGCTGCAACAGAGAGTGAGAGCTGGTTACATTAAATCAACTTATATTGCAACAAAAACCATGACATGTTTGAGGTGAGACCGTCTCACCACCAACATTTGATGGTGAGACTGGGGTCTACTCCCAGTTGGGCATGAAACCCTTCCCTACCAGAGACCACCTCAACTGGCTCCTCTTAGTTTTGTTTAGCAGTGCTGCTTGTGAGACAGAGAAGTATAAACCAGGAGATCTCATGGTTCTGTTGGCATCTTTAAGACCTTCAATGTTCACAGTCAGAGTGAGTCGGCTACTTGAAATCTAAGACCTTGGTTCTCAACTGGAAAAAATAGGAATTCTCCCTTTGAGCCGGGGCAAAGACAGACCAAGAAATGGAAGTTTTAGCTGCAGTAACGTTTGAAGACCCTGGACCAGACCTCAGATGCACCAGTTATGCATCCTCTGACTTGGGAACCTCCTTCTCCTCCTGGATCAGTTACCTTTGTGGCCCAACATTGGTGTATGGACTGAAAAAAAGAAGGCAATACTTTATGTCCACTGTGAAAACCCTGTGTTGGAAAGAACATAAACTCTTACTTTACAGGATTTTTTTAACCACATAGTTTCCTGAACGAGTTTTTGAAAAAAAAAAAAACCATTAGATGGCAACGGTGGCAATTATTTCAGGCAGCCGCCCTAATTTGCACATTGATGTCAACTTCAGTTGCTAATCAGTAAAAGGATAACTCACCAAGAGGCCATAAGATCTGAACTACTGATTCTCTTTCATCTAAATGCTAATACTTATCTGAATCACTCTTGTTGATTAAAGCAGAGTTCAAACAGCCTTTGGGGTAAATATCAGATCCCACAAATCAGTGTACGTTTCTTTTAATACAAGGCAGTTGTGTTGCATTTCATTGTCCTAAAACAGTAAAAGCAGCATCCTCAGTAAAGCAGTGACGCTGGTCCAAATGGTTTACCATTAACATGTTGAGCCCCTTTCTTGGACTGAATTAGACCCTCATTATCTGTTGATCACACAAAGCTAACAGCTCTGTGCTCTTCATCACTCAAAGTGCCGGTAAACGACAACAGATATCAGCTTATCTGTAGCTTGAACTTCAGTTGAACTTTGGTTCAGGTAATGGAAGGATAATGTCTCGTGTCAAATCCAAATTCAGTCTGAAGAATAAATTAAAAATGGATAATTAGGGTACAATGAGATTGAAGCCCCCTTAAATCTGTTGTTCCTATATTTCCACCACGACTCCATCTCCTGTGATGATTCATTTTAAACTAAAAATAGAAATCCAGTATTTTTCTCACACAGAAAAAGTGTGCTGAGATTTGGTAGCAGAGCGTCAAACATGAACTGAATCATTCCCCTCATAGACATCAATGAGTCATGTTTTAGCCTGAGTCTTAGTTTATCTTAGCTTAGTTTCTGTTTAGCTGTATGTTCAGTAATGATGTCATGGTTCTGTCCTTAGCACCATAGTTCTGGAGATCATTGTTTTGCATCACTGTACATTATGTTTATTTTAAAACAAACAATAAATCTGTTACAAACTTGTTACCTTACCCTTTCAGCTAGTTTTTGTTTCTTTAGTTAGCTTTCAACTGTTTTTTGCTAACATTTTGCTACATTTACCCTAAAGCTACCCCCTGGCTACTTTTGGCTAACATTTAGCTTATTTTAGCCTTAAGCTACTTTCTGATAGCATTTATTTATATTTGAGCTAGAGTTTTGTTACTTTCAGATTTTAGCAACCATCTTAACTTTTTGCTTGTTTTTCTACTTTTAGCATTTTGCTAGCAGTTTGCTATTTTTAACTCAGTTCAGTTTTAGCTTCAGTAACCTTTAGCTGTCATTCAGCGCTCAGCGTTCTAACAGGAAATGTAATTTCTCTGCTTCAGTCAGTAAAACAAATATCTTTCTGTGAGTTTAAGAAACTACTCAGATCGTCAGGAAACAAAGCTGCAGCTAAAGTTCGGCTAAGTTCTCCACCTGCAGCTGTCAAAGCCACAAATGATTTCTAACTAGGAGGTCCTTCAAATGAGCATCTGTGTTGAGTAAGTTTACCGAAACAAATCACCGTCACTCGTTTTCCAATTAACTGACGAGAAAAATAAACTTTTGTTCCACGTTTCATTAAGCTGCTAAAGAAGTGGAGGCTGGTTCTTTTAGCTGAGAGGAGCCGATGACGGATGGGTTTGAGCGATGACACTTTGAACTTATGGAGGCCGTGGAAAGGTTCTCTCATCTTTTATCCTCCAAACAAATCTTGTAGCAATCCCAGTATTTCATACCTGTCTTGTTGTTTTGGTTCTGCAGTAAATCACCACCACCTTTCTTCCCTAACTTTGTGTTTTCAGGTCATTTATCTGAGAGCACTGGAGGCAGATAAACTGTCTGAATGATTCATGTTTCTGTTCTCAGCGCTTTTTCTTTTTGTTTTTCTCCTGAATTTCTGCGAGTGTCCTGAATTCTCGGTAGGCAGAACAACCGACGGGGTGTGAAAGCCTCTCCTCGTTAGCCGAAACTTGATCTGCTGCTTTTCTTCGCCTCTTAAAAGAAATGAGAACACGGCGGCGAGCAGCCATTGTTACCCTGCGTTGGTATGATCATGACCCATATTCAGTTCAGTCGTCCCCCAACCCAACAGAAATTAAAAAAACACAAAAAATAAACATTGCAGCCGTTTTTCACTTGGATTGAACTGAAATACAGAAAGATTCTGTAAAGACTTAAAAATATTTACATGTGTCAATCATGTAGGACAGCTGCCCAGGAGTCGGCATCCGAGCCAATCCACCCCGAAGGTCAGACTGTGCAGTTAGCTCCATCTTAGCAAGTTAAAGGTCAAAGGTCACTGTTTGTTTGGAAGAGTTCAGGAGAAAACGTCTTCTGTCTAAAACCATAAACAACATAGCAGCACAACTTCTTGAACAAAATCAAAGAACAGTGGACTACCCAAAATGCACTGCAGCACACATCCATGCTAAACTGAGCTAGGTGCTAGCTGAGTGCTAAAGGGAAGTGGAGCTCTAGCTAAGTACTGAAGAGGGCAGGGTGCTAGCTAAAAGCTAAAAGGAGTAGTTTGGTAACTAAATACATAAAAGCTAAGTGCTAACAAAAAGTGGTGAAACACGAGCTGAAAACTAAAATTAGCTGAATACTAGGTAAACCAAAGCATCATTTTTAGGTGAAAGTAAAAAGCTTAATAGAAGCTAAAAGAGGTAAAAAGGTACAGAAACTACCGTTACATTTCTTGCCTCTTTAATCTACCAATCTACCTCAAGCAAACATTTAGCTATATTCAGATTTTAGCTGGCTAAGTTTTAGCTTATTACTCAGGTTTTGCTAATGCTATTTAGCCTTTTGCTTCTTTTAGGCTAATGTTTAGCTACTTTTATCCTCAAGTTACACTTTAGCTGCTTTTTGCTATCATTAATTTAGATTTTATTAAGTATTTTGTTCCTTTTAAATTTATAGCCAGCATTTTTTGCTACTTAGCCTTTTGCTACTTTTGGCTAGCATATAGGTACTTTTAGCCTCAGGTTACACTAAAATTAGCAGAACGCTAGCTAAAACCTAAAAAAATAATAATCCTAAATAAAAGCAAAAGGTTAGTAGAAGCTAAGGTTGGTAAGTAGCTAAAGGAGCCATAAGACAAAAGAAGAGACAGTAGCTGAAGCTAATGTTTAAAAATTTTTAAATCTCTTGTTTTTCTCTGAGTTTTTATTTTGTAAATAAAATGAAATATTTTCAGTATAAAAGCTTTAAAAAGCAAAGGTTGCAGTTTTTTCTGAACGAGTTGAACGTTTCTAAACTGGTAAATGGAACAAAGTATGCAGCTAAAATAACTATATTTCATTTAAATCTTATACAATTTATCCAAGTTTTGACCCAGAGTGACCCGAACCCCTCAGCAGCAGAATCTGGGTCTAATTGCAAACAAAGCAGAAGGAATTAGTGGCGCCTGTGGGCCCGGTCCGGTCCGGTCCGAGCCGGCGCCGTGTCGCTCGTTGAACACTCCATTGATTTTCCCTGAGGCCATCAGACGGACCCCCGCTGTTCTTTAGTTCCCCTCTGACACTAAACACCCCTGAACTGGTTCTCCTGGGGCTCGGCTCGCCGCCCCGCCGTCGGGTTCTGTAACCGTCATGTTCCAGTCACGTCACATCGGGTCACATGTGGATCTCAGAGTTCTGTCCAGAAAGTCCAAAACCATCGAGTCTCGTCATGATTTCAGTCTAAAACCGGCTTTAAAGGCAGCAAGTAGGAATTAGTTTAACTTTATTTATTTAAAAAACATTTAATTAAGTCAGACAACAAGTCCAACTCTGGATGAAACAGATTATGTCCTCTGATCGATGTCCCGTCCTCCTCTGACCACAGATTATAGATCACCCTCCTTCAGCTCGATTGATTTCTTCCACAGATCCTCCTTCATTTTTGAAAAAACAGGCTTTTATTTTGAAGGATTGATGTTTTTTTCACGTTTAGCAGAAAGTGCACCAAAATCACCCGGACCACTTCCTGAACACCAAGTCCCAGACCCAGACCTTTCCCAGAGTTCCTGTCACCACCAGTCCCTCCCCGGGGCTCGTCTGGATCCAAAAACACCGAGCCTCATTAGACCCGAGTCACTCCTCTGAAACAGGAAACGACTGGAGGAGAAATCTGTTTTTAACTTTAGTTACAGAAACAAAACCCACTGAAGTCCCAGAAATAAGATTCAACTGACAGAAAACTGAATTCAATGAAAATTCAATTAAAATCAGCTTTTAAATTCATACTTTGGTTCAACTGAATCATTTTAAAACTAATTAATGAAACTGATCTTAAATATTTACTGCAGAATCTTCTGAGTCCAACCAAGAGACTCTGTAACTTAAGGACTTCTGCACCTGTCCTCAGGTCTCCTGGTCCACCTGTCCTCAGGTCTCCTGGTCCACCTGTCCTCAGGTCTACTGGTCCACCAGTCTTCAGGTCTTCTAGTCTACCTGTCCTCAGGTCTCCTGGTCCACCTGTCCTCAGGTCTTCTGGTCCACCTGTCTTCAGGTCCACCTGTCTTCAGGTCTTCAGGTCCACCTGTCCTCAGGTCTTCTAGTCCACCTGTCCTCAGGTCTCCTGGTCCACCTGTCCTCAGGTCTTCTGGTCCACCTGTCCTCAGGTCTACTGGTCCACCTGTCCTCAGGTCTACTGGTCCACCTGTCTTCAGGTCTCCTGGTCCACCTGTCCTCAGGTCTTCTGGTCCACCAGTCTTCAGGTCTTCTAGTCTACCTGTCCTCAGGTCTCCTGGTCCACCTGTCCTCAGGTCTTCTGGTCCACCTGTCTTCAGGTCCACCTGTCTTCAGGTCTTCAGGTCCACCTGTCCTCAGGTCTTCTAGTCCACCTGTCCTCAGGTCTCCTGGTCCACCTGTCCTCAGGTCTTCTGGTCCACCTGTCCTCAGGTCTACTGGTCCACCTGTCCTCAGGTCTACTGGTCCACCTGTCTTCAGGTCTCCTGGTCCACCTGTCCTCAGGTCTTCTGGTCCACCTGTCTTCAGGTCTCCTGGTCCACCTGTCCTCAGGTCTCCTGGTCCACCTGTCCTCAGGTCTTCTGGTCCACCTGTCTTCAGGTCCACTTGTCCTCAGGTCTCCTGGTCCACCTGTCCTCAGGTCTTCTGGTCCACCTTTCTTCAGGTCCACCTGTCCTCAGGTTTTCTGGTCCACCTGTCTTCAGGTCTCCTGGTCCACCTGTCCTCAGGTCTTCTGGTCCACCTGTCCTCAGGTCTTCTGGTCCACCAGTCTTCAGGTCTCCTGGTCCACCTGTCCTCAGGTCTCCTGGTCCACCTGTCCTCAGGTCTACTGGTCCACCAGTCTTCAGGTCTCCTGGTCCACCTGTCCTCAGGTCTCCTGGTCCACCTGTCCTCAAGTCTACTGGTCCACCAGTCTTCAGGTCTCCTGGTCCACCTGTCCTCAGGTCTTCTGGTCCACCTGTCTTCAGGTCCACCAGTCTTCAGGTCTTCAGGTTCACCTGTCCTCAGGTCTTCTAGTCCACTTGTCCTCAGGTCTCCTGGTCCACCTGTCCTCAGGTCTTCTGGTCCACCTGTCTTCAGGTCCACCTGTCCTCAGGTTTTCTGGTCCACCTGTCTTCAGGTCTCCTGGTCCTCATTAACAAGCTGCTCCAGCTGTCTCAGATCTGAAGGGTTCCTTCTCCAGATGTTTCAGCTCTTTCCACAGATCTTCAACAGGATTTAGATCAGGACTCAGAAGTCCTCCTCAGAACTGTCCAATGTTTGGTTCTGATCCAGTCTTCTGTGTTTTGGGTCATTGTCCTGTAGGACGACCCAGGACCAAGCTTTCTGACACCAGGCAGCACATTTCTCTCCAGAAAGCCTTGATAGTCTTGAGATTCCTCCTCCATGGTTCTCTGCAGGTACCAGGCTCAGTTCTTTGTTTCATGTTTGGGTCTGTGGACACAGAGCTGATGGGACTCTAGTTTTGTCTCATCTGTCCAAAGGACATTCTGTTCCAGTCTGGTTTTTATGACTTGGTGTCCTCCAGGGTCTTCCATGAAGTCCACTTTGTCTCAAACTGTGATGGTGTGATCTGATGACCTCAGAGCTCACCTTCTGTTCTGGACTCTTTGGTTCATGTGATCTGTCTCTTCAGTTGTCCTCTTGTGGAGGTTGTCTCCAGTCCTGTGGACCTTAAAGTTGTGAATAATCTGAGCAGCTATAATCTGACACATCCAGCTGCTTGGAGACGGTCTGGTGGTCTTTCTGAGCTGCTGAGACTCTATCCTCAGCGTCCTGGTCTCCATGTTCAGACCTGTGACCACCTGTCCCCTTTAAACCCACTGACGGGACACACCTGAGTTGTCCCCGTGGACAGATTACCTGCAGTATTTCTTGAGAGGTTTTTGTTTTTTAAAACTATTTTCCACTAAAATTCTAAATCAACAACTGATATTTCTGAGTTCATTTTTAGTATTTTTATTACTTTTGTCAGTTAATTTCCTGATCCTTGTTGGTTAGAAACTAATAAATCTGTAAATCCTCTCTGTCTGTCCACAGAAACTCATCTCTAACCCTAAATAAATTAAAAAAGTCATAAAATGCTGTCTTACCTGTAATTGTCCCTCTCCCGTCCCGCACCTTCACGCCCGTTTAAACCATCTGCTACAATCCAGCCGTGGGGCTCTCATGTGGACACATCTGGGTCCAGGAGAAAAAAAGAGACCAGGATCGGTGCCGTTTCCCTCCTCCAGGCAGAACCGCGCAGACAGAAATCCTCCTCCTGCTCCCTGTCCTCACGCTCTGCTCTGTTAGTCCACAGACGGATCCTCTGAGCGGGATCACCACCCAGCAGGTGGGTCCACGCACCGGCAAGGAAAAAAAAAATCAACGTCGGGCGAGTTTCTGATGCGTGACGTCACCGGATCAACCAGTCCAGCCTCCTCCCAGCTCTGCTCACAACAACTTTAAGGAGACTCCAGAGGCAGGGGTGGTAATCTGAATACTGCAGCAGTAATCTGATTACTTCTCAGAGCCGTTTAAGATTAAATGTTTCTCTGCTGGGAAAACTTCTTGAGTCAATTTATTGTCTCAATAATCAATGATTAGCTTTATCTTATCAAAATAACCAAATAATAACTGGATTTAAATAAAAATAAAAAGCTCAAATCAGCTGCTGCTCCTGGACTGAAAGACAGAAAACAGATGATAAATGTTGTCCTCTGCTGCCACCATGAGGAGGACCTCAGCACAAACAGGAGCTGAAGGAAAACCAGTTAAAAAATGTTTACAGAGCAGAGACCAGCTGTGTGGTTTGGTTTGAAGACAGAGACATGGACAAAAAGACAGGAGACAGGACTGGAAGAGAGTTGAAGATGTTGAGGTTCTCCTTGGGGGACACAAAGATGGAGAAGATTAGGACTTCATCAGAGGGACAGACAGGTGGAAGGACCGAGATAAAGTTAGAGACATGACTGAGACGGATTGGACATGTCCAGAGGAGGGACAGTGGGTGTACTGGTGTGGACGTGTCCAGAGGAGGGACAGTGGGTGTACTGGTGTGGACGTGTCCAGAGGAGGGACAGTAGATATATTGGTATGGACGTGTCCAGAGGAGGGACAGTGGGTGTATTGGTGTGGACGTGTCCAGAGGAGGGACAGTGGGTGTATTGGTATGGACGTGTCCAGAGGAGGGACAGTAGATATATTGGTATGGACGTGTCCAGAGGAGGGACAATAGATATATTTGTGTGGACATGTCCAGAGGAGGGACAATAGATATATTTGTGTGGACAT
>JARVJO010000180.1:1893661-1911293 GCA_031762555.1 Cynodonichthys magdalenae | reverse complement strand
ATGATAAAGTTGAGAAGAGTTTGAGACCTCCATGATAAAGTTGAGAAGAGTTTGAGACCTCCATGATAAAGTTGAGAAGAGTTTGAGACCTCCATGATAAAGTTGAGACGAGTTTGAGACCTCCATGATAAAGTTGAGACGAGTTTGAGACCTCCATGATAAAGTTGAGAAGAGTTTGAGACCTCCATGATAAAGTTAAGAGCTGCAGTTATCAATATTTTAGTAATAAAGTAACTTATGAAAGCTTCTGGTACCTACAGTAACAACTCCTGTTCTGGTGTGAATGAAGCCAAAGACCCTCTGCAGAGACTGTAGGGATTTGCATGTGAGCTTAGTTTGCTTAAAACTAAGTAATTTAACTTTTGTTTAAAAGTTAGAACTATTAGTTTTAATTGAGGAAGCTGGTCTCTTTCTTCAGAAACTTTTAGGACGCTTTGATCAAAAAAGCGAGTGAGTTCACTGAAAAACCAATTTAATGTACTTCTTGGGGAAACGTTTCAAAAATAGTTATATTTGTTCAGCTTCTTCATCTTTGACTTTCAGTCATTTACTGCAGCAGCCTTACAGATCAGGTGTTTTTTTTATTTAAACCACTTTTTAACATAACTAAGTGGAAACTCATTAGACGTACTCTGGCATAAAAATGCAAAACGAAGCGTCTTCCTGGAGCTTTTAGGTGTTTAGTTGAAGAATTCACTCATCCTCAGCGGCGCGGCGTCACACCAGGTGTTCGCACAAAAACGCAGCTCTGCAGATGAATAACCGGCAGGAAGATGGATGATTGATGAATGTGGGGGTGGGGGGAGTCGCTGTGAAGCAAAGAGCTGCACTTCTCTGGATCTGAATCCACCTCGGAGGGTCTCGCTTCCAATTTGAGCTGCTCCTGTTATTGGAGGCGAGCGGGTTCAGATGAGCTCTAACGATGACTGCTGAGGCACTTCCTGCTCTCACGGTTCGTGCGAGGAAGGAGAGGCGTGAGCGATGCTTGTATTTGTGAAGCGGCGGATGATGGACGGCCTCCACTGGATGACTCTGGGTCGCTGCCACCAAAACTCTTTACAGGCGCTGGCCCGCTTCGGGAACAAATGGGTCTCTCTGCTAATCCACTTATACTGATAGTGTGTGTGTGTGTGTGTGTGTGTGTGTGTGTAGCAGATGTCCAGGTCAACAGCTGCATAGCGGCACGGCTTGAGTCATAAAAAAATAAACTGGGAACGAAGTTTTGAGCTGATTCCAGAGCTGTTACTTAATAAACCCCGGTGATAGTCGTAAAGTTTTATCTTTCAGCTCGTCTCTTGGAGGAAACAGGTCCTGAAGATCGTCTGAATAAAGATCCAGCTTCAACTGAAGGAATGCACGTCACCCGCCACCCTGGCTGTTGTGGTCCGAGTCAGGATTCACACTTTAACCTTCGTATATGAAAATGTTCTAAGTTAACCTTTTAGCTACTGTTTTGCTCATCTTAGAGCTACTTTTTGCTAATTTGAAATTTTAGCTTCTTTTTGGTTATCTTTTAGCTGTTTTGCTGATTTAAGCTTTGAGTTGCAGTTTTATTAGGTTAGCATTTAGCTACTCTTGCAATTCTTTGTTTTCAGTTTTTGTTTTGCTAGTCTTAGCTTATAGCTATGCTAATGTGATCTTTTACATTCTGTTGGTGGCTTTAGCTCTAAAGTAAGGTTTTGTCTATTTTAAATTATAGCTTCTGTAATGTAGATGCTAGCTTTTTGCTACCATTTGGTGATATATATTCTTTCAGCTACTGTTTTGTTTGTCTTGTGAGCTAGTGGTTTTTGAGCTTTTAGCTTCTATTATCTTTTTAGCTGCTGTTTGTTGGTTTTAGCTAATCTTTAGCACTTCTTTATTTTCAGTCACTGTTCTATTGACCTTAGCTTTAAGTTTTATTTTTTAGCTGCTGTTTGTTGGTTTTAGCTAATCTTTTGCAGAAATTTATTTTCGGTTACTGTTTTATTGATCTTAGCTTTTAGCTTCTACTATGTTTAAGCTACTGTTTTATTGGTATTAGCCACTGCTCTGCTGGTTTAAAATTTGAGTTACGGTTTTGCTAGGTTTAGCATTTAGCTACTCTTGAAGGTCTTTATTTAGACTGACTGTTCTGCTGGTCTTAGCCTTTAGCTTGTGTTTTTCTCACAGACTGAGTTGACTGCAGTAGTTAATAGTTTAGCTCCTCCTCTTCCTGTTGCTCCTGGCCACACGTGTCCACTCACCCTGCAGCTGCAGCCCAGCTGGTAGCGATGGTTGAAGCCTTTCTTCTGGGCCAGCGACAGCCGCTCCCACCTCTCGTTGAAGTTGCAGAGTCCCGTGTAAACCTTGCCTTCGTACACGCGACCTGCGGGTGCACAGAAAGAAAACGATGTTGGACTCTGGTTCCCAGACGTTTTAGCTCCCGACCCACAAAATGATCACATCAAAGGCTTATAACTAGTTACATTTCTAGTTAAAATATTCATAAAACTCTGGGATGAAAGGCAGCGGTGAGGCCTTCAGTCCGTGTACAGTAAGACCACATGAGTCCAGTAAGCTGGTAATAAACCAACACCTGTATTTCACAATAAATAGAAGTCATCTATTTCCAGTGACGGAGCGTTCACAGCTCAACACTCCTGGGACGACTGCTGCAGCCCCGTTTATTTTAGCAGTGATGTCATCAGGTGGGAATGCAACAATAACAAATACGTCTGTCTTCAACTCTCACATTGTGATTAGAGTCACACACGGACTGAACAGAACCTCTCAACAAACCGTTAGAACCGGAGGCTCCGGTGTTTGAGCTTTTTGTTTTAATTTAATTCAGGTTTATTTGTAGGACTTGTAGACGCTTCGTCTAAGGTGAAAATAAATTTGAAAAATTATTTTTAATCTGCACGACTACAAAAAATTATAAATAAAACCCAATTGTTGACAATTGTTGCCACGGAAACTCATGAAGTATAAAGATTTTTATGTTTAAACTGTTTAATGCCAGATTTGTAGTTTGTGTGAAAGCTGAGTCAGCTTTTAGCTGCAGTTATGCCACTTTTAGCTTTTTTTTCTAGCTTTTTGCATCATTAAGCTTTAGCTAGCTTATGCTACTTTAAAGTTCTAGCTAGTGTGTTGATATGTTTATTTAGCCTTTTCCCACCTTTGCTGCTTATAATTCCCTTTTTCTTAACTTTTTGCTTTTAGTTAGCTTTTTGCTACTTTAGCTCCTAGCTTTCCTTTTAATGCTTTCAGTTAGCCTATTGCTACTTTCGCTTTAAGTTAGCACTTTGCTACATTTACCTTCTATCTAATGTTTTGCTACATTAATTTAGCCTTTTGCTACTTTTTTTAACTTAGCTTTTATTACTTTTGGCTAGTTTTGTGTTACCTTTAGCTTGTAGTACCTTTAGCACTTTGCTACTTTTAGCTTCTAGCTAAATCTTTGTTGCCATTTGCTCCCCTTTTGCTACTCAGGCTTTTAGCCATACTTTATCTGCTAGCTGCTGTTTGGCCATTAGCTAGTTTTTTGCTACTTTTTGCTCCCCTGTTATTATGCTAGCTTTTAGCTATTATTCACTGCTAGTTACTGTTCGTCTACTATTACTTAGCACTTTTAGCTTTTTCTATCCTTTTGCCACTTGTAGTTTTAGGTTGCAGTTTGGATTTTTTTTAACTCATCTTCTGGTTGTTAGCTTCAACTTACAGTATTTTTGAGGAAACTGCCATCTCTCTTTTTGTTTTGGTTTCTACATCTGTCAAAAAAATCTACTATATTATGTTAATATTCTGTGTTTAAATAACTATGATAAGTGGAGTTTAATGTTAAGATCTTCCTCTTTGTCTTGTTGATGATGTTTGGAGCGTTGTGTCGGTCAATAGAAAATATAAAAACCCTGTAATAATGGCAGAACTTCCTGTTGAAGCCCCGCCCCTCCTGGTTGTCGGGGCTCGATCAAAAGCCCCATCAGCTCCCACCGGAGGCCCCGGTGTTGGGCCTGCTCGTTAACGCAGCCCCGGTTATTTTGCAGGACTTAATATAGACTCCTCAAGAGCAGAGAGAGACTCGCTGGCTGATGTCACCCGGACTGGGTAAACACAGCAGCTGTTGCCTAGAAACGGCCCGGCTCGTTGCAGTATTTCCAGGTCGGGAATTAGCGACATGTATGTAAACGGAGTGCCGCGGGATCCAAAGTAAATGTTGGAAATAGCAACTCGTAAAGGACTGGAGCTGGAAAACACTTCCTGCTGCCTGTTGATTTACAGGAAAACCTGCTGATTCTGGATGGAGAAACTAAAGGAAATGAAGTCATGTTTTATTTTGAAAGTCTCCTGGTGCAGGGGCAACAAATAGAAGGAAGGTTTGTGTCACAAGACTTGTTCTGTGAGGGGCGACCTCTAAATAAACTCAACTCTGGTGGCTGATTCTGGCTTATATAAGCAGTTAAAACAAAGCAGGACGTTAGCGTATGAGCTCACCTGTGATCAGGTACTGGTACTTGTTGATGTCGAACTTCACGCCACACAGACTCTCAGAGGCGTCCGTGTAAATGTGCTGCACGTGCTGAACTTTGTCAAATCCTTTGTACATCTGCGAAAAAGTCAATAGAAAGGAGAATTAATGTAAATGTTTTGGATTTAACACTCTAATGAACCCCAAATGGAGAATGAATGAAGCTGTTTTTAACTTTGTCTCATGATGATCGTTTGGTTGCTGCAGAGCCTGAAGTCTGTTTCTGGGAACAACAGGAAATCCTGTTTAAGTTCTCCCAGAAAAACAAAACAAACTATTATTTTACCCAGAAATAGCAACACTGAAAAGAACCCAGACTGATTAATCCCCTTTTTGTGTGTCTCTTATTTAAAGTGAACCTATTTTTGCAGTACAAGTCAATAAAAACAGGACACCATAAGTCCAGATGTGGTGCAGGACTCTGGTCAAATGTTGCCTCTTGGTGTGAGGAGTTTGGTTAAGCTGTAAGCCTGCTAATCCTCCGGCCTGGCTCCTGTGTGAGCAGCAGGCCCAAATCAGCATCGTCACAAATCTGCAGCATTATGTAAGAAGAGAAAAAGGAGGATTTCAAGCCAAGTTTCCCAAACAGGCCGTGCAGCTGTTGCACAGCAGCCGAAGGAGGTGGAGCGACCCCAGTGTTTACGCATGATTCACCTGTGTGTCGCTGCGGATTGAGAAAGAAAACTATATTTACTGTTTAATCATCAAAACTATTATTAAACTTAAAAAAAAATCATATTTATTGGCCAATCTAATCCAGTTATAGCTCTCTGACTAACTTGTAAAAATTCCAAGTCACCCCTTTCAGAATAAAAGCATCTTTAGATCAAGTTTGTATTTTTATAAATACTGTTTAAAGTTAGTCAAAGAAGAAATACTTTTTTCTATCATATTTTATACGTAGTGATTTGTTTATTTATTTAAATATTGTTAAATGTTTGTTTTTGATGCACTTAGCTTGAAGTTTAGCTGCTAAAGTTGCTACATGCTAACAGTGTGTCACCATTATTTTTAAATTTATTTTTGCATTTTTAATTAGTCATTTTGGTGTTGGCTAAAGCCAAGAGCTAACAGAATCCAAATGCTAATTAGTTGTTGACATAAATCCAGTCATTACTTTGAACTTCATTCAGATTCAACCAGTGGTTCATGAAATATTTTGCTAACAGACATCAGTTATGACACTGTATTTGAAGTATAAAGGACTCAAACGGACCTTCATCTGCTTCACCGTGTATCTCATTGTTCCAAAAGGCCCGTCGCTCAGCATCTTCTTCCCCACCACTTTGGCTCGGATCACTGTGAACAGACAGACATGTTGGGTTTGGATCAGCCGGAGGAAGGTGTACCTGACAGGAACCATCACCTGAACTGTTTTTAAACAATGATTGAGTTAAAGTTAAGATTTTAGACGCCACAACAGTCAAAACATTTCATCTTTATTAGCGCCAGCGATCAGAACCCACATGGAGATATGAGCACCTGGCAGAGGTTTTGGTTTGTGTGCTTTCACTCCTGCCAGAATGAAGGAGCTCATTGTGAAGGACCCGGAACCAGGATCCATTAGGACCCGACTGGGGCTGCGGGTCCTGCATGAAACAGCAGTCCTGTAAAGTTCACCTGCTGACCACAGAGCTGACAGACACAACTAAAAGCATTTATCTTCTCCCAGTGGAATTTTCTTTCCCACATTCTTTGGGGGGGCTCGCGTTCCCCCAGAACAAATCTGGGCAGAAAGTCCATCAAGGCTTCGGCTGTTTGGTCTAACCCAAACCTGAACAGGAAGTAGTGACAGAAAGTGTGTTTGAGCTGCGAGGTTACTACAGTAAACCTCTGGAGATCTTTACTCAGACTGAAGCAACAAGCTAAAAACAGACATGAGCTATTTTTACATTTGAAAACATGAAGAACGAAGAGAAGGGCCGAGTTTAAAACCAGAAAAATTTAGTCTTTTGCAAAGATGAACCCTGAGTGCTGAAGAAGCTAAAAGCAGCAGAACATTAGCTTAAAGCTAAAAGAAGAACATTAATTAGAAGCTTCAAAGTTTCAATAGGCCTTAATTATAAGTTTAAAATAGCAGAATGCAGGCTTATAGTAGCAAAAGGCTAACT
The DNA here is from genome assembly GCA_031762555.1 of Cynodonichthys magdalenae. Taxonomy (NCBI): domain Eukaryota; kingdom Metazoa; phylum Chordata; class Actinopteri; order Cyprinodontiformes; family Rivulidae; genus Cynodonichthys; species Cynodonichthys magdalenae. Next base: position 1,904,693 of record JARVJO010000180.1, on the reverse strand, counting down.
AGATACTTAAAACTAAGTATTAGCTAGAAGCTTAACAGAGCAAAAAGCAAGCTAGAGCCTCAAAAGCAGCAAAAGGCTAGGTAGAAGCTTAAAGCAGCAAAGTCTGGCTAGATGCCTAAAACACAACAAAGCTAGCTAGAAGCCTAAAATAGGAAAATGCCACCTAAAAGCAGCAAAAAAACAGAGTAGAAGCTAGAAGTTTCAAAAAACTAGCTAAAAGCTTGAAGCAGCAAAAGACTAGCTGGAAGCCTAGAACATCAAAATGCTAGCTAGAAACTTAAAGCAGACTAAGACTAGCCAGAAGTTTAAAATAGTAGGATGCTAAAAGCAGCAAAAAGATAAAAGATAGCTTAAAGATAAAAGTAGCAAAACCCTGGCTAAAAGCGGCAACCGTGAGCTAAAAGTTAAAAGCACCAAAAGGTTAGCTGCAAGCTAAAGTAGCATTTAGCTAAAAGCTTAAACCAGCATAACGGTAGCTAAAAGCTCAAAAAGTAACACAGCCATTTGGCTAAAGATTTTAAAACAGAACAAAGGTTTTGAGGTAACTCAAGAAATAGGTTAAATATTTATATTTACAGGTGTCTGTTTTAAAAAGTATTAAAGTTTAAAAACACAAGTCATAGCACCAATCACCTGAATAAGATGAATATTTTAATTAATGACTGACTCATAGAGAGTAAAATATGCAGAAGTAGACAAAAATAAAAATATGTCTGGACAAGTAAACAAAATAAAATATATTGTATTTAGATGTGGTTCTATTGGAAACATTCATGTTTTCAGATGTTAAAGTTTGGGACGAGTTTAATCGTAACTTATTAACAACACAACAAATTAAATATTCATGTCAGGAGAAAAATTAAACAAGACTTCCGATTGTCTGCGGTTTAAACTTTCACTAAAGCTTCAGCCACGAAAAGTCTGTTAGCAAAATATCCCAAGATGGCCGCCAGAGCAAGTCAGCCTTGGCAAACATAAAAACAGCTGTGGTAGTAGCTGAGAGTCATCCTGAACACCTGCTGAAACCTGCATCACGAGCTGATCCTGGTTCTGATGGTTCTGAACACAGCAGCTCTAAGGTTCTGATGGTTCTGAACACAGCAGCTCTAAGGTTCTGATGGTTCTGAAGGTTCTGATGGTTCTGGGCTGTGAGGAGTGGGAGGCCTTTCATCAGAGACGTAAACAGACTCTGACAACAAATGAAGTGAATCATTTTCTCCTGGTGTCTCCTGCCAAGAGTGAGGATTACAAAAGAGCCTGGATCCAAACGCTCCTGTCAGCCTCCGTACGGAGCGACAAACACGACGAGGATAAGGTTATTCATCTGTGCGAAAAGACACAGCCAGGCGGGGGGGTAGGTGACCGCTTTGAGTACGTCCAACATGAGGCGGGAAGTGGGAGGAAGAGGCTCCGAATCTACACTGAATCCTGCAGGACGAGCTCAGGGTGAAATAACACTTAATGTTAGAATATTACATGTCATATGTTTAATAGATTTAAAACCACACATTATGAGCTAGGGTTCTGTCGTTTTCTATTTCAAAATAAAACCCCAAAGAGAAAATGGCAGTTTTTTGTTTGTTTGTAAAATCTTAATCTAAAAACGTGAAATCAAACTAATTAAAAATCCACAGTGTTTGATTTCTGCCTCAGCTATTTAAATCCAAAATAAAACACGGTTGTTTTAATTTGTAGGAATACTGGAAATGATGGAAGAGTTTGTAGTGGCTGCTTAAAAACGGAAACCATTACTAAACTTATTGGCATCAGCTGCACTCAAATCTGATTCTGTTTAACTTTGAACTTTAAAACAATTTTGTTCTTGTTGAATAAAATGTGTCGACTGGCTTTAAATAAGTATATAAATAATACTCAGTCCTCTCACTGACCTGCTTCTGATGAACCTAATCAACTTTTACAACCGTTTGTTACTCCTGGAACAACTCTTTAAAGATGCCATCAAACTCTAAATGACCTTTACTTTAAGTTCAAAGAGCCATCTGGAGCAGGTAAGATACTGATAGTTCATGTTTTTACAGAAACCGGGCCATCTCGGATCAGAAGCAAACATTAATCTCCCTGAAGGCGACTGAGTCAATAGCTCCCTGTTTGTTGGTTTTTGTATTTGTGTACGGTTCTGGCCCCCCCTGACCAGGCCCCCCTCTGTTTCAGTCCAGAACCACTGAGGGGGGTCTGTGTGTTTACTGCAGAGAGGGGAGGAGGGGGCCGGTCATCGGATCCGCTCTGCTCGGGGGGACAAACATCTCAGGCTTGTGTGGAATCTGGGCCCTCTGACATCTCTAGCCCCGCCCCCTCTTACCTAATGCAGCTTATTATGGGATGGCGGGACCCTGCACGTATCCTCCATACTACAGAACTCATTATGGGCCGTTTGCATCCATCCCTGAAGAACACTGTTTACAACATGAGGCCCGAGGGCCAAAAGTGGCCCTTCGACCATCAGAATGTGGCCCTCAGCATCTTCTTTAAAAAGTATCTAGATGTAGTTAAATTATAAGCACTTTGACTGAAATAGGCCTAAACTTTGAAACTTTAGAGGTTTTAAGGTTGATGTCAACTTGGTTTGTCTGTTAGCAAAATATCTCATGAACCAAGTAGATTTTATTGAAACTTTCAGCAAATCATTGGATCTGCAGCTGATTAACTTTGAGGGGTAAACTGATTCAAGATGGCCGCCATAACCAGCTGGATCCTTAATTTTTAAAATGAGGTGATATTTGTCAAACGTTACCATGGTAACCATTAAAACCAGCACTGACAGCTTGTGTCCATGAGTTTTGCAGAGTAGCTTGGTGATGAAATCCCACGTAAAGTGGTCGTCTTTATTGGACTCGATGCTCTTAAATATTCTGCCCTAATGTTTCTTTTTGTTTTAATCCAGCAGAGCGCCTGCAGGTGATTATAGGTTAGGATTAAAAAACAAAAGCTTTGAACTCCACTGCCGGTCTTAAATTTGGTCGATCCAGACAGCAGAAATTACAGGCTTTCTCTCTCGTCACATTATCGTCCCGTCCCCCTCGGCGTGCGCTCCGACGAGGCCGCATGATCAAACAGGAAGTGCTCGTTTTTAGTTGGAAGACTTCGGAGCACAAGAACGGGATTTCATTCTTTCTTTCAGAAGATCAGAGGTCAGAGAGAATTATAAATCCCTTAAAGCTAGAGCTGTAAGAAAATATCGATACATTGAAATATCAGAATATTTTATTGCTTTTATTGCTGAATCATCATATGTATCATCAAACTGTTGCCAACACAGCCCTATTTAAAGCCCACCTCAAGCTGAGAGCTGAAGTCAGTCCCACCTTCTTCTCTGATTATTTCAGTTCTGAAGGGCTGGAAGTCGGCGCAGCAGGTACATCAAACACTCCAGCTGCAGTTTGAGCTGAGAGATCAGCATCAAGAAACAAAGTTTTATCTTCCTGTCAATGAAACGGGTCCATCTGAACGACCTCGGACCCAAACCAGGTCCGGTCCATAATCCTCAGGTGTTTGTGTAAGCCGCGTCCCGAGTTCAAATTATTTTGTTGGAAAACAAACCAGGACGCCTCGTTCCTCCAACAGTCGTGCTGCTTTGAATGACCTCAGTAATTTAAACAAAACAGAATCAGATTAAAGTCGATTCATGTCAAATATAAAAAACAAACAAACAAAAGTAAACGTGTCCTGATGTGTTTTTAAATGGAGCAGTTTGAAGGAGTTTACTCTTCTAGTTTTACAGTATTTGTTTAACTCTTGATTTGTGGGTCTGCACTGGATGTAAACAAAGACCAGGTCTGACCAGAACCACGTGGAGGCTTGAGTTCGGCAGCTGTAGCCTCAGGAGGGAACCAGAATAATGCAGCTGTTTCTGTATGTAAACAAATGTGACCTTTGAGGGTTTTGGAGGTTTCATTTATTCTTTGGTCTGGTGTAGTGTAATCTAATAAAATATCTCACATCATGTTGGGGATGACTCTCAGCTACCACCATTCAAAATGTCAACTCTGTATCTCCAAGATTCACTGATTCATCGGTATTTTTGTGTCAGCTAAATTCTCTTTGCCATGGCAACCATCTTGATTTGGATTAACTCCAAAAGTTGATCAGTTGTAGACGTCAACCTAACGATTAATTTCTGAAAGGTTTATTGAAATCCATTCAGTTGTTTTAGAGATATTTTGCCAACAGACAAACAAGGTTGACTTCAAAAGTTATTGGTGAAATTTTAAATGCAGAGCTTGCGCCACCAGGACGATCTCAACATATAAAGTGAGGGTCAGTCTCAGCTACTACCACACCACGTTTCAGCTCACCATCTGTAAAATTTGCTGAATTGTAGCTGTTTTTGTGTTTTAAGGGTCAGTTTGCTGTGGTGGCCATGTTGAATTCAGTTGGCTCAAAAAGTTAATCAGTTGTAGATAGTTATTCAATGATTAATTACTGAATGTTTCATTAAAATCTGTCCAGTAGTTTTTGAGATATTTTGCTAACAGACACCATATAAACAGAAGATAAGTTCAGTTTTGTAAATAAAACATACAGAGCTGAACCTCACGCTGATTTAAAGTTAAAGCTTCCTCCATCACGAGGAGAGAGTCTCCGAGGGATGAACTCACCGATGTCGGAGTTGCAGAAGGCGTCCTGCGGGTGCGTCAGAGAGCACGAGCAGCCCTCTGCGAGCCGGGGGAGCTGCAGGCTGCTGAGCAGGAACAGCAGGCCGACCAGGTGCTGCATGTCTCCAAAGTCCCGCTGGTCTGTGCGTCAACGAATTAAAACCCAAAACTCCGCTGCTGACAGCTGTTGCTTCGTCTCTTCTGGCTGGAGCCGACCCGTTCTGCTCACGGAGAGGAGCAGCAGCGGCTTTTATAGGAAGAAGGACACGCCCTCCTGGAGGCTTCAGCCAATCAGAGCGCAGCATGATGCTGCTCAGTAATGAAGATGACATGGCTAAGGTCTTTTTTTATGTTTCCCCCCTAGACTGACCAAATTTTATTTTCTAAAGATACTGGAAAAAAGTATTTTTTTCTTTTTGTTTTTTTTTTTTTTTTACCAAAATAAAAGGTTTGGAAAATTACTAAAACGTAAAGAAAAAGTAAAATTAGAAGTTGTTACAGGAAAACCTTATTTTTGTGACCACGCACTGAAAATGTGACAAAATCTCAACAACGGTCAAAAGTAATCGCATGCCTGTTAGTAAAATATCTCATAAGCATTTAAAGCAAAACGTTGAAGTAAAAGCTAAACTTTTAAAAAAGTTACAAGTAAGTTTAGCGGTTAGTGAAAAGTGAAAAGATTTGTTAAAAGTAGAAAAGGTCTAATTAAAAGCTAAACTAGCTATCTTATAGTTAACCGCTAAGTGTATCAAAAGACAAGCTAAAAGTAGTAAAACACTTGCTGCAACAAATAAGAGGTAACTAAAAATTAAGCAACAAAAGGTTGACTAATTGTAGCAAAATATTTTTTAGAAACTAACATAGCAATAAGATGGCTGAAAGTAGCAAAAAGCTCTCTAAATACAACAAAAGGCTAGCTAGATGTTAGGAGCTGCAAAATACAGCTAGGAGTGTCAGACTGTCAGCTAAAAGAACAGAAGTCCAGCCAAATGTGTCAAAATACTATCTAGAAATGTAAAGTAGCAAAAGGCTAGCTAGATGGTAAAGTAGCAAAAGGACACGAACTTTAGCCTTTAGCTACTTTTGGCATTAAATATTCAGTTTCAGCAGCCCTTAAGTTAGACTGTTTCTTCACTTCCTGTAAACATTTTGACATCTGTTTGTTTAAAAAGATCTAAATCAGAGGGGCCCAAAGTGTGGCCCGCGGGCCAAAATTAGCCCACCAAGCCATTTGATTTGGCCCACCGGAAGTTGTCCTGGCTACTAGGGTATGTTCTCCTGTTTTATGTAGAAATACTATATTTCCACTTAGTCATTCCAACCACTGCAGATGGTCTTAACTCATCGTAGCCTATTTACTTTATCTTTGAATTATATTAAAATAAACCTAAGAAAAAAATAATGTGCTGCTAGCATAATCATAAAAAAACAACTTGAGAAGTATTTGTATTTCATGTATTATTTCATTTGGCCCGCAGCCTTTTCATTTTGGTCCTCTCAGGGAAAATGTTTGGGCAACTCTGATCTGAATGAACTTGAACTCGCTCCACATTTTGCTATCAGGTCTGTTTTTGTTCTGTAATCTGGACAGAAAGCAACAAGTCGACCTTGTCCTCTGCTTCATGTCGGCAGGAGTTTTATGAAAATGAGCTTTATGCAAAGTTAATGAAGATAGACTTTGGGGCAACACAGGTGATCATGTAAATACCTGTCTGTTGGTAAGAACTTTCATGAACCACGGGACAGACTTTACCCAACATTGAGTATTGTGGCGGCCATCTTGGATCAAGGTTACCTCCAAAGCTTTACCAGCTAATTCTCCTCAAATCCTTCTAAAACTAAAACTTCCAACACGTGTTCTCCTCTTGAGATGCCTTCCCTGTCTGTCATGTTCGTCCCACTTAACTGGATCGTGGATGTGGGCTGTGCAGCACAGTGGTCCGGACCCTCCTCCTACAGCGACCGCTGCTCCCGGTGGTCTTATCTTTCCGACTTCTTTGCTCTTCCTGTGTCTTTGTAGCGATTTGTCAGGAGAATGAGAAGCATTTCCTTTGATTCAGTGACGCTCTGTTCTGTTCCGACCACGCTGGTACACAACGAGGGCCGGCCCACCTCCATTCGAGACCTTTTTCTATAATTGGACTTTTTCAGCTGGAGTCCACTGGGCTCAGCGTTAAGCTTGCAGGACGCTGGCTGGCCTACTTTGGTGACATCATTTCCAAAGGGTCTTTTTTTTTCTGCTGCGTGTTTCAGATCATTCTGACAGGCACAGATTTATAACCCATTTCTGACCAAGGAGCTGAAGTAGAACGATCATAAAGTGACCAAAGACACCTGTCAATCAAACATCTAACATCGGAGTTGTCAAAACAAAATATTTTAATTTTCATGGCAGCAAAAAGCTTGTTCCAAATCTGGTTATAGTAAGAGGTTTGAATAAGAAACAGCTGCAGCAGCTTTTTACAGCTAGTTGTGTTAAGTAGCTGCAGGTACGTAAGATGGGCGGAGCTTCAGCATTCTGTGGAAAACTATCTAAATACAGTGAACAAAAGATTGGCTAAAAGTAGAAAAAGGCTATTTTAAAGCTAAAGCAGCTATATTATTGCTAAAAGCTAAGTATCTAAAGGCTAGTTTAAAGCTAAACAAAGTAAAATGCTAGCTAAAATATGTAGCTAAAAGATAAAAAATAAAAAGCTATTTAAACACTAACAGCTAAAGGGTAACTAAAAGTAGTTAAATGCAACAAAAGGCTATCTATAATTTAAAAGTTGAAATATACTTGCAAGAAGGTAAAAGTAGCAAAATGGCTACAAAATAGCTTAAATGAGCAGGCTGGTAGCTAAAGGCTAAATGTTTCAAATGTGGCTAAAGATTAGCTAAAAGAAAAAGGCAAAAAAAATAAAACTAGCTAAAAGCAGCAAAGGGGTAACTAAAAGAAAAAAGTAACAATGCTGACAATATATCAAAAGGCTATTTAAAAGCTAACATAGCAAAAGTGTAGCTAACAGTAACAACAAGCTAGCTATATGCAACAAAAGGCTAGTTATAAGTTGAGAGTAGAAAAATACTAGCAAGAAGGTAAAATGAACAAAATAGCTATGAAACAGCTATAATGAGCAGGCTGGTAGCTTAAAGCTAAATGTTTCAAAAAGGCAAAATGATAGCAGAAAGCGAAAAGTGGCAAAAGATTAGTTAAAAGTAAAAAAAGTCAAATTAAAAGGTAAAGCCGCTATCTTATAGATAACATGGAACAAAGATTTAGCTGAATGTATCAAAAAAATATCTAGAAACTTAAAGTAGCAAACGGGTAGCAAAACGATATCAAGAACTTTAGCTTTTTGCTTATTATTTAGCTACTTTTTTTCAGTGCTTTTTAGTTCCAGCTTCTTCAGCAAGTCTCAGCAGCCGTTAGATGTGCCGTTGCACAGGATCTTTGTAGAGTGGGAACATCCAAGTTATCAATATACACTTAAAAACCTGCTTCTCTGATGGTATGTGGGTGCATTAGGCTTCGTAAATGCAGAAAAGTAAACAGACTTTTTTTGGATTAAATTAAATAGTTTAATTTATTTGAACATTTTGCTTTTATTTACATTTTAAAAACATCAGTTTTTCTTTTGTTTCTTGGAATTATGTCTTAACCTCCTGATAAAAACCCTTAGAATTGATTAACTTTTTTTTGTTTTTCCCATGACTGAGTGTTGTAAAATATGTGCTTCCCAGCTGTTGTCAGAGTCTGGACAGTTTGGACGTGAGCTGGAGGGACAGTCAGTACAGTTTTGGGTCCGGCAGCTTCACTCATCTGTTGTGTAGTTAAGACATCAGAAACACAAACATGGCTCTGACCCATCATACCCGCCCCCCCTGTAATAAAACCTGATGAACGGTCAGCTTCCCACTCAGGCGGGCCAAACTCAACCACAGCGCTCTCCGCTCAGACGGGAGACCCCCCCGCGCTCCGCTGTACTGTACATATTTGGTGTGTGCGTGGTCAGGAACCCCCCTCCACAAAATGACTACGTTACATTACAGCATGAGACAAGGAGACACCAGGCCTGACCATAAACACAGGCTCGTGACAGCATGGAAACAGCTTCTGGAATTCCTGAAGCCTGAGGGAATGCCTCAACGCCGAGCACACTGCAGGAAAAATCAAATGTCTGTTAGAGTCGAGATGAGGTCATCGTTTGGGTCAGACCTGGGCAGTTTTCGCCTCATGAATACTTTGCTTACAATGCAACTGTGTTTTATTTATTATTTTATTTTTATTTATTTATTTATTGAAAAGCACACAGCCCCGAAAATGTCAGCTTACAAGGTGGCAGGAGGGATCGTTTACTGCTTTTTCCTGAGCACCTCTAATAAACAACAACTGAGCTCTACCTGGTATTTCCTGCATAGAAACAATGTTTTAGCACGTCCTTTTATAAACACTGAAAAGTACTACATATACGACTAAATGTGAAATAAATACTACAGAAATACTATTAAAAGTAAGCGCTTTACTCACTATTGAAGTAATGTGAGTAGCTACAACCTTGAATTCTGAACTCTCCCACTTTCTGACAGGGAATTCCCACTGGAATTTAAATTTACAACTTGTAAGTAGGAAATCGCCACTTCCCAGTACAACTTGACAAAATTAGATGATGAAACTGCAGCAAAATGGAGTTTTTACATGGCAAATTATTTAGTTTTGGAGCCTGTTGACTTCAACATAGAGCTGGGATATTGTTACTTTGCAAATAAAAGAATCCATATGCATTGTGGGAGATGTAGTTTATGGTCCATGCTGGCTTTAAAGCAGCTTTAGGACAGAAATACATTTATGAGCTCTCACAGTTTGGCCCATGAGCTTTGAGTTTGACACATTTGACTCAAAACCTTAGTTATCAGTTAACCCAGGGGTTTTCATAGTATACGAGCATAAGCCCCCCGAGATGGCTGCTCCTCCCACTTTCTTTAATTTTAATACACACACATTTAATGATGTGATACACCACTGAAAAAATATGAGCAAAAAACATCTAATCTAAGACCTGCAGTGTTTCCCACTTCCTGTTTCACGTCACTCCCTTCTCCAAAACCTGCTGGCGCCCCCTAGGGGACGTGTGCCCATAGTTAACCCAACATGCATGAGACCTAAAACGTTTTATTTGAAGGTTTGATAAAAGTGGCTTCAACAGTCTAAAACTCTGTAATAAAAGGTGGCGGGCGAGATGCATTCCTTTAAAGAAGGCTGTTAATAAAAACTAGCTTGTGTTTCCCGTTAGGAAACCCCAAACAAGCATTTTTTTTTCTGTGACAGGAAAGTGTGTGTAGGAGAAGAAAGGAGGATCTGAAGATGGAGTGAGTCAGCAGGAGGTCAGAGGTCAACAGGAAGCTGATGTTATTCAGTGAAAGGATGGAGGGTTAAGTTTAGAAGTGACTTCACTGTGACACATTTATCTGACTCCTAATACTGAATGTTAGGTTTCATTCTGAACACTTGTTGGACTGTCAGCTTCTGCTCAGTAATCTGACTAAACTTGGTCACTAATTTATGAACAAGAAAACATTTTGTAATTTCAGTATGGGTGTTCTCTACACTCACCATACTTAGACCCAGCATTCCCTGAAGGAATGCATGTCTCCCTCCTTATTTCGTATCATTTAAACCATCTGTTGTGAAACACTGGAGTTCTTACTGTTCTGGTCCAACGTTAATTGTGAGACGTTACTATCAGACTTTTACATCGTCCAGTCCCGGCGCGAGTTGCTACACCCTGACTTGACCCGACTCAGTTCTACACAGTTTCAGTTTTACATACGAGCTTTGACTCGATGTAGGCGGGTCGTCGGAGCCGAAACGTACCGCCAACTAGCAGCTTCAACTCTGCTCTCGAGCAACCTCAGTCTCTGCAGTCACTAAGTGGGAGAAGGTAGTGATTGAGTGTGTGAGGAGTTTGTGAAATTGGTTAGATTAACCATTTTGGTTGGGGTTTGAAGAAGCCATAATGGTTCAATTGGTTGAACCCCAACAGGTCGGTGGACGTGTAACAATTAGGATCAATCCAAATGCCCAGAAAGCCAGATCGCTAATTTTAAGTATTAGTCAAAACTCAAGACAGGAAGGTGCTAGTTGCACCAAATTTGAAGTCAGTAAATTTATGTATCAACAATAATTTGGCTAATGACCATTATAAACTAACAGGATTACACCGGTCATTACTTCCTGTAAGTAAATCATGGCTAATATTCACTTCTTTATACCTCCACCACAAGTCAATCCAACAAATCATGGATTTCCCAAACTCCACCCACACACAAAAAATACATCAAACTGCCAATCAGTTTTCCCAGACTCCGCCCACACCCAAGAACATCCATCAAACTGCCAATCAGTTTCTCCAAACTCCGCCCACACCCAAGAACATCCA
>JARVJO010000180.1:1781626-1791851 GCA_031762555.1 Cynodonichthys magdalenae | reverse complement strand
AGAACTTATTGGAAACTCAAGACAGCCATGACATTAGGTTTTTTACAAGTGTATGTAAACTTTTGACCACAACTGTACATTTGTCTTTTGATGTCTATAAACATACATTTTCCAAAGATGAACAAATCAAACAGTAAACAGAACAATGGATCATTTGTAGTCCAAAAACAGACTAGCTAAGATGGTCTTTTTAGTCTCAGTCTTCTTTTTGAGGTATTCCTGTCAAATGACATCAGCCAAAGTTCGAGGCCTGCTCCTGGGTTCAAGTAGTCTGAGAACAAATGATTTATCCAGTGGATAATCACACAGGTTCAGTTAGTATTAAACCACATTTACAGAGATGATAAACAAGATTTAGGAGACAACAACATCAAAATTTCGCTTGTTTATCAATGGTTTATTCAGGTTGAACCACCTCACCTGAATAAGCCCTGACAGAGTGATAGCAGGTGTTTTTTTCTACTAAGTCAAATTACTTCTTTCTCAAAAAGCCGTGTGTTTCCTGAGGTGAACTGTGATACAACTTAGAATCCAAATACGGTGTGAAATTACTGCTTCTTCCTCTTTGCTTTTTTAAATGAACTTCATTACCTCTGTCCACACCAACATGTGGCAGTTTTTCAGTTTTTAGACAGAAACTCATGTTTCCAGCTGAGTTGGATTTATATGTACAATATTTTATTTTAACTGTTAAAAGGTTTAATTCCTTTTCAGGTAATTTCAGTAGCGATGAAAAATTGCAATTTACAAATGTTAACACAAGTACAGGACATATATACAGTATATCTGCAAAACAAAATAGGTTGTTGAATTTTTATTGGCTTAAAACAACATGCATACACAGTAAAAAACAACGTGTCATTTTAACACCTATAAAGTTGAATTTAACTCTGTTTCGTATATTATTTGGTCCCACTCAAAAATAGTGTAAAATATACTCTATAGCCAGTGTCAACTTTTCAGAGTTAATTTTACTCATTTCAGTGTCAAAATCAACAATGAAATGAGTAAAATTATTTAACACTATAATTCATTTACACTCCATAGAATAATATTGTTATTTTGTATGGAGTTAATTTTACACTGAATTTACTACATAAGTTACACTGTCTTGTGTTATAATATTTTCATTTATTTCACTTTTATTTTTTACATAGTGTGAGTCAGAGTACACAGACAGAAATGTGCACCCTTTCCCAGAGTTAAAATCAACTCTTGAAGTGTCATAATAACTCTGGTTAGTAGTTGGCCAAATTTTTATAGCAGAGTGACTCTTCACACACCAGGAAGTACCTCTCACTCATGGTGTCGATTTATGACCAACATCCCAAAACTTAAAGTTGAAAAATGAACCAACCTGAACACGAAAACTAACCAGAAAAACAAATTTTTATACTTATGAACATTTTTAATAGTCTTAGACATGCAAACATAACGTTTCCACAAGATTACCCAGCATTCCTTGCTGAGAAAATTCTGATCCACAAGGAAGAGGGCGGGGCTTTCCAGAATACGTTTTTCAACACTGCATTGTGTTATATAACGACACTGTTCAGTGTTAATCAAGACTTAACAGTGGGCGGAGCTTATTTAACACTGTCCTGGGTTGAGACAACACTGATAAAATCAACTCTGTGATTTAACACCAACACTGGATGTCAATTTACTCAGAAAGTGTTAAAATAACACTTGGGGAGCTGAAATTGACTCTAAAAATTTAACACTGAAAGTTTAACACTCCAGTTTTTACTGTGCAGGTAGGCGAGGTTCGAAGCAAGAATAACTATTTATTAAACGAAATGGCCAGCGTGGTGGCAAAACTTACAAGAGGCAAAAATCTTGGCGTATAGGCAAAAACAAGGAGACGTGAGCACGAGGCAGACGAAAGACACGAAAAAGAACCAGAAAATAGCTTGATGACTGAGGAGCAGAGATAAACTGGGCACAAGACAACACCAGAGGGAGACATGACAAGACAAAAGCACACACACACATACACACAAGACACAGAATCATCACAATATTCAACTAGTCACACACACACACACCGACACACACCCATACACACACAATAAAAACAAGGCAGGTTTTACTGAGCAAACATCGGTAGGTTGATACCAAAAAAAATCACGTTTTGTAGAGACAAATGCACACAGTATTTACACAAACTAACTCTAAATACGCATATATTGTACAAAGTACAAACTTGTTACACTGTTCTAAAAATCAACATACAAACAACTATCCAAATGTCGTCTACGGGCGAGAAGAGGTTGTTTCGTGGGCTTACTGCCCCCGGTCACATGATATTACCATAATAACCCATATATCTGTGAAAAGCCAAGATCCCTGGCTTTCGGGAACCGTTGGGATATTTCAGATTGAACAAAATGGTCGAGAACTTTAAAAAACGGTGACAAAATGTGTCGGCGCCAACACGCTGTGTGTTAAAGGGTTAAAATGTAAAATAATTACTTATAAATTAATATAACTTTTACACTCATATTGATGGCTTTTATATTTATAATAATCACAATAAACATAATAAACATTAACTTGAAACAATTATTGCAGAGTATTTTATTTTTGTAATATTGGCACTAATGTTCTTCCATAGCCTGTAGCGGGACTCGTCCATAAGACCGAACTCTGCCCCTGTTTCTTTCTGTGTTGAACTGACCGGACAGCAGAATGTCTCGTGCAGCGGAGAGACTCCGACTGATGATCAGTCATCTCGATCGATCCTCAGCTTCCATCGTATCCTTTTATTTCTGACCTGTACTCGGCTCCTAACGGGGTTTCCGGCGGACCCTCCAGCCGACAGCGGAGCGCCGGGCAGCGGGCAGCAGAGGGTGGTCTGTTCCGGGGACTACCGAAACAGGAACACCGAACCTGACTGCGCCTTTTCCGGTGGTCCGGTAACCACAATTCGGGAATGTCGTTGAATTGTTTTATAAGCTATGATCTATAATTATAACTCTAAGTTGTTATAACTAAGTTGTGCAGCTGTTATCTCTGCAGACGTTTCTGTTACATAAGCTAGTTAGCATGTTAGCTAACTCCACAGCTAACAGTTTTATCGTCAAATTTGAAAATGTTTCTGCAACTATTTTTATCATTACGACCTCCTTTTAATGTTGAAACGACTTATGAATTAAAAAAATATCCAGTCCATATCACATTCTAATGGTAAATAAATAACCAGATGAGCAACATCTGTATGTACTTCCGGTATTATTAAAATAAACCAATTAACTAATCATGAGCAATCAAGTCAAAAGGATAGTTCAGATGTTTTGAGTTGTTTAAATTAATATTTTGGTTGCAGTTTGTAGCTTTTTGTTAGGAGAAACAAACAAATGGATTATTGTTGCATTTAATGAACTTTAAACCTTAAGATTTTACATCAAATTATGTTGCAGGAAGTGGTTTCAAGCTATTCAGGTATTCTAAAGGTCGTCTGTTAAAACAGTTGAATTTCAGACCAAACTGGGTTGTGATGTAACAGGACAATGATCCCAAACGCAACTGTTAATATATAAAATAAACCAATCCGGTCAAAGTCCAGACTTCAGTTTGATTAAAATGACAAAACATCAAGATGGATGAGAATTAAAGACATGAGAAGCTGAAGTATTTGAACTTTTTCTTGTAGTTTTTTGTTATCACGCAGAACTTCTTTTAAAACAAGCATCTGATATATTTTACTCTCCACACGGTGCTTTTTCTTCTTATCAGGTTTGTCTTTAACTTGTTGTCAGATCAGTGAGGCAGCTTCTGCTCACGCCGTTACCTTCAGCCCCCCACAGAGACTGAGGTACGACGACACGGACCACCCTTTTATGTGATAAATCTGTTTTTTAGTGACTTTGAGTTTTTGTTCAACAGTAGAGAACACAACATGGGCCTTTTTCATATGTGGTTGTAAATCAGATCATATCAGATGCAAAGGTTAGCTGTTGTTACAGATTGTGTTTTTTGGGGATTTCAGGTTCTGAAAAGTGTCTCATTTGTTATTTAAGCAGAAGTTGGAAACATTTATTTCAGTTTATTTGCTACATTTGTCCTGTGTCTAAAATAGTACACATACTAAACTTTATGATATCGCTGTTTGGGACAGATACACTTTTGATACGGGCGTGCTGACACCAGAGCAGAGACTGTCCTACGAGGAAAATGGCTTCCTTATCGTCAGGAATCTGGTGTCTGATGAGGACATCGAAAGGTTCAGGTACAGCTGCAAACACCTGTAGCTACAGGTAAAACAAAATGACCGCTGTTAGAGAGACGAATGTTCTCGTGCCTCTGCACACTGCAGGAAGGAGTTCGAGCGGATTTGTCGACAGCAAGTGAAGGTTCCCGGGCTGATCGTGATGCGGGACGTGGCCATCGCAAAGTCCGAGTTCGTTCCGGATCAGAGAGCCATTACCAAACTGCAGGACTTTCAGGAAAGTTCTGAGCTGTTTCGGTATTGTTCACTACCACAGGTATAATAAACACGCGTGTTCATGTTGTAAACATGTGAAATGATCCTCTGTGCTTTATCTAAAATCTATTTATTTAGTTTTAATTAACCCTTTTACTTTTAGACTTTAGCTAACCATTTGTTAAATTTAGCTAGCCTTTTGCTACTTTTGTTTTCATCCAACCTTTGCTACTTTTAGATTACCTTATTGCTACTTTTAGCTGTCAGCTAACATATTGATACTTTTACTTTGAAATTTGCTACATTTATCTTTTACCAAACCTTTTGCAACATTTAGCTAGTGTACCTTTTGCTACTTTAGTTATTAGCTAGCATTTTATTACAGTAGTTTAACATTTTTGTTTTTAGATATTTAATAATTTTAGCTAGGATTTTCTACTCTTAGCCTTTATCTAACCTCTTGGTACTTGTAGGTAACATTTTCTGCTTTTAGTTAACATTTTCAAACTTTTAGCTTATCTTTTGCTACTTTGTGCCTTCAGCTAGCCTGTTGCTACCTTTAACTAGACTTTTGCTACATTTATCTTTTACCAAACCTTTTGCTACTTTAGCTTTTAGCTAGCATTTTATTAGTGTTCTTTAACCTTTAGTTTTATTTAACATTTTTACTGTTAGCTTTTAGCTAACATTTATTAATTTTAACTAGGATTTTCTACTCTTAGCTTTTATCTAACAGTTTTTCTACTTTTAGCTAGTGTTTTCCTTGTTTTGGCTTTTAATTAGCATTTTGCTACTTTTAGCTTTTAGGCAATGTTCTGCTTCATTTAGCATTAGCATTGCAGTTTTAGCTTCTTCTGTGCATTTGAGCAGAGTCAGCGTTAAGGCTGCACATTTCTGTGGTGTTAGCTGAAATGTTTATATTAAACTGAAGAGAGTTCGGCTGCTAACAGAGGTCGCTGCCCTCACAGAGCGTCATGTAAATGTTTCACCTTCTTGTTAAGAATATTTGAGGCTAAAGAACAGAACCTCTTTCCTGTGAGCTCAGATCCTGAAGTATGTGGAGAGTTTCACTGGACCCAACATCATGGCCATGCACACCATGCTGATCAACAAACCTCCTGATGCAGGTGAGACAAGAAATATGCTCATGTTGAAGTTAGCATCTGCTAATTACTGTTTAATGTACACTAGCTAAAAGCTAATATGAGTAAAACCTTGGCTGAAAGCTAAAGAAAGCACAACATTAGCTGGCTGAAAGCTAATAAAGGCAACACACAAGCATAAAGAACCAAAATATTTAAATAGATGAAAGCCTAAAGCAGCAGCAACACTAGCTAAAAGAAGCAGGACACCAGACCAGTTTAAAGTAACAAAATGCAAGCCAAAAGTAGCAAAGGCTAGCTAAACATTGCAAAAAGCCAGCTAAAACCAAAAGTAGCAGATTGATATCTACGAGCTAAAAGGAACAAAGGGCTAACTAGAAACTAAAAGTAGCAGAACAGCAACTAAAAGACAAAAAGCTAGTTATAATTAGCAAAATGCAAAGTAAATGTAGCAAAAGGAAACATAGAAACAAAAAAATAATCAAATGTTAGCTAAAATCAAAAGTAGTTGATGGATACCTATGAGCTAAAAAGACAAAATGCTAACTAAAAGCTAAAAGTAGCAGAACAGTAGCTAAATACCAAAAAGCTAAATAAAAGTAGCAGAAGGCTCACTAGAAGGAGGAAAGAACAAGCTAAATGTTTAGAAATGCAGAACACAAGACTAGCTTAAAGTTGCAAAACGCTAACTAAATGTAGCAAAAGGCTAGCTACAACTAAAAAGTAAAAAAATAGCTAAAGCTAAAAATAACAATAGGCTAGGTAAAAGGTAAAATTAGCATAAAAAGTAGATACAATTAGCAAAGGTCTATATAAAAGTAGCAGAATTGAAGCTAAAAGTCATGAAAAGCTAACAGTAGGAAAATGCTAACTAAAAGTAGCACAAGACAAAACCAACCAGTTAGCTGAAGCAGATTTCATGGAAGGAATGAAGAGATTTGGTTTTCCATGAGGAAAATATTTGTAATATAATATATTAGTATTTATTTTCCGGCTCTGACTTATATAAATGTATCTGCAGTGATTGTTACGCCTCCTGCTGTTCCAGGTAAGAAGACGTCTCGACACCCGATGCATCAGGACCTACATTACTTCCCCTTCCGGCCGTCGGACCGCATCGTGTGCGCCTGGACGGCGATGGAGCGAGTGAACAGGCAGAACGGCTGCCTGGTCGTCCTGCCGGGAAGCCACAAGGGCACCCTGCAGGAGCACGACTATCCCGACTGGGAGGTGAGTAAAATAAAAAAACGCACCGTTAAAAACCTCGAGCGTAGCCGCTGTCTGAGCGCGGCGTGTGTCCTCAGGGCGGGGTCAACAAGATGTACCACGGAGTGAGAAACTACGACCCGGATCACCCCAGGGTGCACGTGGAGATGGAGAAGGGCGACACGGTCTTCTTCCACCCGCTGCTCATCCACGGCTCGGGCATGAACCAGACCAAGGGCTTCCGCAAGGTACTACAACTCCCAGAATGCACCTGGCTGAAGGGTTGAAAAGCTTTTAAAGCATCAGAAACCAAACAGGGCCAAACTTTTTTTTAACCTTTTCATTGCTGTCACAGCAGCTAGCTGTAGCACTTCCTGCAGGAATATTTTTTTTAGTATTTAAGTTATAAAACTATATTTGGTCTGGAACAAATCAAATATTATTTGCTCCTAAGTTTTCCTCAGAACTCCTCTTCAGAACCTCTGAACTTTTCCTTTTCCCGTCCTCCAGGCCATCTCCTGCCACTACGCCAGCGGTGACTGCTTCTACATCGACGTGAGGGGAACCACGCAGGACAACATCGCCAAGGAGGTGGAGGAGATCGCCGCGAAGAAACACGGCGTGGATGACGCCATCTTCAAGGTCAGGACCTTTGTTTTGTTTTTTTTATTACTGTGATTTCAGTCCCGACACAAACCACCCGAGCTGATTTATGTGAGCTGACGTTCGGCTCGTGGAGGATAAATTTAGCTCGCCCACGCAGCCACGCTTTAGAAGCTCAGCACAACGAGCGGTCTGGTCCAGAACCACAGCTGTGATGTCAGTGAAGGCAGCAGAAGAGGAAGCGCCGGATGTGAGACGCAGAATCCTCAATTAAAAACTCAAACGCTGCCCTTATGTCACCAGGACAACAGGAAGGACAGACTTTATTTAAACATCTAAGCTTTTTAATGTGTGTTTATCAGTGTGGCAGCAACAACAGCATAATTAGCTTCTAGCTTGTTGCTGTTTAGATGCAGCAAAATGAAACATTAAAGGTTTTTGTAATGAGCTACATTTAACCTGTTTGGATTCTCACAGGCCTGAAATGAATGGATAAGTTCTGGAGAAAATGAAACCGAGGGCCACGCGAGCATCATGGTGCTTAACTTTGACTAAACAGGAAACGTCACATTCCTGAGCAGCGCTAACTAACACTAACTCAGCTCTACGTGGTTTTTCCTGCGGAGAAACAGCATTTTAACACGTCTTCTTATCAAACAATCAGCATGCATCATGGGAGATGGAGTTTATGGTGGTTTTAAAGCAGCTTATTTTAAGACATTAATACATTATTGAAGGCTGTATAAAATGCAGCGGCAGGCCACATTTGGCCCGCGCACCTTGAGTTTGACACATTCTTCTGTTGAAGTAGAAAGTTTTTATCTGTTCTTTATGACCAAACTGATCTTTAAATCCAGTGTTCTCAGCTGGACCGAGGTCTAGGTTTTGACTGGACCACTTCAGGACCAGCACCGTGTTTTGGACTTCTTATATTATTACGATAAGAGTTTTTTATTGGGGAAATCTGCATCCTGGCACTAATCTGGATGCTACTAATCAATACTTTTATTGTTAGTCTTTGCTAAAACACCAAGCTCTCTGTGGAAAAACTGAGCTTCTTGAGTCTGAAGCGTTTCCCGTTTGCTCCAACTTTACTCATCAAACTCCAGAACATTTTTCTTTAAATAAAATGAAAACAAATTAAAGAGCTAAAAGAAAATGATGGTTTTGGATAAACTTGCATTAAATTTTTTAACTCCACAGGACTACTGGGCCTTCAGGGGTCGCCTGGTTCAGGGAGAGAGGAACACGATGTGAAGAAACACCTCTTCTGCCAAGACCTTCAGCTGACATGGAGAATAAAATACATTAATCCAAGAAACAAGCTGCTAAAATGAAGAAAATCAGTACATGTGTGGATGGATGCAGAGGAAACAATCAAAGCGGTCGCTTTAAAGCTAAATAAAACCACCTGATGCTTCTAGAACTGTTAATATGTTGAATCATTTTTAGATATTTTATAAACAGATGTATGTTTAGATGCAAAGATTCTTTTAAAATGTAATAATTTATTAACACAACTAATAAAATTATCAATAATTTAGTTTGTTTTTATTCTTCACACAAACACGTCTTTGCGGTGATTTCAAATAGAACAATGTTTTAAAGAGATTTAAAGTAAAGTTAAATAGAAAAAATAGAAAGTGGTGGTAGCACACTCACCTTTAACTTTCACTCAGATTGCTTCAAAGCAATGCAGAGAATTCCCGAACACACAGGAGGATCCATATTTCTGCAGAAAAACCTGCAGAGACAGCACATAGTTTCCCTCACAGGTCTCACATCTAATGATTCCCAGACTTGAGATCTGCAGGGTTTTTTCTGGGCGCAGCAGCAAGTCGTCTGTAGCCAGCTTCCTGAAGAGGAGACGTGTTTCAGATTTCATTAGATCCCACAGAATGGAAACATCTACAGAGACGAATTCTTCCAACATCACAAACTGAACCAAGGCAGGAGGAATATGGAGCTAAATAACAGCCGAAGTGATACGTGGGTTCAGTGTGTTCTCTAACAATTATTACATTACAAAATAACCGAGTTCATCCAGACTGACCTGAGACTGAATGTGACCAGTAGATCCAGAAACACCTGAGTGCTGAGCAAAGCTCCAGGTGATGTTTGTTTCCTGCTGTGAAGAGGAAACACTCAGCAGAAGAAAAACAGCTGATGAAACACTTCACCAGTTTTACAATTAGAAACAAGTTTCTGACACAACCTGCAGGTATCAGCTGAGCTTTGATTTAGGTTGAGTTCAGTAAATGTTTGGTTTGGTTTAGAAGGTTCTCTGCAGACTCAATGAGGCGTTTCTCAAGCGTAAACACTGATTGGCTAGTATTTGCTCTGTTTTTCAAAAAGGTTGGTTCTTCTCTTTAGTTTTTCTTTCACTTTCGACTTTAACTACTTTTACATTAATTTTAGCAACCAAAACTGCTTTTGTTGTTTTTAATGAAACTGCAATGTATTGTTAAAAACAAACATTTAGTTCTCCCTATTTCCAAATGTCTCAAAACACTACAGAGTGATGTTGCTCTTATTTTGAAATGTAACCTGGAGCTCTTTGTTAAGAGAAGCAGAAATTATGAATGAAGACGTTGGGTCCAACACTGATGATGGCTGTTATTATTCCCAAGTCTTCCAATTACCATGGTAACAGCAAGTTTGTGAAACTAAATATAATGAAAAAATAAATAAATATGAAAGTCCCATGCTAAAGTAGAAAAGTAAACTAATAATATAAAGAAACACCATAAGCAAAGATTATCCAATCAGGTGGTGTGCTTGAGTAACGCCTTCCTTTGGAAACGCCTACTCATCTGCAGGGACCCCTACTTGGCCACTCCAGGACCTTGAAGTGCTTCTTATGAAGCCCCTCCTTCGTTGCCCTGGC
>JARVJO010000180.1:1732094-1745496 GCA_031762555.1 Cynodonichthys magdalenae | reverse complement strand
ACACGTCGCTCCACTTCAGCCCAGCTGATTTCTGCTCCACGCCTCTTTTGGATCCGCGCTGCTGCTTCATTTATGAAGGCGTTTTTGTGAGCGGGACCTGCCCGTCTTCACTTGTGGTCTTATGAATGACCCGGGGAAGCTTAAAGGCGGACCGGTCTGTGCGGCGATTAGACGGATTTGACTTATGAAAGTGGGTTTAGTTTAAAGTTCCTGTGACATGCTTAATCTTCACATACAAAAACTTGGCATAAAACTCACAATTTTACCCATTTGGTCTTATAACTGGTAGATTTTCTTTTTGAAGTCAAACAGGAAGTGACATCAAAGGGGAACTCTTAAGAAAAGGTCTTTGTTTATTGAAACTATTTGACTTCTGACTCTTTGTTTCTCTGAGACTCAAAATCTAAAAAAACATCAGATTCTTCTCTACAGTCCGGGTTGTTTGCCATTTTAGTAATCCACTATTTACCTGCAAACATTCCTCTTTGACATCACTTCCTGTTTCTTCACATGCAAATATTTCAACAACTATTCTGCTCAGTGAAGTGAAAGTTGTTTTGTAATATGTTATTAATGTTTTGTTTTCAAAAGTGCTTTCATATTTGTTCCAAGAATTTGACGTCACAGGCACTTTAATGTTCAGGTGAAAATGAACGCTTACAATTTAAATAAATTTAAGTTGTTTTTTTTTTTACCTCAAAAGCCATAAATAAGGTACGCTTTAAACAGAAATTATTAAAATCTAGTAATGCTGCAAATAAAATGAATAAATAAAATGATTTCTTGAGTTAAAATAAAAAGCAGGTAAAAGAAGCACGCTAAAAAACTTAAATTTAATAATTTAAAATAATTTATAAAGCCTAATTGTCTAAAACAATATTTGTTTATTTAATAATTTATCTAAAAGACTTGTTGAAAAAAATCATTTGTTGGAAGGAGACGTTATTTCAAACAACCATCAGAAAAAAGATGGTTTATTTCTTCCTATGTGATGAGGAATAAATATTAACTTTGTTCTGTTTTTGATGTTTAGTTTGGTGAAGCTCGACGGGGAACTTTTGAAGTTTGTAGAATAACTGATAAACTGTTCAAAAATAAAGCTGAACATCAATAAACAAATAAATATCACAGCTTAGGTTGATTTTAATCAAAGCCAAAACCATGAATATATAATATTTGGGATTTGTCCAACATTTTGTGCTCTCAAGTCATTAAATTGTTTTGTGTGTGTGTGTGTGTGTGTGTGTGTGTGTGTGTGTGTGTGTGTGTGTGTGTTCATGTTCTGACCGCTGATTTCCACCACAGAAAACCTCCAAACCACAGTCTCCTCCTCCTCCTCGGCCCTTTCCCTTCCCCTCCTGCTCCTGGTTTTAATTCTGCCTATGAGGAGGTGTGGGTGTCCGATTTGCCGGGTCAAAACAGTTGTTTCTCCTGTTGATGGTGCAATCACGGCCGCCACGGTTCACGCCCCGACGGTAATCAGGGATTCGCTGTTGCTGATTACAGAAGGAGCCGGAGCATTTTAAATTGGTTTTCAGCACTCTGATAAACCTGGGATGCTGATTGTTCATGTGGGTTTTTAAAAATTTATTTTAAATTTGACTTTCAGAGAGCGGAAACGTCAAACTCCAGAAGTGACAGAAAAAAGCTGCTTCATGTGGAACTTGGATAATGAAAGTTTAAATAAATATCTTGTTTGATCTGTTAGAACTTGGAGTATGTGATGAGGATGACTTTCAGCTACTACCACACCAAATTTTAGCTCCTTAACCTTCATTTCTTTGTGTTTTAATGCTGGAATCGGGGGAAGGAATGTTGGGCCTTTAGTTTTTAGGTAAAGTCTTCCTTTAGGTGTAAATAAAAATAAAGTTTTTTCCAGTCTTCTGAACATTTTCGCTGCTGTAGATCTGTGAGGTTTGTCAGGTGATGAGCGGAGGGTTGATCAATTTACTGTTAGAAGACCTATTATGGGGGTCCTAGAACACAAGATTACATCTGTGGGCTCTACAAAACATGTTCATTTGATTAAATTCACAAAATAAACCTCAGATAGTGAGATTTCACATTTCAGTTCTACCTGTTCTGAGCTCTCTTCAGAACAAGCAGTTTATGCAAATAAGGTGCTGTTGGCAACGCCCTGCCAACTTTTTGTTTACATTAGCTCCGCCCTCCCAACATGGCGTTTGTTTGAACTTCAGAAACGTAAAAATAAACCAAATTAAAATGTAAAAGCTGCCACAAATATATTTTCAAACTATTTATTGGCAAATTTAGTCTAATAATTGAAAACATGGATGAAATAAGAAATATGAAACAAATAAAACACATACACAACATACTGAGGTTTTTTATTGAATTTTTGGACAGAAAATTGCAAGATATTGCCTTGCTTACAGTATCACAATATATATGTTGTATCTTCAATATTGCTGGAACATTGCCATCAAAAAATGGAAAAAAAATAATATAAAATTTAAGCCACACATCTCTGTTCTCCATGCCTGTTGTAAAAAAAACAGCAGAACTAATGTGGTTGTCTTGTAAAGAAGTGGGCGGAGTCTTGGCTTGGGTTACCAGGTGAGGGGCTGGGCTTGCCTTGGTGTTGCTAGGTCACTGGGATTGTGACGTCACAATCCCCAGGATTTTGAAACGGCTCCTTTGCTGACACTAATAAAACATTTATATATTGTCCAAAAACAACTGGGAGTAATTTTTTGGCGCTTGGACTGTTTCTGGGAGCAGTACAGACCAAAATGGAAGCATAAAAACATAAAGTGAATTTTGCACAATAGGTCCCCTTTAAATACTTGAATCACATCAGTTCTGACCTTTTTTTTTAAATCCAGGTTTACTTTAAGGTTGGGTAAAATCATGTATGGTGTGTTATTATCAGAAAAGCTTGGTGATTTCAAACGACCAGTGCCTCCTGGCAGACTGCTCGGTGCTCTTCTTTTTCCTTTTTTAAATCAAATAATGGTTCGCCTACTTCATCAAACTCTGTCTCAGACTGGTGTCTCCTCCATGTCTGCCTTTGAGCTTCTCTCTTTGTTCTGAATAAATTCTGATCGGCTCGGTCCATCTTTAGGGTCATAAATTACTCCTCACTTTCGCCGTTTGTTGCCACCAAACTTCATTCAACTTTTGCCTCTTTTTTTCTTATTACTGTAGAATTTTTGGCGCTTGTCAAATAATTTCAGGGCTCAGTCAGAAAGGAGTTTGGGGCTTTTGTGTTTGTTCGGCGGGAGAGCAGAGGGTGGATTGAGGTGTTTTTCCATCAATCTGCTCGTCTTTTGCTGCCTCCTCTCCAAATATAACAAACACTTTTTCTTTTAAAGTGCTGTAAATTATTGATCATAACTCTGGTTTTACTTGGTCTAACACAATTTAAAAACTGGCGTTTAGCTTTAAGTCTTTACTTTTGACACAAGTTGAAGCAGATTCTTAGAGAGGGTGTATCTTTTAGAGGAATAAATCGTCATATTAATTGTTTAGTTTTGGATGGTTAAAAGATAAGAGTCTGAAAACGATGGTCAGCCTCTTCTTTCACTTTGATTCTGTAACTCTGGATCATCATGTTTTCCTGTCTACAGTTTTCTGCTGTTATCTCTGGCTCCACCGTGTCTTTTAGCTGTTTTCTGACCAACTTTCTGACGGGATTAAACATCCGTGTGAAAGCTTTAATCTGAAGCAAACAAAGCTGATTTGCCTCGTGGTAAATCAGATTATTGTTACCCAGTTTCTCAAACATTTTTCAAGATTCAAGGCACAGTTTATTTTGAGACGCAGATAGACACGTTTACTGCCTCACAAGACTCTGAATCATAAACAAGAAGTTAAATAAACATTATTTGTGCTGAACGTTGCATTTTTCTGTCAGGTGACTGATGTCATCGTGGGACAAAGTTCAGTTCAGTAAAACTCAGATCTTCACTCTGGTCTTTAATAAAACTGTCAAGAATGGCGAGAATATTTGACTAAAATAGTTTTCCTGGAGCTTAATCATTTTTAGAAAACTGCTTCATCAGCTTCTTTCCCCTTGAAGTTCCCCTCAGACCAGGAACTGGTTTCAGTTTTGGTTCTGAGCGGCGACCTCACTCCCTGATTACTTGCAGTTCTGGTTCTGGTCTGTGACTTGTCTGAGGCGTCTGGATCACTGTTAAAAACAGCCAGTTCTGAGTGTTTTGGTCATTTTCAGTGGTTTTTATTCTGTTTTGCTAAACGGGTTTAAGCTCCTACTTCCTGTCTCGACGTCAGACTAACATGTTTTACCTGGAAACAGACGCAGGTTTGTTTTTGAACCTTATCTGGGCTAAATGCAGGCGGTGTTGCAGGAATTAACAACAACCTCAGCATTTCCTGCAACAGATGTTTCAAATTAAAAGTCTTGTAGCTGCTTTAGAGAGCCATAAAATCTGAGGCTTTTAATGTGAAACACTTGGGGGGATAAAAGCAACACTTTTATTTATTTTGCTCTGTTTTCCTGCATCGACAAGAATTTTCTTTACATTAATCTAGAGAAGAAATAAAGTGTTCTGGTCCAGTCAGACTAATACCCAGTCCGTTTGGTCTGATCGGCTGATATTTAATTCCTGTTTTTTTTTCTGCTCGTGTTTGTGCTTCAAAGTAACTTTAGAATCTCTGTGGGAATTCCTTGCAGAATAAAACCGGAGCAGAAGGTCGTGGGAAGGTCATACACCGACGCTCCGACTCCTCTCTGTGCAGAAGTGTCTTACATGTGTGCTGTCAGAGCGAGTTAGGCTCTGTTTGGGTTTTGAGTCCAGAACCAGGGTCTAAGGATTCGGCCCCAACTGGACAAACATCCGCTCCACGTCTGGAGGTGGATTCCAGCAAACCCAGGAGGAGCTCAGAACTGGCTGCAGAGACACGTCTCTCTCTGTACAAGTTTATGTTTCCTAATTGAAACATTTTGGACTGGATTGGTTCGTTGCAAACTTTAAAGGTTCTAGATTCTCATCTTTTGTCAGAATGTTGGATTATTGCCCACCACCCAAGGCAATCACCTACTTTGACATGATTAATAGTCCTTACAGGGTCCAGATATGGTGATACAGAATTCTTGGGTTAGGGGTTTGCTTTGAGTAGAGTTTAGGTTAAACATGTATGGAAGTCGATACAACATCCTAAAAGGGATAGAAATGTAAACTTTTTAAAAGTTAAACCAGATGGGTTTCAACCTACAATGTTAAATATGCCAACTGACCCCATCCCAACACAAAAATTCCTGCAACCTTTACAGATAATGAGCTAAAATGTGCTGTGGTAGTAGCTTGTAGTCCTCACCAATGCGTAATATGAGCACCACAGGCCCAAAACTTTAGCGTTTTAGCAAAATATCTCAGGAAACACAGGGTGGATTTTAACATGAGCCTCTTAAATAACCAATTCAAGATGGCCGCCACAGCTGATCAACATTAGCAAGCAGAGAAAATGGTTGAAAGTCATTCAGTTTTACAGATGATGAAATTTGTTGGTTTAAGCGAAGTCGCCCATCAAACACCAGAAGAGGTCTGGTTCTTTGACAGCAGGTGAGATGTGTTCCTGTAAGGAATAATAGACCTTTAATAGTCTCTGGGTTTTTTAGGGTTAATATTGAATTGAGCAGTACAGCTGGCTTGTTGAGAACCGTTAAGGTCTTTAAAAGGGGCAACAGAAGAGTCTAGAACTAGTTTGGGAGTAAAGATCCTATGATGGATGGAGGGTTCTAAAGTTGCTCTCTAAAAACTGAAACCTCCTGTTGAGCTGGGGTCAGAACGACGGTCGTTCTGACCCCAGCTCAACAGGAGGAAGGGGGTAGTTTGAGTTTCATTGCAGGCAGTTTAAAGAAAGTTTTGTTTCTTGAACAGAAACTTTTCCAGATTCAGTTGTTTCCTGTTGGGATTCCTTTCATCAGATGATATTTCCTGTTTATCACATTGTAGTAAAGTCAACTCTGACCTCCTTTCCTTGTTTCCTTCCCTCTGTCTGATTCCTCATGTTTTCTCCCTCCTCCTGTCATCATTCTCTCTTCTCTTCCCTCCTTTTAATGTGAACTTTGTCCTCGTGCGGATGACTCTAAGCCCCGCCCCCCTCCTAGATAATAAAGAACACATGTTCAGAACCAGGAAATGAAGGATTGTTTGTATTCAAAACGTTTTGCTTTAATTGAGACAAAGAACCTCATTAGTGATGTTTACTCGTCAAATTAATGATTTTTGTTCCTGGTCTGCTCCGATAAGTGTTCTGGACGAGCTTGATGTCAATTAGAGAAGGGGGCGGGGTGGGGAAGGGGGGGTTTAAAAGGCGATAAACACAGATCTGCAGCAGTCAGCCGGGTGTTTACATTTCTGGGCCGAGGGTCTGATTGTGAAGGAATGCGAGGACTCTGGGTGAGCAGGATTAAAGGGTCGGTGTGATGAAACCCAGGCGTCACGCCACACTGAAGGTCAAATAAAGGCACTTCCTGTATCTGTGGGGCCGTGTGTGTGTGTGTGTGTGTTGAGAAATAAACCAATAAAACATTCAGCAGATCTGAGCTGCAGTTTAAACTAAACATAACATTTCTGGGTTTTAAGGTGTGGAAAATGATTTTATTTTATTGGGTTTTGTCTAAATTATGTCTTAAATAATGTTTTTTTTCAGGATCATTTGTGATGTTTTAGTTTTTCTTACAAATCCATGATCCTGTAAGCCTGTTTGTCTTTATTTTTGTGTCCAAGGACGGGAACAAGAATGTTATGTCTGCAAAAGTCTCCATCTCTTTCTATTTTCCCAGGAGTTTTTCTTGCATAGTTTGAAAAGTTTGCACATTTGTTGGGAAAGAAGCAATTAGAAAAACTAAAAAAAAAAACGTTTTAGAAGATCTGAAACTAATATCTTTTAGGTACAAGGACCAGACTGCTTAGTTGGAAAAAATCTCCCACAAATCCAAAAACAACATTTAGCCAAATTAGAAGCGATTGGCAGGAAAATAATGAGAGCAGCACAGATTCGAAGCAGGTTAGGGGTCCACCGTAGGACTGGTTCCAGTTCAAGGTCCTGTGAAAGTTACCGGGTTTGAAATGGAAATGTGCGAGCGACCGGCGCCTCTGGGAGGATGCAGACGGCGAGCAGCGTGTGAGTGTGTGTGACGCCGCGGGAGGCGCAGGGAAATAAATAAAACCTCCTCTCATTAATGCAGCGGTGCAGACGGGGAGGACTGCAAACACAAACACTTGTTTCAGGGTTATTTCTGAAGGACGTTCTCAGAAGTTTCTGCTGCTGTGGATCGATCTGCGTGAGCGTATCGTTACATGTTACCCATCAACTGTGGACCTGAACTGTTTGTTTCACATCAAACTTTAATCAGAAACAGAAAAACGTGAGGAGACGGGAACAGCACTGAGGCATGAGAGCAGCTCTTGGCTGCAGATAAAGGCTTATATTTGAGAGGAGGTTGCCAGCAGCTGATATGTTAGTCATACATTTGGATATTTTATGGCAATTTGTCATTTTCTGCAAGCTAATAAAACAAGGTTATTATAGTTCAGTCGTTTAGAAAGTCTCTCTTAAGCAGTGTTCACTTTAAAGTTAACTGAAAAGTCTCATTTATAACACAAGATGTTAATTAACAGTTCAGCGTTGTATCTGTTTGATGGTGGCCTAAAAAAATTTAGATTTTCAAAAAACTAAAATGGTATAATCCAGCTTTTAACTATGTTTTTAACAGTAATGCATAAAAATGATGTAAAATACAGGAAAACAAGCTTATTCTGCATATAAAAAATGTCAAAGAAAACATCTTTATTTGTAAGGAACTTGGCATGAAACAGAATTTTACCCATTTTGTTACATAACTATTGAACTTGGCTCAAAGTGAAACAGGAAGTGACATCAAAGGGGAACTCTTTAAAAAAGGAGGAGTCTTTATTGAATCGATACTATTTAAAGTCTGACTCTTCAGATTTAAAGAACCTAAAATTCTTCTTTACAGTCTGTGTTGTCGTCATAGTAACGCTCTGTTCACATGCACAGATTCCCCTTTGACATCACTTCCTGTTGCTTCACACGCAAATATCTCAACTGTTCATCCCAACATGAAATTTGTTTTGCAATGTTATTAATGTTGTCTTTCCAAAAAGGCTTTCATATTTGTTACAAAAAATTGATGTCACAGGCATTTTAACTTTAATTCCAGTGGATGTGACAAAAATAAAACTTTTATGCTAAATAGCTGCTAAAGCTAACAGTTAGCCTGGCCTCCATGTAATTCTAGACCCTTTTAAGGCCTTTTTTCCTGCTTCTTAAATGACTAAAATCTAAATTTAAATCAATACTAGATGCTTAAATGATTGTACGGCAGAAGTGAGCAACTATAGACATAGATTTAAGTTTAGGTAGCAACTGGAGAGCAATAACAGTCGTTAGCTTCCGCTAAATCAAAGAGGATGAATCTAATTAAGGAATATAATCTCTCCATGTTCTGCTCATCTGGAGGCAACAGGTCCAGGAGAGAAACCCAGGAGGGATTTGTTAGTTTTATTTTTATATTTCAGTTTATTAAACTCTGGTTGCTCTTTGTGTCTCTTTGCTCGTCCTTCCTCTGCCTCTTCCTCCTGGTGATGCTCATCTTCATCACTGGTTTAATGTGACGGTGTTGGTCAGGATGTTCGACTGTACTGGAAACAGACTTTTCTGTTTTTAGGGTTCTGTAATGACGAAGCTGCTGCAGTTTGAGTTGCCTCTCTGACAGTCAGCGTGTGCTGCCGACAGATAAGGTTCTGATGTTAATTACAGCACATGTCGGCCGTCAGAGACACTGAGTCACCGACAGACGAGTGGACGCAGCTTTCAGATGCCACATTTCAATGCCAGCTATTGTTTCACAGCTGAGCGTTCAGGTTGGTTTCCACGTTGGTCTCTCTCATCTTGGCTAATTTGGTGAAGTTTGAACCCAGTGTTTAACTATTTCTGTGTCGCTGTGTTGATAGTTTGTTGGTTTTTGCTTGAATGAAGCCGAGCTGAGAGTCGAAGCTCTGCAGAAGTGTTTATAAATGCTCGTTCGTGGTTTTTTTAATCTGATAAATGAGCTCGTTCTGCGTCTGCTTGTAGTTTTATATTTAATTTGTCAGCAGTTTGACAAACTGTGCCATTTTCCTTCTTCTCAAATAAGCTTTTTGTTTGTCTTGAATTAGTTTTTGGGTTTTCAGATCTCTCATTAGTGGAGTTTTTAAATAAGACACGGACTGGTGGTGCCACTTTGTGCTGGTTACAGCTTCTGTTGGATTACGCTTCGTTCATTACCGGCTGATATGAAGAATCTGAAGTTCAGCGCTTTTAGAGCTGCTCGCTTCCTTTTGTTGCAAATTTGCCAATTTATCCCCGTGTCTGTTTGTGACCCCGAACAGGAATCCTCATTAACCTTCAGGCTAAATCGTTTTGGTGAATTGCCATTAACTTTCAGACCGGCTCGTTTATTATACAACAAAGTCGTGGGAGGGCTCACAACTCATTTCTGTCTCTCCTGGAGGTATTTTCTTTCTTTTTTAAGCCACAATGACTAAAATTAGGTTCACAGTCTGCATAATGATTCAGCTTGTGAATTTTTTAAGGCTAATTGTTGTCAAAATAGTAGAAATATAAGATAATGAGAACACAATAGTTATAATCCACATCTTTTAAAGGCTCTAATCTGATTTATTTGATAAACTGAAACCTGATAAGTAATATTAGAAAGTTTTAGACGTAATTATCTCTTTGTTTTAGCTGCTCAGAGCGATAAGAGGTGGGAATCTTTGGCCACCTTGTGATTTGATTTATAAAACGATTGATGCAGAATTTTCTGCAGTTCTCAGGTTTGTGATTGAACAGTTAGAGACAAACAGAAGTTTACTAAATATTAAGGCTTATTTAATTAATTACTGATAAGCATCTTTTCATGTCTAATTAAAGTAAAATGTAATAGTCTTTAAATGTCAGATAATGATAAAGTTTGTGTTGCTGACTGTGTCGGCCATCTTGAATTAAAGCTCTTAATGTGAATTCCTTCGAGGAATGAAGGAAGAGATGATGCTAAATGAGGTCATATCCTGTCCCTGCTCCTAAATTAATATTTACTGTTTCCCAGCCAGAGAATAAAAACTCAGATTATTTCTTTCTGTAATCGTCGTCGTCTTGAACCTCATATCTTGTCCTCAGCCTTGTCCCAATAGGATAAACCGGACCCCAAATCCCCCTCCCTGACCGTCCACTTTGTTTCTTACCAATGCGTGGGTTTGTGAACACACTTCAATCTGTTTTAGAAAACTTGAGCAAACGGTCAGACAGCGCTGAGCGGGAGACGCAGGAGGCAAAGTAAACACTCAGGCTGAAATCTAATCTCCCCTCCCGACTCTCAGAAGCAGGATTCTGCTTTTAAAGTGCTCTATGAGCTGCTGTGTGATGGCACTCAGCAGGACTGAGGCTGACGACAAACTACGAGTGCTGAAGAAGAAAATGACAACGAGAAGGAAAAAGAGTAGAAGAAGACAAACAACAAAAAGTAGATTTAAAACAATGATGGGACAGGGTTTAACAAACCTACAGATGCAGTTAACTTGTCTTCACACAAATGAAGCTCAGTTATGGTGCATTCACTGACTGAAAAATTATTGTATTTTTGAGTTTTGATTGTTATGCTACTTCATCTGTTCCAACCAATTCACAATTTTGCAAACTGTTAAACTACAAATCCCAGAATGCACTGCAACAGCCGGCCTGGTCTCGTTAAGTTTGTTTCTTTTTTTGACCTACTGCAGAAACCTGGAGTCAAACTTTTTAAGCAAAACATATTTTTTTCCAAAGAGAAGCATTGATGTTTAGTATTCCTGTCTGTTAGCAAAATATCTCATGCACCAGTGGATGTAATATATTGAATCTTTAGAAAGTAACTATTAGATGTGCATCTATGAGTCAGTCCACTCTGGATTTTTCAAAATATAATTTACAGATTTCCCCCAGCAGGAAGTGTCACCAGTGGCACTAGATGTTTTGAATCCACATTCGTAAAAACCGATAAATTTGCCTGCAGAATATGCAGATTGAGTGACCTGGAAGGGTTGGTTTATTTTGTTGAGGTTTTATCAGATTTTCAGCAGCCTCAGTTTGAATCACAACTGGCTCTAACAGCAAGAATCTGAGTCGGTGTTGAATCTAAACTAACGGGTAAAATAAGACACCTCCTGTCAAACATGATTCATTGAATTAGTTCCAGAAACCTCCGGAGCGTTTGCTGGTAAACGGCACAGCGATGGATGAATAGTCGGCTTAATTGTTATTATGGTTCTCCTGCTCCGGTTCGTTGTATCTCTGTGCTCCTGGTTTTTTTTTTTTGGGTCTAATTGTTTTGAAAGTGCAGAGTTAGGAGTCTCAGAGGAGCAGCAGTTTGATTGAAAGCTACACCAAGGAACTTAATTGCAAAATATAAGAGTTTAATGGTCGTGTTAGCTTAAAAAAACTACAATCTCTGTGTTAGTAATTTAAACCAATTTGCAACCATCTGCTTTATAAATGGCAAAGAAAGGTGTTAGTATCTCTGGGTCATAAAATACTTCAGTTTATTTGGTCAAACCTACACAGCTTCATTTGTCACCGTAACCCAGTTAAAGGAACCAGGCCTACCTTCAACTTCAGATTCCTCTAAACATTACATTTACCACAGCTGGTGCTTAAATAACAGCTCCATGCTCTGCACCAACATGGGCAAAAATCAGCAGATGTTTCGGCTGCAATGTAAAGAGACTAGAGAACTGGCATTTTCTTACAAAACACAGAGAGAATGATAAGAAGTGAAGACTGAAACTGATTTAAGACTAAAAGTAGCAAATGTCTAAATAGAAGGTAACAGAAGCAACAGGACAGCTCTATGCGTGGTGAGGGGCTAGCTGTGTAATTTGTGAGAGGCTAGCTGTACGTGGGGCAAAAGGCTATCAAGGAGGCTATTAGAAGCTAAAAGTAGCAAGAGAATAAAGAGGCTATCAAGGAGGCTAGCTAGAAGCTAAAAAAAGCAAGAGAATAAGAGAGGGTATCAAGGAGGCTAGCTAAGACGCTAAAAGTAGCAAGAGGATAGAAAAGAGGCTATCCAAGATGCTAGCGAAGAAACCAACAAGGAGGCTAATTAAGAGCATGAAAGTCTATTAAAGAGGCTTGCTAGAAGCTAAAAGATGCAAAAGGCTAGCTAAAATAACAGTAGTTAAAAGTAGCACACATAGACAATAATATTTTGCTGAAGCAGATTTCAAGAGGGCAATGTTTTTTAAGGAACTGAATAAAGTAGAAAAGTGTGTTTCTATAGGGACAATGTGCAGAAAAAAAAAATGTTACAAAATTTTAGCACCTATCTCCTGATGAGTCGAATGCTTTGATATATGAATGGCTAAAACGGCACAAGGATATAAAAAAAATAGCAAAACTTTATGGAAAAAAATCAAAAACAGGAAAACAATTAATGTTCGTTTTGACAGAAAGAAGCAGAAAGGCAGAATTTATTTTGAATAGTTTATATGACCGTGTTCAGTCCAGCTACTCTTGGTCTAAAAGTGCCAAATAATTTATGGGTTTGGTGAGTTTCTCTTTAGTCCAGGACATTTTTTTCCCCCCAAGCAGCTTGAAACGTGGAAGCCATAAGTCCTATCACACAGAGCGAGTTATAGGAGAGTCACTGGTATTGATCTACAGCCCCATCAAGCCCAGCAGATATACAGTGGTCATTTCTCTGCTGTGGGGCCAAGTAGAAATCTTTGTTATAGCCCTTTAAAATATAAATGACAAGCATTAAGGAAATATGATTTGTCTCTGTCTGTAAACTGCTCAGTCGTAAAATTAACATTTTGCTCAAAATGCAGAAACAATCCCTCAGTGTTTGGCTCTCAGAACGAGTGAAAAACAAACCAAACTGCTGAACCAATATAAAAACCAGTGTGACTAATTTCACTGCAATAAATATGAATTTGAGTTAAATCTGATATGAGGCTAACAAAATAATGGTCCTCAAGATGGTTGTAAAGGTTGTTGATTTAAGAACTTTGTTGTTGACAGACTTTCAGTCAGCACATTTTATTAATTTGCTTCTTCTCAGGTGGCAAACTTCATAACTCGTTAACTGCTTTCTCCTGATTATTTGATATTAAAAATAACAGACAAGGAGTGTCATGGAGGAATGTGTATCACCTGCTCAGTATGTGTTGGGCATGACTCTCAGCTACTACCACGCCACGTTGAAGCAAAATATCTGTAAAATTCACAGAGTTAGACCCTTTTTTGTTGAGGTCAACGAGCTGCAGCAGCTACCTTGATTTGGATGATCTCTAAAGCAGTGTTTCCCAACCCTGGTCCTCGAGGCACACTGCCCTGCATGTTTTAGATGTTTCCCTGCTTCAACACAGCTGAT
>JARVJO010000180.1:1715678-1731006 GCA_031762555.1 Cynodonichthys magdalenae | reverse complement strand
AGCTGATTTCAATTGAAAACTGATTAACAGGTTTTGTTAAACTGCAATCATCTGAATCAGGTGTGTTAAAGCAGGGAAACCTCTAAAACATGCAGGGCAGTGTGCCTCGAGGACCAGGGTTGGGAAACACTGCTCTAAAGGATTTTAACTCGTAGAAACTTCCAGTGACTTTCTGAGTTATTTAGTAGTTCATAAGATATTTTGCTAACAGAAAGATATTTAAACAAACATAGGGATCAGCGTAATCTCTTTAATAGTGGGTAACAAAGTGTTCCAAGCTTTAAAACTTAATTGAATTAGCTGTTTTTGCATGCAAACATTTCTCCCTCCCCTCACTCCAGAGGGTCATTATGGTCTTTGTTAGCCTCGTCCACATGAGATGCCAGCCATGAAGGTGCATATTCAGCAGGCTTTTAGGTATTTTGAAACAAGACTTTAAATCCTCCCTGAGGAAAATTAAACAAAATGTACGCATTTTACTGTATTTTCTTACAGCCTCGACCAGCTGAAGAATCGCTTTTCTGCACTGACCCCCCCACAAAACTCCAAAAACAAAACAGTGTAAATTTTGTGCGAACATATTTAATGTATCGTGGAGGACAAATCAGCCTTTAAATCGTCTGAACTAGAGGTGCATCATAAGTTCTGGGTAGTTGGACCCTGAGACCCCCTGCCTTGTTTGGTTTCTATTGTCTTTTTAGTTTCACATGGGAAAGGTTCACGGAAAAGAATCTTAGAAACGAGACACCCATTTGTCTTTTAGAGTACTCTCTGTGTGTGTGTGTGTGTATGTATATATATATAAAACTCTGCTACAGTACCTTATGTAACCATGATATAAACCATTACCAAGCAAAACTTTAAATATTCAGAGAATAAAAAAAGCAAAGTGCTGCACAAAGAAAGAAAAGCCTGCAGCGACAGCCCTGCACAATCATAACATCAGGTCTCTAGAAGCACTTCTCTTGGCCAGTTTCAATAAAAAAAAATAAAAAAGTAAGTGGTTCTTCAAGTCCTGCAGCTGAGGCCAGCTGAACTGCAGAAATATGGCATTTCTCAGAACTGAAGGACAGGAAGTTCTTCTCTTTACTTGAGCTCCAGTTCCTGACAGACAAGATTTCAACAAGCCCTTTTCCCCGCTGCTGCAGGATTGCTGCTATTTTTCATACAAATAAAATAAATACAAAACGCAGCCAAACAAATCAGAAATTCACCATGTTTCCATAATGAAGTTTAGAAGAAGGAAACGAAATTCTGTCTTCTAGTTTTTTGTCTCCCCTCGTCCTCAGCTGGTGGTCTTATTAAGTCCTCCCTGTCTTTATGCCCTCCTCTTCCCTCCGGCCAATCAGAACCTCATTAAGCTGAATATCCCAGCTAAAATCCACAAGTCAGTCATTCTGCTGAGCTCAGGAGTGCTGTCCTTACAAAACCATCTTTTTCCTTGTAAACACTGCACCGTTTGCAGAACTGTTGTTTTTGTGGAAGTTGTGCAGCTTCTCAAGAGTTGTCAGGTGATACCTGTCTTTAAATGCAAAGATTCATTTAGAATATGTTTTGCAGGTGACTGTAGCCAAGAAATATGAAAACAGTTTGGACATGTTCCTCCCTCACGATTCGCTCTCCTTCCATTTAGCTCCAATAAACTGACTCCTGCTTCAAAGGTCAAAGGTCATGACCCGGACAGGATCCTGACTGAACCTTTGACCTTTCTCTGATGGCTCTGATCTCCTGGCTTGTGTCGGCAGCAGGTTTCTGGTCCGACTGAAATGTGGTTTTTGGTTTTAGTAGTTTGTTGTGAGGTCTTTGTTGTTAAATGAGTAAACAATAAAAACCGTTCCTTTAGTGTCATTTCCTAATAAAACCTCCTGCTGGATAAAAGTTAGTGTAATGTTTAAATAAAACACATTACTGGTTTTAAAATCAGTTAGTTTGGTAACATTCATTCTTCTCCTGTGGTCTGGAGGTCCATCCCTTCTGCTCTGGAACCAGGACCAAGGAAAACCAGTGTTACCAGACTGTGGTCCGACCCAGCAGGAGTTCTGCCTCGCTACAACGAGGGTCAGGTGACCTCTGGTGGAACCGTCTGCTGCACAGGAAGACATCCCGTCCTAAAGTCGTGTAGATTTTAAGAAAACGCGATGAAGACTTAAAATGTGATGCAAACAAAGATCAAAGAAAAGGTTTGGAGATGCGGACACAAAGACCAGCTGAAGATCTGAGTCCTGTTTGTCCCTGGATCACCAATATTTCTTTCATCCACCAAAGATAACTTTGTTTTTTTAACGTCCTTGTGTTTTTCCACCTTTGGGACAGAACTGGATCAGTTTTAATGATTTCCTTTGTGATGCAAAGAAGATAAAAGTCTTTGTTTTCTCATCAGCTGCCTTGACAGAAGAGGAGCGGTCACCATGTTGTGATCGTTTCATCTGCCTCTTGTCAGTTTGGCCTCAAAAAGGTTCATTTATATTTTCCAAAACAAAGTGATCTGTAGATTATCAGCTTTAATCAACTTTCAAAAGGTTTATTATTGTTTTTTTTTTATAAATTACCTGGAAAGTGATCATTAGATACAGAAATTCAGTCCAGGTTTTCAGAACACGCCTTCCACAAAGTTTCACCTTTTTACCTAAACACAAAGTTTTATTTTCAACTTTTATCTAATAAACGGTTTTTAAGTTGGAATCTAAAGTTCAAGGTTACAGCTATTTATGTTTAGATGGTTTAAAAAGTTAAATTTATTCTAAAAACTGAAACTTTTCAAACTCATTGATAAAATAAGCAAAAAGACTGATTTTTATTTGAAAATTTGATGTTGATTTTTTTTAAACACTTGTAAATCAAAACTAACTTGAACACAAGTGAAAGTCTCATATCTGTAGTTTTAAAAAGCTTTCTCACAAACTCTTTGTCTTTTTATCGATTATCTGACAACATTTCTTATCGGTTAACGGAGCAGAACAGTTTAGCTGCGTCTTTCTTTCCATTAAGTTTCAGTTCCAAGGTTGAAATCTGACCTTTTATCTACTTTTTTTTATGTTTTCTCTCTGAAAGGTAATTTAAAACTCATGGTCACCGAGGGCTGTTGGTCCTTGCTGTGGTATTTGAAGCTCTGCTTTTATTAAACTTGTCTCACAAATATTCCTCTTGGTATTTTACTCAAGGTGGTAATTAGAGGTTATATTTTCTGCACAGATGGAGGGTTTTGTTCGTCTGCTGTGTTTTGTATTAGTTTGCTGCCTCGTTGCCCTTCAGTGTTGAGAAAATCGATTCAGGACGAATGTGAAGAAGTTCATGAAAAGAAACTGAATTAAAAACTCTGATCATTACACGTTTGATTTGAACCAAGTCTTTAAGAAACAGTTTGAATTATGAATAAAAATAAGCTGAAGTGAAGGTACATAAAATCTGTAAATATTGATATTTTCAGCAGTTTTTCCAACATTTTTATTCATATCAATATTGAAAATAACTTGTATCGATTATTATTGATCATTAATAACTGCTAACAGATTATAACTTTCTGATAAAATAAGCTAGGACCTTTCAGCTGAACAACACCTTCAAAATAAAAGCTTCAATCTGGTAATGGATGACAAATTCCCGCTCACACTTTACTTTGAAATGTGTAAATTGGGGTTTCTGACATTTTAGCGATTCACCGGTCCACCATCACAGGGTTAATATTAAATTAATTATTGATTTAAGATCCTTTTACCCTGAAACTGAAGGGTGTCAAAATGCTGCACCAACAGCTAAAAGCCTGCAGCTAAACGAGGTAAGCTAGCAAAAACCCTGGGGAGTAACGTGCTGTAGCATTGTCATGTTTCACCACTGTGTCTCATAGTGTGGAGGGTTGAAACGGACAATATTAGAAATAAAAGCAGAAATATATAAATAGACCAATAAATAAATACATTTAAAGGCGAGGAGGAAAATTAAATTACAAAACATTAGATAAAGTTCTCCTTTTTTAATTTAACTGGTGCGTTTTTAAGTGTATTTATTTATTGGTCCACTTATATATTTCTGCTTTTATTTCTAATTATGTCAGTTTCGGTTTTTCATATAGGATAAATAAAAAAGAATGTGGAGTAAAAGGAGAAAATGATGCAACAGCTCGAGAGGAAATTATTGATGAAAGAGGAAAGTTTCAGTATTTCAGATATTTTAAGTTTGACAAGAAAAGTAATCAATAGTTATCGATATCGACTGATGTGAAACGCTTTTATCATGATTAGTTTTTCAGCCCTAAAATAAATAGTTTTTTGTCACGTTCAGCCTATCATTAAAAAAAGTGATTTGTGTCACTTTTGGCTGCCTTAGAGTGAAGAACTGTGGGTAATTAACCACCTGTTCAGCTTTGTAAAGGTCAAATGTTGCCTGTTTTAAAGTTAGCATGAACTGAAAGGAGCCGATTCCATCCCAACAAAGATGAACTTAAAAATTTAAGAGAAGGATGAATCCCGAAGCTGTAGAACGTAACAACTTCCTACTAAAACCAGTGTAGAATCACCAGTTTCCAACTTAAATGAATGTAATTAGTCAAATTGGAGCAAAGTTTCTTTTACCCCAGACCGACCTCAGTGTGTTTTAATCACAGTGTTTTAAATTTGTCTCTTCCATCTGCCTCTCGCACTACAGGAAAATCAATACCACCTACTGGAAAGTTCTCCATTCGGGTAATTACATTTGTTTACCGCCCATTCATTCTTCTTCTCCTTCTGTACGTGAACACGAGCCCCGACGCCTCCTGAGCCCGTAAAGTGTGAAGTCTGTATCATATTTCCTAACCTGGCACCAGTAATCTTCTCACCCTCTGATTAGTCAGAGTATTGTTCAGGGGGGGGGTTAGGAACAATGGCCGACCTCTCATGAAGAAAAACATTCTGCTGTAAAAGACAGAAATCATGGCAGTGCCTGGAGTTTAGGAGGAAGCTGCTGAATAAATTTCTGTAAGTAGTTTTTGTTTTTCCTCTCCCTCTGTTGGAGATAAATTGAGCTAAAATACAGCTGCTGATCTGAACCGGTTCTGATAAAACAACACGGACCAGAATACATGTCCTAACTGAGCCTCAGGGCAATTAAACATGTCAAACTGAAGGTTTGAGGGCCAAATGTGCCCCCCACAGCATTTTAACATGTATTGTCTTAAAATAAGCTGCTTTTCAGATCATAAACTACATCTCCCATAATGCATGTTGATTATTTTGATGTTTCGGCACCCTACTATCCAACTTCAACTTTGTCACCACTGTATTAGAAACACTGTTTCTATGCAGGAAAAACCACGTAGAGCTCAGTTTGTTAGTGTTGCTCAGTTGTAGCAGTGAGACGAGGAACATGTTACGTGTTTACTTGTGTATAATCACAACTGGCCCTTTTGAGGGCCACCTTAACGATCATGTGACCCCCTCGCTGTAATCACTGCACCACCACAACGTTAGGAACTTGTTGGTGAAATATGTGAGTTGGCTTCAGCTATTTGACCCGTGTGATCACGTTACACTGCGTCTGGATGTTATCATCAGTCCTCTTCCTGTTTGTTTCCCAGCTCTCGCAGCTATCTGAAGCATCATAATAAAGAACACTGTTAAGGGGAAACCGCCGCGGCGCTGCAGTACATCACTGTCGCATTTTAAGGCTTTTTCCCTCTCAATTCACATGCAGTCCGAAGCTGTACGAGTTCCTCACGGCGCAGATGAAAAGTGAGAGAGAGACTCAGAATGAGCCGCAGCAGAATTTTATCATTATGTGCTGCATGGATTTCCATAATGAAACTACAGGGAGGAAAAAGGGTTATTGATACTTAAAAAGGAGGCTTTGGTGTTGGTCTCTGTGTGTGGAGCAGGTCTTCAAAGAACCTGCCATTAAAACCTCTGGATCGGATGCTGCGCAGACACCACATTGTAATTACAGAGGTGTGTGTGTTGAGTGGAAGGTGGTCGTCTCTGTGTGTGTGTAATAACACTGTACCTGAGCGGTGTGTGTGTGCTGCAGGTATATTTACACAGATGTTGGTGTGTGTGTGCTTGTAGCTCTCCAGTCTCTTCTCACTGAAGTGATTAACCACACAACACTTGTAGATTATTATTTTTCTTAAGACTAACTGCTTCTTATTAATCTGTAATTTAAAGCAGTAACTTCCTGTGTAGGTGTTGGTCAAATTAAAGATGCCTCTTAAAGTGCGTGTGATGTGTGTATTCTTTAAATACAAAAAAGCAAAGAAACATCTTTGTATTTGAGGAACTTGATATATTACACACAATTTTACCCATTTTGTTACATAACAGGCATCTTTTCTTTTGAACTTGGCTCAACCAAAGTAAAACAGGAAGTGACATCAAAGGGGAACCTTTTAAGAAAAGGTCTTTTATTGAAATATTATTTAAACTCATTCTTCATTTCTCTGATAGAGACTAAAAATAATCTAAAGAAACACCAGATTCTTCTCTACAGTCCGGGTTTGGGACATTTTAGCAACACACTGTTCACATGTAGACATTCCCCTTTGACATCACTTCCTGTTACTTCACATGTGAATATCTCAACCAAAGTTCAACTCTGCAGCGTGAATTTTTATTGCAATATGTTATCAATGTTTCCAAAAATGCATTCATATTTATTAAAAATATTGGACATCATGGCCACTTTAAAGTCACTTTCATCAAAGAAGACTACATCTCCTTTGTACAAAGAATTCTATAAATATAATAAATATATTTAAAAGACATTTTCTTGTAAAATAAATCTTAAATATTTATAAATTGACACTTGTTGGATCATGCTTTATTTAAGAGAAGACAGATTTTAAAGCTTTAGAGGGAGGTGAAGGAAGGTATTTATGTCAAATGATTACAAAATCAGCTTGAGGAAGCCATAGATTTCATCCCTAAACTTAAAGTAGAGCATTGAGCCTGATACCCAGTCACTTTCACTGTAATCCACACCTTGTGTGACTAACATCGCTGTGAGCCAGGAAAACAAAGACCTTGATGACCCTCAGGAGGGAGGGGAGTGAGATTAATCTACACAAGAATTTAATGTGATGCTTCTTTTACAAAATAAAAGCCCAGTTGCTTTATTTGTTTACTTTTCAGAATCATCTTTTGTATCATTTGTTTTTAATTTAATCGTAGCCATGTTTGTGTTTGCTGATGAACATCTTTGATCAGTTTGACTTTAATTAGTTTTATGTTTGAAATGTTCATATAATGATTACTTTCCTATAATATTCAAGATATTTTGCTAACAGGCAAACACAGTTGGCTCTAAAAGTTAGTGTTAAGCAAATATCTTGCAGAATGTGTTACAACTTGTTTTCAGACTCTTCTTTAAAACTATCATGTTGAACTTTGAATCCAAATAAAATGGTACAGGTTTATTTATTTATATTTATTTCCTCTTGAATATCAGATAAATTATTTTCTTTATGCAGCTTTAAAGATGGACTTAGTTTTGTCCTTCAGCTCTGTGGCTGAATTTAAAATTCTGGATCACAAAGAACCTTGAAACGCTGCAGGCTTGGGCCAGCCTGACCCGATACTTAATCAAAAGAATCATCCAGCAGGGACTATTCAGAGGATCATCCAAGCTCCCAAAGTAGCAGTGGGTGGCTTAGTTTTCAGAAGCTATTTAGAAAACTTCTACAAACTGTTGTCTCTGGTAGCTGTGAGGCTTTTATTCTCTGCTGTAATCAAACACTGATCCTTTTAGTCAGAGATTTAATTATATAAATTTACAGCTGTAATTCAAACCTTTTTTTTTTTTAAAGATATGACGTGTAAGGATATTAAATTCATTGACCCAAAGGTCAGCTTTAAATAAAGACATTTTGAAGCTTGGGGATTCCTCTTTCCAAACGTAGTTCTGGAGTCTAATTAGGATGTTTCCTGAACGCCTAACTTTTCAGGTTTTCAGGGCAGGAGGGGGGAGGTCTGGCCCGGGTCTCTCTCCTGGATCTGTTGCCTCACTGATCCTGATGATGCCAATCTGGAGTCTTGATCCTCGATCCTGGACTTTGTTTTTGCTCAGTGGTTCTCAATCCTGCATTTTTTTGATGTTTCTCAACAATCAAATTTGAAAGCTGGCACTTATAAATAAAATGAACTAGTTGACATGTCGGGAATAAATCACTGAATTTCAACAAACTGTGTTTCATTTTAAAGATTTACAAACGAAGAACTTTGCTAATTTTGCAAACGAGTCACATTTTTGTAAAACAAGTGTAAGTGTTGCCTAACATTGCTGAAAATAAAAGTTCTGACTGGAAGTAAATGTATTCTGTATCAGAGTTCAACACTTTAGTGTTAAATTAAAGTTAACGAGGAGGCTGAAGCCCTGATATTATCTTATCAGTCACTAAATTACTGGTCCATTCAGTCGAGTTAGTGTGATGCAAGTTTCAGGATTGTTTTAGCATCCAGAGCTTTCCTGATGTTTCATCATTGTATGCACATTTTTTATGTTATTCCCGTTATTCCTCGGCTCTTCATTCCTCACTGCTGGTCAATGAGGCAGCGACTCGGAGCGCCGGTAAAGGATGGCTCGGCTCGGCTGTCATCTGCTCTCATCGCCGGCGTTTCTCAGATAAAAAGAGCCAGCTAAACTGATTTACACGGCTCCTCTCCTCCTACTGTTCGAGCGTTTAGTTGATTTAAAAGACCCGAGTGTAATAAACTATCACGGCACCATCCTGCGAATCACATCACTGCACTCAGCGGTTATTCTCCCTCTGTCGAGCGGCGGCGGTGTGTGTTTACAGTAACCTGATGTAGGTTTCACTGTGCACACGTTTAACTTGAATCTTTCTCTTCCTCCTCTGCCTGGAGGTTATTTCAGGGCGTTTCAGTGCAGATTTCTGTGTTTACTTTTCTCTTGTGCCTCGACACACTTGTCCTTCTTTCTGTCAGCAGCAGACATCTGATACAGATGCTGATATTACAGGGGAGTGGTATTCCAAGAATGCACATGTTAACTTTATCTTTTATTGAATTTCCACCCTCCAGGGACCCCCTATTTCACCCCTAGAGGTAGTAGTTCAAGAGCATCTTAACTCATAAGTAACTGAACACCAAGCTGGAAGGTGTTGATCTCATTGACTTTATTT
This sequence comes from Cynodonichthys magdalenae, assembly GCA_031762555.1. Lineage (NCBI taxonomy): Eukaryota > Metazoa > Chordata > Actinopteri > Cyprinodontiformes > Rivulidae > Cynodonichthys > Cynodonichthys magdalenae. The sequence goes on along the minus strand of JARVJO010000180.1, from coordinate 1,721,900 downwards.
TTTTTTGTACTTTTGCCACAGTAGCTTTGCAAGAAAGAGACAGAACTATAATTCTCTGAGAATCAATATTGGAACTTTGTGTGGGAGCAGTTACAGGTTTTTGGTGTTTTTGAGGAGTAGAGCTGCTGCTCGTCCAGATTCAGTGGAATCACTGCTCAAGGAGATGTTCTGGACCTGTCCAACTGGGAGAAGACCCAGGACACCCTGGAGAGACTCTCAGTCTGGAAACACCTCGGATCAAAGGAGGAATTTTTTTTCATCTTTTAAATGCATTCATTCTGGCTGATCCCGGACAAGCCCCCAATTTTGGTCACGAGCCGACTAGTAAAGGTTGGGTCTGGTTTAATTGATCTTGGATGAATTTAATTTTAAAGTTGAGAGTAGGGTATGAGATTGATGTTTCTCCATGGTGTCTTGTATGTGATGAAGCTGAGGCGCGTTTCTATATTTTGTCACTAATAGCTTGTTGTATGTTTACATCCAGCTGACGTTCAGTGCTAACGTTGGCTTCTGACAAGTTGTCTGGGGCAAAACCTCCCCAGGCTCGCCTCATCGGTCGTCGATCACGGCAGCACGTTCAAAAATAATTTGTGCTAAATGACAAATCATTTTCATATCAAACAGCAACACTAAACACACAACACATCTCTTACCGCCATCATCTGCAGATTTGTGAGGAACAATAGGGACAGAAGTTTCCTTCAGCTGAAAGTCTTTGGGTAAATCCTGCTGTGGGCTGGTAGTAGTTTCCAAATGAGTCTATCGTGAAATAATTTACACAACCTACAACTTTCTTTGACAATATTTCTAGATTATTGCCATCAGAAATGAAATCAAGCCACACATCTCTGTTCTCCATGACTGTTGTAAAAACAGCAGAACTAATGTGTTCATCCTGTGAAGAAGTGGGCGGAGTCTCAGCTTGAGTTACCAGGTGAGGGGCTGGGCTTGCCTTGGTGTTGCTAGGTTACCTGGATTGTGACAGCAGGTTTTTGAAACGACTCCCTTGCTGACCCTAACAAAACATTTACATATTGTCAAACATCTGGGAGTATAATTTTGGTGCTTGGACTGTTTCTGGAAGCAGTACAGACCCAAATTAAACCGTAAAAACATATAAAGACGATAATCGATAATATCTCACCACTGTGCCAACATTTACTTCAGAATTATTTTTCAACAATAAAAATTAATTAATCTAAGAAAAAAATCTGATTAAAGATCTACATTTCAAAATGGGAACTGTCCTGAAGATCCCAAATAAGTTTTTAATTCTGAAATCCAGGAGAAATAACTTCAACTTTGGTTTATTGACAGAAATATCTGTCTTTTTATTGAATATATTAGTTTGTTGTTAATGTTTGGCATAAAAACGTGTTTTTTAAGTTCACAGAAAGATCCAGAAACTGTTCATAGGAGCAGTTTTGTTTTTGGTAGAATCACTCAATTTTGGACAATCCTGAACGTCCAGATGAACTGATGAAAATGTAATTTTTATCCAAACATAAGAAATTGCCATTGTTAATTCTCTACGGTGATTGTTTGTTTTTCAATTTTCCTCCACATGAGACGAGGAGATGACTGTAATTAATCCTGACAGCTCTACGAGGGGTTCCAGCCTCAGGGATTATCTCAGAATAACAAATAGCTGCGAAGCGTCTCGTTTCACAGAACTTTTACTTTGTCGTTCCTGCATGTAAACACACCCAGCAGTGATGAGGGAACTTAATGTTTACGTCGTGTTTGAGCACCTGAAGGGAGATCAGAAATACAGGGGGCTCAGCGAGGTTATCATCCTTCAGAAATTCACTTTGACATTACAAATGGACTTTCAGGCTTATATTATGAGCAGCTGCGACTCTCAACTAGAGTTTATTAAGTCTCAAGGACGCTCGGCGCAGCGACACACGAGGTATTTACTGCTCAGAACATCTGGGTTTGACGGGCAGATGGCTGAGTGATTGAAAAACATCCAGTTAATTAAAGAGAGCTGGTGTTGAAATTCCTCCCAGCATCCTCTTCTCTAACATTTAAAGTGTTCTTTTTGTGTTGCTGCACAAGCATCTCTGTTTTCATCTGCAGCAACAGATCCAGGAGAGAAACCCAGACATCCCTCCCCTATAGCAGGATTTGAGGGCCAAAACTACAACTATTGCACAACAAGCAGTTGCTACATCCTTGTAGCAGGAGGCTATATCTGTGCTGATAAGCCAGATATTGATCTGATTAATGAAGCTAAGCGTTAATTAATAAGCTGGGTAAATCCAGCTCATCCATGCTAGTTGCTAGCCTCTCTGATGCTAACTCCAGTTAATCCATGCTAGTCGCTAGCCTCTCTGATGCTAACACCAGCGAATCCATGCTAGTCAATAACCTCTACGATGCTAACTCCAGCTAATCAATGCTAGTTTATAGCCTCTCTCTGATGCTAACGCCAGCATATCCATGCTAGTCGCTAGCCTCTCTGATGCTAACACCAGCATATCCATGCTAGTCGCTAGCCTCTCTAATGCTAACACAAATGAATAGTCTCCTTCTCATTTGCCAGCCCCGGCCTCTGTTACCGGGGCCAGCTGCTCAGTTAGCGGTGTCGGCCAATCATTAATCAGATCAACAGCTGGTTTAGGAACAGGTATTGCCTCCTGCTACAAGGATGTAGCAACGCTGGTTGAACAATAGTCCTAATTTTGGCCCTCATACTGCACCATACATCCTTTATTCAGATCCTCCAGACCAGAGAGGATGTAGAGACCCTCCAGAGAGGGTCTGCCTCCGTCTCTTCTCAGTGGGACATGGCCAGAAAACCTCTAAATGATGGAATGAAAAGGATATTAAAAAAGGAAGGGAAGGGAATTAATTAGAGGCAAACATAACCTGTTTATTTTCTGTTTTCTCAACTGTTGGCTTTAAGTTGTCGTCGTCCTCCCAGCTGATGAATCTAAATCCTGACTTTAAGTCTGAGTTTCCAGTCGGTTAAATCAGATCCAAGTGTTTAAACTCTGGTGTCGATCTTTCCGTCGAGCCGTTGAGTCGAGTGTTCCGACTCACGGTTGATTTAAAAGAAGCCGTTGATGAGTTCGGTCCAGATTTCACAGACCACTAGAACCTGATGAGGTTGATTCGCAGCTGGAAGCTGAATGTTTCCTGCTCTGAGTGCACTTCCAACCTGGCTGGAAGCATGAAATCAAGTACAATCATCATCATCATCATCTCTCCTCCTGTTTGTTTCTGACTGAACTCTGCAAACCAAACAGAAGCATTAAAGCAAAGCATAACTTTAATTGACAAATATTCCTTTTTGTGTTTTTGTAGGAGAGTGAGGTTCTTCATGCCATCAGAGCTCAACAGATCTGCAGACTGAACGGTGAGACAAACCTAAACATGTTCCTTATTGTAGCGTAAACTTTTGTTTACAGTTTGCCAGGTGGTCTCGCCATTCCAGATGTTCCAGACAATAAAAACCATAAAAGTTGAAAAAGGCTGCAGACTATTTCCATTTTAAAACGGATCCAGAAACTAGAAAAACTGGAGAGAGAAGCTGAAAATTACTTGTTTAAGCTAAAAGTAGCAGAAGATGACAACCATAGAACCTGTGGGCTGAAGTAGATTTCAAGGAGAACAATGTTTTTGAAGCATTTGAAGGTTTTAAAAAGTGCAAAACCCAAGATGTCCTCTAAGAATATAATATGTTAAATCCAATCCAATGAAGTAATCACAGCTTCAGGCTTAAAGATGTTTTGCAAAAAAGCTGCAAAATCCTATTTTAGTCCTAAAATGATGTCATTCAGCTCTATATATGTCCGTTCTCTAACCTGATGAATGCATTGTGTTGAAACAGTTGAGACAAAACTCTTAGAAACTCTGTGAGCACATTGTCTTCATCACTCTCTGCAACACGGAACATTTTCACAAAGACTGAATGTAGGCGTTCGCTCTCTGCGCACCCGATTGTTTCTTTTTGACAGCCACAAAAATCACTCCCTCTGGGCAAATTTGCGGCACATGAAAAATTGAAGCGAGCCCCGTGCAATCATGAAAGCCCAGTGATGAAACAAAACCAATTTCAGGTGTATCTCAGGATATTTGTGCTGTTGTTCACCTACTCTAAATGATTGAACTCGGTCCAAACCGGAGCAACAGTTTTCTATTTTTATAAACAAAGAAACAGCTTTGGTTCCCTTTTGATTCGACGAGCTACTTTCGTTCATTTTTATGCTTTTGGTCAAATTAACAGCTGCGTTGGGAGGAGTAAAATCTGCACTGGTGCAGTTCTGTTTTAATATTAGCAACAAACCACAAATTTTCAGTCTTTTGAGCGCATGTCCTGTTTGCAGGCACGTGTAAACATTAAAAAATATATAAATCAGCCTTTGCAGCTGCAGCTCTCCTCTGAGACGTGCAGACACCCACACGGAAATCAAAAGGCAACAATCCTGGACTTCCTTGGACATGAGAGCTTTCCTGTTTAGCTCATCACACGTGTGACTGCTTATAATACATCTGTTAAAAATAGACTATCATAAACCACAATTTTATCTAAACATTGCTTTTAACTTTCAAGCTATTGTTCAAACCTGTTGTTTCATTTAAGATCTTTTGCAATGATAATAAGCAGATTTAAAATCCACACAAACATTCAAACTTTTTACTAACTTACAGTAGATACAACAAATACAAATAAACAGAAGACTTAAAATCACAATAAATAAGTGAAAAGGTTCAGATTGCTGCTAAATATTAGTAAAGAACTTATTATTCAACTACAGATTGTTTATGATAAACATCCGCAGAGATTCATGAATAGTTTATGATTACAGCTGAACTACTTCCTGTCTAAAAGCATTTATCAGTCCTGCCTTCCTGTTTTTTCAACCACCCTGAAGGACTCCCGTGTGTGTTTACACATGGGCAGAAATAATAATCTGTGTTATAAAGGCCATGTAATAAGAAAGCAGCTCTGCAGAGGGATGTTGACACAGCAACTGCAGCCTAATGAAACTTTTATATGTTCTTACCAACATAAACAGAGAGACCTTTGTTTGAGTTCAGGAATTTATCAATAAAACATCAGTGGACCTACAGCTCTGTGAGGTAGCAGGACTCATTAACACAACAGAAAACAAAACGCTGCTGGATGCTTTAAGACTAAAGAATCAACTTTCATTTTTTATCATTGGTAAGATTAAAAAGAAATGTTTGTTTTCATGTTTTGGGGTCTGTTCACACTAGGGTTGTATACCTGCTCTCTGGTTGTTATGTAGATGTAGAAAACTGCAAATAATTTAATGTGAAGACGCATGAATTTCAAACTGTGCGATGCAAACTTTAAACTCAATACGATTCAGGCTTTAATCACATCACGATTCAGTCTTTTAATCGCAATACGATCCAGGCTTTAATCGCAATACGATCCAGGCTTTAATCGGGATACGATCCAGGCTTTAATCGGGATAAGATCCAGGATTTAATCACGATATGGTCCAGGCTTTAATCGCGATACGATCCAGGCTTTAATCGGGATACGATCCAGGCTTTAATCGGGATACAATCCAGGCTTTAATCACGATATGGTCCAGGCTTTAATCGTGATACGATCCAGGCTTTAATCGGGATAAGATCCAGGCTTTAATCGGGATAAGATCCAGGCTTTAATCACGATATGGTCCAGGCTTTAATCGCGATACGGTCCAGGCTTTAATCGCGATACGATCCAGGCTTTAATCACGATATGGTCCAGGCTTTAATCGCGATAAGATCCAGGCTTTAATCGCGATAAGATCCAGGCTTTAATCACGATATGGTCCAGGCTTTAATCACGATATGGTCCAGGCTTTAATCACGATATGGTCCAGGCTTTAATCACGATACGGTCCAGGCTTTAATCACGATACGGTCCAGGCTTTAATCGGGATAAAATCCAGGCTTTAATCACGATACGGTCCAGGCTTTAATCACGATATGGGTCCAGGCTTTAATCCGAATAAGATCCAGGCTTTAATCGCGATACGGTCCAGGCTTTAATTGCGATACGGTCCAGGCTTTAATCGCAATACGATCCAGGCTTTAATCACGATATTGTCCAGGCTTTAATCCGAATAAGATCCAGGCTTTAATCGCGATACGGTCCAGGCTTTAATCGCGATATGGTCCAGGCTTTAATCACGATATGGGTCCAGGCTTTAATCCGAATAAGATCCAGGCTTTAATCGCGATACGGTCCAG
>JARVJO010000180.1:1664363-1685667 GCA_031762555.1 Cynodonichthys magdalenae | reverse complement strand
AATAAACAACAACAACCAGAGCTAACTGCTAATCCAATAAACAACAATCAGAGCTAACTGCTAATCCAATAAACAACAACCAGAGCTAACCGCTAATCCAATAAACAACAACCAGAGCTAACTGCTAATCCAATAAACAACAATCAGAGCTAACTGCTCTGCTTCTGGTCACGTAAACCAACTCAAGTCTAAAAAGACTTTACAACTCTTCATACAAATGCTCTTTTCTCAACCATTTTTATTGCTTTCTGTTAAACATGGCATTCTTATCCCCACAAGAAAGCCACAATGTTTTAGTTGGAATTGCACCAGTCTGCACAGGAAGTGCTACAACTCACTGCTGCTGCTGTTTGGTTTTGCAAATAAACACTTGAGTTCTACATAAATAAATGTTTAGTGATGAAAACATCTCACCAGCCACCTTTCATTCATAAACTGTTTTTAATATAAACACCATTTTTGAGTCGGCTAAGGTAGATTAGCTGTGGCGGCCATATTGACTTGTGTTGAGCTGTAGATGTACATCTATTAGAATTTTCTGAGTTGTTTTTGCTAACAGTGTTCAGTTTACCAGTTAATGTCAAAGTTTAAAACTTGTCAAACTATAGAGAAAGCTTTAGTTCAAAAGTGAAATTTCTTTTTTCTGAACATCACAAATGTCCAATTATGAGATGTGACTTCAATTCAGCCTTTTTAGATGTCTTGACCTTTTGCACATTCAGTTTCTAATTTCTGCTTCTGAAGTGTCCAAATGACAAGAAAAAAATCAAAGCTGCTTCTTATCAGCGATTCCTTCTATTTATCTTTTTCCCCCGTCCATCACTCGCTCTCCTTCCTTTCAGTATTTACTGCGATCCGTCTGCCCGTCAGACGACATCGCTGATAAGAAATGGCAGCTGTATCAGTCGAGCAGACTGCGTGGTGTCGTGTCATTTCAGTCTTTGAGTGGCTGTCTCTTGTCATTTCGTTGTTAAATTCAAAAGGATCGTCCGACGTCCCCATAGAGCTCCGACACACTGATCTGTGCGTCTTTGGTCACAGAGAAACAGACGGTGGAAAAAAAGACATATTTGATGTCATGTGTCAAACAGCTCCCGTCTCTGTGGAAGCAGTTGTGACCTTTGACCTCTTAGATTACGTTTTTAAATCCTATCTCCCTCCGACTGAGTTCCCAACTTAAATCATTTTTGGGAGATATCCTGCAGGAAAATTAACACAATTTTCCTCTGAAGAGTTTTTTATTTTATAGAAAGTTTTGAGTTCAAAGAGGCTCATTTCGTACTTTGAGGTGGAAGAAGCTGTGGGTGGAAAGATTCTGAGAGCTCACTTGTTTCATGAGATAAATCTCTGCAGAGCAGGTTCAGTGAAAACAACAAAAACATGCATTTTCACTTTTTACTGTGAGTTTTAGCTCCTATTGTTTTATTTTAAAGAAAGGTGATGGTTGGTTTGAGTTGTTTCAGGACAAGAATGTCACATCACCTATTAGTGAGACTAAATACTGCAGCTGTAGCATACATGACTCCCGCATTTACACAGAACAGAACAGAATTAAAACCCTTTATTAAAACTAAACAACAAAAATAAATCTGAAGCTCCAATGTTGAATAGTTTTTGAGTTATAAGCATTTTTGTATATCCGGACTGATGTTAGCTCTGACAGACTGATGTACATTCCTGCCAAATTTCATGTAGATCAGTTCAGCTGTTTCTGTGCTACGGTTGACCAAAAATCACTGGGTAAAAAATAAACAGAAAACAGGTCTGTGGATTCATTTACATATGAGTTTATTATTATTATTAATATTATTATTATTAGTATTAGGCTAAAACCAGAAAACAGAAGTTAAGAAAACAAACTTTTTGTTTCCGAGTCTTCAAACATGTCTGTCATCATTTAGGCTGCATGGAAATGGTTTTTAGTTGAGTCTGTGCAGACGTTTAAATCAAATTCTTTGACTCTCTTACTCAGCTCTGATGCTTCTCCCAGCGACGGTTCTGAAATTAGAAACCAGGACTTTATTTTAGGTCCTTGGCTCATAAAATATGTCTTTGAGCGTTTATAATGTAATCCAACACGGGCGGTTTGTAAACGTCTCGTCACCGTAACGTTGCCCCCCAGTGTTCCTCTGCTCCCGGCGGTTTTCTTGGCTCCAAACCAGCCTCAGCTCTGGTTGGAAGCAGAAGGAACAAGTTGAGGCTCGGGCTCCGAAACCAAAACTGGAACCGTTTCAGTAGAAAAGAGGAGTGTTTCTGTTTGTTTGGCTGCCGGTTTGTTTATTTATTTTCCCGCAGCAGGACGAGGGGGCAGCGAATCAAAACAACGACGCTGGTAGCAGCCGAGCTGAATCGATGAGACAAGAGATAATCAACTGAGCTGATAATCACGGTTATCTCCAGTTTTAGATGAGAGAAGGTAGTTTGGGTGGTTGGATTGGGAGAAAAGTTGTTAAAGTATTTAAAATGCCACCCTCCTCGTTTATTCAGCGAGACTCACAAGGTCAGGCTGATTCTTCTATTTGAGCTCCGAGACCAAAACATTCATAAAACTGACACTTCATTTTTCATTTCCATAATTAAATGCCACAAAGATCAGTTTCCCTTGTTAACATGTGCAGAAAGAAGCATTTGGTAAATGGTGCAGCTTCTGCAAAAAAAAGTTATTACTCACTGTGTTTGCTGAGGCAGAACATCTGTGAGGAACCAGCAGCAAAACTGGTTTTATTAACGGTTTTTAAAATAAAAACACGTTTTTATCTCCTATACTTAAAGGTTGAGATAATGAAGAGATAATCACCTCTTTCTATTTGTTAGTGTCTGAAACCTGCTGCTCGCACTAAATATTTCACTTTTATGTTTTTTCTCTGTGTGCGCATTTGTCTGTAGTGTTAGCAAAATATCTCATGAACCACTGGATGAATTAGATTATAGGAGTCAACATCAGCCAGCTGCTCTCAGCCAACTCAAACATGTCTAACTCTGTTAGTTTTGAAGATATCAAGCTAAAATTTGGTGTGGTAGTAGCTGAGAGTCATCTCTAACACACGCTCCAAAGTACTAATTAATTTATTTCTGTAAAATGTTAACATTAACTATTAGATTCAATCAAGAAGTACTGGACAGATTTGAACAAAAATCCCAGGAAATAACAGTTGGATGTATGTCTGCTTCTGATTTGATTTTGGAGCCAGCTGGATTCAAAATGGCCGCCGCAGCCTGCTAATGTTAGCCAACACATAAATATGTATAACCCAGTCAGTTTTACAAATAATCAGCAACAGTTTGGTGTAAAAGAAGCTGGGAATCATCCCAACACGTTCTCACTGCACAAGATCTTTGTTTAAAACCACACAAATGAGTCAAATTTGTCTGTTAGCAAAATACCTTATTAACCAATGGATGGATTTTAGTGAAACATTCAGAGAGTAACCATTGGCTTGTCTTTAACTTGATAACTTTTGGAATTGACCACCACAGCTAAAGGACTTTAGCAAACTAGAACATGAAGCTAAAGTTTGGTTGTGGTCGAAGCTGAGCATCATTCTGAGGTTAGATTTGATCATTTTTCAACAGAACAAAGATTTTGGAGTGAAAAGTGAGAGTCGATGGTTCACGCTACATCACACCTTAAATTATTTAAAGTTTTTTAAAAGAACGTCTTCATATCATACAAATAAAAGTTGACCATAAAAGGCAAAAACCATTTCAACACTTGTATACCCATGAAATTCATTGTGAATAAATGAGATTTGACATAAATCTAAAATAAAGTCCCCGTGACCGTACAGAGCTCAGTTAAAGTGTGATTAATGTTCTGAGGTCATGTTATAAACACTGAAACTCGAGCTGTTAATAACAAAGTGTGAGTCACTTTCTTCTCGTCCCGAGGTCGTGACCTCTTGGGAAAAAATCCTTGGCTTCAGCAGGAAAGGAAGCCGTTCAGGAAATGAGTCTTCATCCTTGTCTGGGCAGAGAACGAGAGGAATGCAGCGCGCACTTGAACCTGAGCTATAAATATCTTTTGAACCCTGGCTCTTCTCTGCATGAAGTGTTCTGTCAATAATGTTTTTATATTCTCAGATAATCAAGTTTTTTCCATGAAGAAAATCACTAAACTCATTTTTTGTATGTTCAGGTTCGACTCAGCTCCCTGCAGGAACAACCTGAGAGGAGGAGGGAGGTGATCCTGATAACAAAAAGGTGAGAGATTTTAAAACAAAAAGGCAGGAGGAGGTAAGAGATGAGCTGAAATTAAACTCAGAAGTGAAGAAGTGTAAAAGTTGAACGGGGTGAAAACCGGGGAGAGAGATGAAAAGAAAAGATGAGTGAGGAGAAGACAAAGGCGATAAAAAGTAAATGAAATGAGAACACCTCTGGGAAGTGAGATGAAACCGACGTTCAGAGCTGCTGTTCTTTTATTAAAAACCACATGAGAGCTGAGTTTGATTCCATGAATTCTGCTATTTGATTGATTTACTGTAGAATTGATCTGTTGTTCTGTAGATTCTTGATTTGTGTTCGGTCCACCTCGGGTAAATTCTGTTTCAGAGGTTCTTAACTCGTCACGTAACAAACTTTTGTTATAAGACAACTGCAGTAACTGTATTTATGACTCTCCTCTGCAGTGCTTGGACAGTCCTGAATAAAAAATCAGTTTTTAGTGTTTTTCAGGTCTCATTAATCATCTGAAAGCTGCAGTTAAAAAAATATTGTGATCCTTGAGGAAATTTATATTCTCTGCTACCTTGCATGTTAAACTTCTAAATAAAATTCTGTTATGTCAGTTACTCCCAGCTGCTACAGTACATACTGTTGGCTTAATAATTGTAAAACTGGCTGAGTTTCTGTCAGAGGAGATCAATTCATGTGTCAAAATAGAGATCTAAATTTGACTAAATTAAAATTGGAAAGGTTTGAGGAACCTGCAACAAAATACAGACGGGTTCAAGATTCCTGCAACTAATGGAAAAGGGTTTGAAACAAGTTTGACATGGGTTTGAATTGGTTGGGACAAAACTGACAGGTTTGAGACCCCTGCAACTAAACTGAGATGGTTTGAGACGCCTGCAACTAAACTGAGATGGTTTGAGACGCCTGCAACTAAACTGAGACAGGTTTGAGACGCCTGCAACTAAACTGAGACAGGTTTGAGACCCCTGCAACTAAACTGAGACAGGTTTGAGACCCCTGCAACTAAACTGAGATGGTTTGAGACCCCTGCAACTAAACTGAGATGGTTTGAGACCCCTGCAACTAAACTGAGACAGGTTTGAGACCCCTGCAACTAAACTGAGAAGTAATTGAGATGGGTTAAAGATGCCAACAAGAAGACTGGAAAAGGTGTGTGATTGGGTATAAAATAGGTTTGTGACACTCGGGACCAAATTAAAACTTGTTTGCCAACTAGTTGCAGACGGTGAGATAATGACTCAAAGATTCACCAAATCAATAGTGCTCCTGATTAGTTCCCACTAAACTTACACAATCCTCTAGTGAATTAGTTTGTTCTTATTTTCTAAAGCTTTATGGACCTTTTATTTCTGGTTTAAAAACCAATAACTCTTCTCCCTCAAATAAATTTAGTAAATATACATTTATACATTTCTTTGTCATTTTAGGTATCTATAAAATGCCTAAAAGAGTGAAATAAAACATAATCGTAACAAGAGAGACGGACAGAAGAGTAACTTTTTCTTTCAGCTGAACTCAGTAATTGGATTTTGAGTTGGTGCTGTGTGAGAACAAAAGAGAAAAACCTCCTGTTCCACCTTTCAGAACGATGGATCAGATAGAGGCTGAAGAAAATGGCCAAATCCTTCTCTCTGCCTCCCAATGGGTTGGTCAACTGGCACAGTTGAAAAGTTCAACCCATCTGTCTCTCCCTCTCACACACGCTCGGTCAATACACACCCAGCAATATTTACAGCCGTGGTGTTTTTTTATTACACAGCAGCTGCATAATGAAGATGGTAAAGATTCGCTGGACACAAAATTAGAAGAACACAACTTTGTGCTGCAGAACTTAACACCAGATAGTTCTGGTGCCACTTGTACAGTAAATGCAACGTCTTTATTTAGACGTTTTTCATGGCAGCTGGTGATGAAAGGTTAATGTGGGAAAAGTTGTGAAGAAAAAGAATCGTCAATCATTTTTGGCCTCAAGGTTTCTGATTTATATCTGTGTCAATAAAACAAACGTAAAGAATCAACAGACTGCACAAATTAAATCACCAAGGTTTGTGAGAGAAGAAAAACATTTGTTTTAGTTTAAAAATAGACCAAATTTTACTTAAATTTGAGTCTCACTTCATTAAAAAACAATGAAATATCTCTGAACAGCTGCCGTTAGCACCAAACTTCTTACTGTCTGACACTAAACTCTCCATGTAAAACTTTACTAATTTAAAGAAAACTAACCAAACAAAGTCTAACAAGTAAAACTCAACACAGAGACGACTGAATGTTTTGTTCAGATAAATTTTATTTTTTTTAAAGGTTTGAAAAGAAGTGTTGGTTTTTCTGCCATCTGCTGCTCCCATCGTCCCCGTTTCCACTTTCCCTGATACCAAACCAGGATTTTATTTATTTAATTCTTTGTTCCTCCTCGCCTCACTGGCTGCAGCCCTTTTGACTTATCTCACTTGTTTCTGCTTCTCTGTTCTCCTCTCGCTCTGAGGCTTTATCTCTTTGCCAGGTTTTTATACATGTTCACAGATTCAAAATCCATCAAACACGTTTTGTAGAAAACTGACAAAAATGTCTGTTTTACAGATATTTAAACTATGGTGTGGTAGTAGCTGAGAGTCATCCTCAACATAAACTCTAATATAAACTCTTCAAGGCGGTGGTCGATTTGATCCCTTCAAAGAACGCTAGTTTCTGTTAATATATTGCCTAACTTTTCTGCAGCTCTAGTCAAATGCTCCTTTTTTAAATCAAATTGTTTTTTTTAATAAACAATACTAACAAGCTTGGAAAGCTATTTATATTTTTATTATCAGGTTTGATCAGTTACCTAAAAACTGATAAACACAGTGCTTATATGACTAAATGATTTAATTATCTGCAGCAGGCAGATAAAAGGAGACATTCTAGTTTGTTCCTGAATTAATATCTGTGCATATTGAAGGTAAGACTTGGATAAAGTTTTTAATGACACAATATATGAAATCCTCAGCAGGAAAACCAATATCCAGCTGTTATCTGCAGCAAAGGTTAGAGGAGAAACGAAGGAGAAAGTTTATATTAAAAGACCCCGTGGCACTTTGAGTCCGTCTCATTTTATATTCCATCTGAAATCTTCTCAATAATGCAAGGCTGACTTCTGCTTACTAAAGAGATCTGTGCCTCTGCTTCTCTTAGATTACTGTGGCAACTTAGGAATAAATAAGAATGTTTGCTACAAAAATCCATTTAACCACAGTTTCTCACACATTACTGTCATTTATATTTAAAGAAAACTGTTAAAATAGTGTTGAATGATCATTGATTTCTATTGGTCTGGAATGATGTCATCAAAAGGTTCCAGCTCTACATTTTAAAAGTGAAAACCACCAAACTTAATGATGCCAAGCATTATACGAAGGGATTTCCCAGCTGCTGTTGTGCCTTAGTTCTTCCACTACATAAACAGGTATATGGACTCTGACTACCTTGGTGGCTCAGAGGTGTAACAGCAGGCGGTTAACTTTAACTCGTCCAGTTTTTAGCTACATCAAAGGAAAAATGAGAAGCATGTTTTTGGCATCATTTGGGAAGAAGGTATCGACACTTTAAGCCAGCCAGCCCCCAACCCCGCTTACGAAACTTACAGTTTATGAAATTTACGTAGGAAAAAGTTGTGAACAGACTGGGAGCGAGGATTGTGACAACACACAGCAGCTCCTGAAGCTGTAAAATCACTAGCAACCTCCTCTATCCAAGCCGGCACAATTGTCTTCCTCTGGCTTTATGAAATAACGTCACCGTCGTCGTGTTGCTTACGAAGTTTACAAAATTTACGTAAAGTTACGGACAAATGAGTGGAAATGGTGACGACACACAGCAGCTACTAAAGCTGTAAAATTACCACAAACCTCCTCTATCCAAGCCGATGCAACTTATTCTTTGTGTGTTTTCCTTTAGCTTTGTAAAATTATTGTGGTCACCTGCACGCTGCTTTCAAAGTGTACGAACTTTACGTAAAGAAAAAAATAACTCTTGAAGACTGGCACGGTGTCCTGAGGCGTCGCCAGCTGAAAGGTGTCACAGCTCTAGCCTGATGCCTGATGAAGTGTTTTGTGAACGAGGATGTAAAATTTCAATAATCTGTTCACAAACCCTGACTTTAAGAGAAGTTTCCCATCATCAGACTGATCTGTCTGTGGTTCAGTCTCAGTCCTCAATAGTATATTTTACTTATTGTTCAGCTGATTCATGAATTCAGGACCAGTCAGGCGCCTGGAATGGATAGAAATCTTTGTACTGCGTTGTGCCCGTGGTGTGTGTGTGTGTGTGTGTGTGTGTGTGTGTGTGTGTGTGCATGAGGTTGAGTCAACACTATTCATCAGTCACCTTTTCACTTGCAGTTTTCTGATCCAGGCTCCTGTGTTTCCTCCAGCTGGCTGCTCCGGTGTTATCTCTGCATAAAAACACAAACACAGGCGGTATAATAGCTGCGGTCAAACAACAGGACCGCTCCGAGCCAAGACGTAGTCAAAACACCCCTGCTGTACGTGATGTGCTGCCGGAGGTTATGAGGGGATCAGGAACTTTTCTGAGAGGATGTTTAGGATTCCTGACATTCCACTAACTTTATTCTACTTCCTTTTTTGGTAACAAGCTGACAAAATCCTGACGTTTTTGATGAAACCAAAGATCTCTGATCTTCCATGCTCGTTGTTTTGTTTGCTTTAAATCCTCTGATTATTAAAATGTTTTTTAGTGATCAGGTTGCATTTGGATGGGTCAACTTCTGAAGATTTAGTTTGGATTTAATGAACTTTTTATCTAAATTCTAAATGCAAACATTTATTTTGTCTGGATTTGATTAATCTAAGTAGATTACAGGACATTTTATGGTTGTTTCTCCTTGGTTTGTTCTGATTGTTTTTGGACCCACTGTGGTCACTAAATGTTTTAATTTGGAATGCATCGATATCAGATATTAATGTTGCTGTCATGGCCGATAACAGATATTTACTGAGATTACACAGACTCACAAATTAGTATTTTTTATATATGTAAAAACAAATAAACCTCCTCAAACAGAAACACAAATGACAACAAGCAGGAAATCAATATCAGACGTTAATATCTTCCCAGTTTTACTTATGGGACAGATACAGATGAGCTAAAACATCAGCTGATGTTAATGTTGAAATATCTCAGATAAATAATCAGTCTGAGCAGCTTTCATCCTCAACACCATAAATTAGCTTTCCGCATCTCTTACATTCAAATTGACCTTAGCAGACAGAAAATTAAAGAACGTTTTAAATTATGGTGCCAAATAAATAATTAAATGAAAATTCAATTTGAGTTCTCGACATCAGCTTTGTGTTTAACGCCCCACAGAGGGTCCAGACCCCCCACTTTGGAACCCACGGCTTCGACTTATTGATTTTCCTGCTGTCCGGCTGCAGATTCTGGCAGCAGAAAAGAAACACAGCGTCACCGAAACGATGGCAAATTTCCACGTGGCAGCGGCGTTTTCTATTATTTGAGGGTTTAATTCGGAAGCCCGGTGGTGATGCTGTGATTCCCAGCTGGTGGTTTGTGTAAACGGGCGGTCACGCTGTAAAAATATTGGATTTGTTGCTGAGCCGCCACGGAGCACCGCCACAGGCAGAAATACTCTGATGCTCGCTGATATTCCTCGTCTTCAGCGCCGCTTCCTGTTGGGCTTCACTTTGTAATTAAAAGCTGCAGAAACAGGAAGGTTTCTGTGTGTCCAAACATCCCTGACCAGAAAATAAACTGTCAGGATTTTGACTTTTTCTCTCAACTCTGAGCTTTAAAATCTGAACCAGAAGTGACTTGGTTGTGAAGATGATGAGTATCTGGAGAGCTGGATGCAGATTACAGCCTGGAATAGATATGAACAGTCAGCCAGAACACAAAATATCATCAGCAGTTTGGAGTAAAGCAGAAAAGAAGCTTTGAAAGACTCAGTTTTACAAGCTGCACAGAGGAACAACTTCAACAAAGCTTCCCTCCAGGGAAATGCAGACTGAGTACTCCGATGTCTGCTGTGGTTCATGCAGAAACGCTGATTTCAAATGATCAAAAGTGCTTCTTGTTTGTTGAATTCTGCACTTGTTTTAATCTGTTTAAGAATCTGAAAGAAAGGTCTAAGTCCTGATGGTAAATCTGGTATCACAGCAAACTTTATATCACTGATTGAATCTGCAAAGTGTTCTTAAACAATAACAATAAAAAACCGTTGTCTTTGTGTGATGACACCAGCTAGACCAGATAGAAGTTCAACTTTATTTTAAATGTGTATTAAAATAAAAAACAAAAATGAGTTCAAATTCAATGTATTTGAAAAGGAATGGGATATTAGTTTTATGTCATTTGACTCAGTTAAAATGAAGAATCAAAAGTCTTCCTGCACACCAATCCAGAATCAACACTTTTATTTCAAAACCAGCTTTTGAAGTGCTTTTACTTTGAAGGTGAGTTTTATGGAGTTTATTTTAAAACCCTGTTTGTAAAAAAAGGCAAATATTAAAATGGATGTGAGCAATATATCAAGTTTTTCCTCATGTTTTATCAAAAATATAGAAAATTTTGACCATTGTGTTTAAGAATCTTGATCTAATTTACCAGAAGTTTAGCTTCGAGTGCATCCCACCCTGATCCCACCCTGCTCATTTCAAAAGTTCTCCATTGGCAACATTGCTTCAGAATGGAAACAAATTATTCAGAACTTTAAATATTAATAAACATAAATGAACAGCTTTTAGAGTTTGTAAAGGAAAATAATCTGTGGATCTTTGAGAAGTGGGTTGAGTTTGACTGTTGGACGCTGATAATTTACCAGAATGATTTATTTTCACAACAGAATGACTGAGATCTCAGCTGACAATGTTAGAAAAACTCAACTTAGAAAATAAAACATTTAATGCAACGACTAAATTAGCATATAAAAATATTGTGATATATAGAATATTGTGATAAATCCCCAAAATATTGTGATAGTTTTGACCATATTGATGGTTTTTAACCAGATCTGGACGTCTAAGTTTGATTTATTTAAGTTGGGGCCATTAAATTGAAGCAGGACATTATTTTGAGCGAACACCACGAGACGTTTGGGGGAGAATAAAACTCTTTGCAGATGATGTCGTTCGTCGGGTGGCTGATGGTCCAACACGTTCAAACCCTTCAGAATTGAGAAAAACCATTGTTTCATCTGGGTTTTAATGAGTCGGAGTGTGTGTGGTGTCGGCTTCCAGCGGCTTTCGGGCCGGGAGGGAGCGTTATCTTTGTTTTAATCAGCCTGAACAGAGGGAAAAGGAGGGCGAGCTCTGCCTCTTTCTCCTTCTTTGGATCTGTAATAAGGCCTCTCGCTCTAAATCCTTTAATCTGAGGAGGAATGAGGGCTACATCTCTGTCTTCTGGCTGCACAGAACAATCTCCCTTCCTCTCTTTTCCTGCCACTGAAACAGAGTCTGCCTTGTTAATTGAAAGCTGGAAGCTCTCCGTCTCTATGTAGATTTATGTGGGTAAAGGTTAACAGAAGCTGCTGAGAACAAACTTTACAGAACCTACTGAACTTTTCAAGTAAAAAAAAAACAATAATTTTGGCAGAATTTGGTAATTTCTACATTTATTTTGTTTTTTAAATGGATTCAAGCGAAGTAGGGTTTATAAGATGAGAAGCAGCTTTTCCTAAACAACCCTTTTTCACCTAATTGACTCACTTTTTGTATTTTCCCAGGCTGTGCTCACACATTAAGCTGCCCTTCAGACTGAAGCTGATTACAAGGTGATTTATAATCCAACTCTTTAATTGCCTCCTGGCTTTTTTTGGGGAAAAGATTATATGAGGAGGTTTTAATTTCCAAACAAAGGTGCTCAGCTGTTAATGAAATATTTGCATCCCGTGGTAATTATCAGAATTATCCCAATTATTGGTCATTTTTGTCTTTATTTATGAATTATCCGCTGTTTATCTAATCATAGCCTGGATACTTCGTATTTACATCCCTCTGAATAATACTGAGCTGTGAGTCTGTTAAATGCAGCTTCACCCTGAAATAAAACTGTGTGTTTTACTGTTTTAGTAAAATTTAACAAAATGACGATGAAACGGATCAACTGAGCCGAGGTGCAACTGCAGAGAGGTGCAGGAGACGAGCAGTCAACAAAAACATGTCCAGCTCTAAAATAATCCAAGTAGTGGTCTCTGCAGTACATGTTCTGCAGGAGGAGTTTCAACTGACTGATTGACGGAGCTCTTGGAGTGGGCGGAGTTTGACCTAACTGTGATTGACGGAGGTCTTGGAGTGGGCGGAGTTTGACCTAACTGTGATTGACGGAGCTCTTGGAGTGGGCGGAGTTGACCTGTGATTGACGGAGCTCTTGGAGTGGGCGGAGTTTTAACCGTGAATGTGGGAAATTATGTGGGCGGAGCTTAGCAGTGATAATGTGCACAGCCTTGAATACAGTTAGTTTTCACTGGTCACCTTGGCTGCAGACATTCAGGATTCAAAGAGACCGCTACTAAAAGTTTGTTTTGTCACCAACTCGTCTCCAGTAAATACTACTTTAAAATAAAAATACTCCCAAGACAGGATCTTTCCTGCCTGTCCCCTTTACTTTAAGAATAAGTGACACTTCATATCTGTTCAGTTCTTCAAAAGAGTGTGAAGTTGGATCAGTTCGGAGGATTCTTTCATTCATTTTCATCTCAAACCAACCAGGACTTCATTTGATCCTTTAAATACAGACAGAACACCTGTCAGGATTGTTTTTCATTTACTTGTTTTTTATCCTAGCTTCATCTTTTTCATGTTAACTGCTTCTTTAAAACATCACCTGGATCTGGATCCAGTCAGGTCTTTGGAGAACTTCAGTCGCAACATCTTAGGGACGTAAATGTGGGTTTCAGGAAAGATGTGGGGGCGTTCTGACAGTTACTCCTCAGCCGCCACACAAATCTCCTGCTTCAGAGACAGTTTCTGTGAATTCAGCTCAGGTATGAGAGATAATTAAAGCAGCAGCTGAGGAAGAAGCTCTCCAGGATGGTTCCATCAGTGCGTGTCGCTGTCGGGTTAATGGGAGGTGTTCGGTGATAAAAAGTGCTTGTTAATCGCTCACTCAGACTTGGAGGACACGGATGTTAAATTACATTAGCATAGCATGAAATAATACGTGTGTAAATTTACCCACATAAAACTGGAGCGAGCTTTATTTTTTCCATTCTTCTAACATCCGTCTTTAGCCGTGCGGAAAGACTTGGGTATAAAGTCGTGTTTATTTAAGGAGATTGATTCTCCGACAGCTCATGGATTTTCACTCATTCCAACATGCTGAGAAAATAAATTTCTTCTGAGACTCTCCTTAGATTTGGGATCCATCACAGATTATTTCTTTGCACTTTGTCAACTTTCCAGACTCGTCGTTGTGTAAATCAAAAAACCGTCTTGAATCACGTCGACTCCAAAAGTTAATCAGCTGTAGACGTTCTTCTGCTGCCTCTTGGTTGATGCATTATGTCTTTATAGTTCTGCGTTAAGCTGTTGTGCAGAAATATATTAAAAAATTACTTTTTCCTTTAAATTTTCTCCCTGGATGTGATGCAGAGTTTCTGAAGATTTATTACTTGTCAGCTTCGGCGCATCTGTTGAATTTGAGCCAACATATTCAAAAAGTGTTTTTGCTTCTGGAAGCGGCGCACATTAGAAAAAAAGAAAAAAACAACAAAACCCTAAAACTCAACATCCAGGAAAGTGACAGGAGGATTAATGAAAAGGCTGAACCGTCCAATCAGAGAGGAGGGGGGAAAACAGGAAATGATTTGTTAAGGAGTGGGATAAACTCGAGAAGAAGCTTTTAACAGAACTTGACTTGGCTCTGAGTTTATCTGAAGGAGGGAATAATTAATTTCTGTCCGGTAATAAATCAACCTTTCAGGAGGGGAGGATCAGGTCTGAGGCAGTTCCAAAGCCTCGTGTCTGACGGTGACACGGCGAGTATAACCAAACGTTGGTTCAGCGACACGACATGAAGACGGACTGTCGGGGGTTCACTGCAAACAATCACTCAAGTTTTTACAGCTTCATCTCCATCAGCATAGCTGGGATTTTACTGATGTATTAACTAAAAAAAAGTTCCTGAAGAAACTGTTCCTGCTGCTTAATAAGTTAAATAACAAACTATTTTAACACCAATTTTTAGCTCAAAATCTATTAAACCGAATGAGTTAGTCGTTTTTGAGTTTGCTAAGTTGGCTCTGGCGGCCATCTTGAGTGTGTGTTCAGGATCTTTGTGAGTAACTACCACACTAAGTTGTAGCTCATGTCTAAATGTGATTGAATTACAGCCATTTGCTAAAGTAGCTGTAGCAGCCATCTTGAATTTAAGCAAAATTAGCAACCGGATTATATGGCTGTGTCCAAATTCAAGGTCTGGGTCCTTCGAAGGACCTGACCCACCTGGTCTAGTTTGGCTGGATCCTTGGTAGACCACAAAGACCGGAAAAAAGTGTCTGTGAATTTGGACAGTCAAGTCTGCTTTATTCCCTCCTTTACCCTGGCGTAAGTGCTGTCGCCTAGCAACTGTGACGACGGTTGTCAGGCTTATTTCTCTATACCAGCTCGTTTGATTTCTGACAATATTAAAAACATGTCTTAATTTTTATACCGCCAGATTTTCTTTTTTATTTGTTGACTTGCATGTTGGGAATAAACGTAAACAACCAAAAACTGTGGCTAAATATCTGAAAAAATAACTGTTATGATTATTTTTATGCTCGCGAAGATAACTGGTAGCCGCCAATCAAGTTAAAGGTAATCTATCACTTACACATTACCAATAATGGAGGCGGAGCTTAGAGATTGTTGCTGAGTCGTTAACATTAACATTCATAAGTTAAATATGAAACACATCCAACAACTACAATACAGTTTTTAAGTCTTTGAACGGTGAGCTTTTTTTTAGCGTTTGTCACCAAAAAGTGGCGTGACGACTTTCGGATCACTTGATCAAATTGCCATGTTTGTGGGTGTTCACTGAGGAGGGCAGCGGTTCCAGGGTTTCCTCCAGTGTGTTATAGCTTTGATGGCCCGACAGTCCTTACTTGCCCCGCTGCCAGGCTAGCCGTCAAAGACCTTAAGAGCTAGCAAAGGTTGTTTTTGTCATCGGACAACAAAACAACAGGATTAGTGGCTACGACCTAGCATTAGCAATGTTGCAGTTCGCTACAGTGACATTAGAAACCATACAGCTCCCACCTCCTTTCTTTCTTTTTAGGTTTTTTTTTTTTGGGTGTCATGATTCATGACATTAGCATGGTCTGTCCTGCTAGTGCTTGTCTGCCTTGTTTGTATATTATATTTCTAGTTTTGTAGCTATTTTTTGTGGATGATGACGTCAATGAGAAACATTTATCATGGTGAAGATGTGCGATAAGCTAACATGTTTACATTTGTGTTGAGTTTTTAACGTTTTGTTGACCAGTCAGATTAAATCAACTCTACAAGCTGCATTTGTTTACTTGGTATCGTTACTAAAAACACTTTGAAATATGAACTTGTATCACTAGGCTGCAGCAGTTCTTGACCCAAAAATGCAAAAAAGGCTGAAATTTACATTTCATTGAGCTTTTAGTCCACATTTTCACCAGTCTATTACAAACCACTCTATTTTTGTGTGCACTCCTTATAAAACTGTATTCTAGGCTGTGCACATTATTTTGTTGTCCACCCACACTGTCCCCACCTTTCTGATTTAATCAACTAGAGCACACTTTAGAGATGAAAATGAGCCGATTCAGACCAGTTTTTATTCATCAAGGTGTTTTTTTAAACCTGGACCTTCTGAACTGTAACCTAAGATATTATAGAGTTTGGGACGCCCACAACAACTCTGCGATTATTTGTTAAGAAAACAGGAAATTACAAAACGCTTTAGAAGGTTGATCGCCAACTAACGCTCCCAGTGTGGTTCACCATCAGAAACACAACTTAACAAGTTGAAATGTTAGCAGACAGAAGTCAATAAATCATGATCAAATAAGTGTTTAGAGTTTCCTCCTCACCTGGGATTAATGACTCTTCTGTCACCTTCGAGTCTTTTATTTGAACCGTTCAGTAAAACGAACGAGTGCACGGTTTGACCTCATGAGCTTCAGAAACCTCTGCTAAACTTTTTCTGTGTGTGTCTGTAGTATAAAGTGTAGAGTGTTGTGGCAGTTGATATATCACCTGTGTGTTTTTGTGTCTGTGACCATCCTGTTTGGTGTTACTTTGTCTCAGCCGTGCACAGCTTCAGGATTCTTCATTACCACCAATAAGAAGTCAATTTCCCCCCGGGCTGCGCCAATCATAGCTCTCATATCCCTCCAGGCCCGGCCAATCAGCTTCAGTGTTCCTCTGGCTCCGTGCCATGAATGTCTAATGATGCCCAGCGGTGGACAGGAATCTAAATGAGTCCACGTCGGGTCCTCTTTAACTAAACCTCCTCGGTAGATGTCCAAACTTTTCTGAGTGAAAGTGGAGGAAAAGGAAGGATTTGTTTGGTGGTTTTAAATCCCTGAAGATTCCAGATTACTAAAGTTAGGTTAGTTTATCCCAGTAAAACAGCAGCTGAGATTATTTGAAAAGCTTGTAAATCCAGATTGGCTCAATGAGAAACCCACATCTGTAGCAAGAGATCAGGACAAGTCTGGGTTTTAGCACACGGGTAGTCTAAAGGTTGTACCTTTTTTATAAACCATTTTTATAATTTATGGGTTTGTAAATGTTTATAAAACAGTGGGTAAAAGTTACATGTCAGTTTATTCATGTGGATGTAATTTTTTTATTAGTTGCTCAGTTTTTATAGCTAAATACTTTTTATATACTATATAAAACATTTACACCATGAGGTGTCCAGTTCTGGTCCTGGAGGTCCTTAATCTTGCATGTTTTACTTGGTCCTGGAGAGTCCAGTCTTGATCCTTTAGGTCCCTAATCCTGTGTGTTTTACTTGGTCTTGGAGAGTCCAGTCCTGGTCCTAAATGGTCCTTCATCCCTGATCCTTATCCTTGTTTCTCTGCTCTGACTCACTTAGTTCCCTCAGTCAAATTCACACCTCGACACTTGCTGCAGAAGTGTCGTATTTTTGTGTCCTCCTCTGGAAAACCTTCATTATCGTCTCATCTTATTCTGAAATCTCTGAACACATCCTGTAAATCTGGATGATTGTCAATTTCTGCAAAAGCTGGAGGCGAAAGAGAAGCTGGAGGCGTCTCGCCTGGCAGGAATAAAAAAATCTCATGTCGAGTTGCGTCAGATTAAAACAAATGTTGGAGAATCACATCGGCTTATAGTTAGGAAAAAATAACGACGGCGTCGTCAGCTGAGGTGATTAACTCCACATAAATGAGCCTTTATGAAGGTTTTAAACACTCAGTGCTTTAAAAAGGCATTTATGGGAGAGTTTCTGTAACTTTACAGATTATATCACCCCTACCTGGATAGATGGCTCAGATCCAGAGTTGATGGAAAATCCCACAAAGTTTGGTTTCACTTTTTGTTTGCTGCTCATCAAAGGTACCAAAGAGTGAAGTGTTTACGTAGGATTTAAAGTCTTTATGTCATCCTGTCATTTCTAGTTGGAACAGTTCTGGCATCACGTAGGAGAAACGAACAGAAATCAGGGAGTAAATCAATGTATTTCTGTTGAATAAAAAGTTTTCTTTTTCCCACGACTGTTTTGGACTTTCAAAGCCTCTCCTGGAATGTGATGTAATCTAATGGAAGATTTCTGACTTCATTGAACCTGGAGTTTGTTTAAAAAAAAAAAAGAAAAAAAAGGCAGATTGTTTAAATCTTTCTGTGGGTGAAAGCTTGGTGCCGGGCCTCGTGTCGATAGTCAGACAGAACCCTGGACAGGTTCAGGTCTGCTCTGCCCCCCCGGAGGATGTCAGAGAGTCGTGTTTGTTTGAACTGGTTCCCACGGGTGATGAAGAGGAGCTGGATAGAACAAGGCTTAAAGAGGTGAGACGGAGGCGAAGAATCAGTCGGGCTTTATTCCTCTGGCTGGAGCCTCGACAGACATTCCTGGATTCAGTTTCACTCCAGACATTTTCAGCCGGAGCTCTAAGACTTTTACAAAAGTTCCACTGAAGGATTTTATGGAGCCTCAGTGTCTGTCTTTGTGTTTCACAGTCTAATCTATAATTCTTCTAACAAGTTCTGAGTCCAACCTGAAATCTGATTCCTGCAAGATAAATTCTGACAGGTTGTATCTGAGAATAAAGAGGAGGAGCAGGAGGAAAACTCCTTCAACACGTCTGAGCTGCATGAAACATTCAGCTCCTTTAATCAACTCAATCACTGCAGCAATGTGATAAACTTAGATTTTTGTTTGGCCTTTTTTGGCTTTTTTGTTTATCAAATCACTGTTTCATAACTTAGACGATTTCCTTAAAGCTTCAAAATCTTATTGCGCAGCATGCTGTGCATTTAAAGCTTTAAATGCTGTTTTAATGCCATGCATATCTGATTTTTATGTGACTTGTCAGGATAAATGGTAACTACCACCACCATCCAGCCAAGAATGCCTGTAAAGAATGAAGCACCTTGTATGCTTTGTTTTATCAGTTTTTGGTTTGTCAGGTTGGCAACATTAGAGGTTCACCTGTCTGAGGCTGAAACCTGGGCTGGGACTGTTGGAGACTCAAAGCTGGGAAATTAGTTGAGTTTTCTCTTTGTTCCACCAACTTTGGGACAGTTTAGAGACCAGTTAAACTAAATTACTCCTGATTATAGATAAAAATTCAAAGATCGAATTGAGACATAATTAAGACTGATTCTAGCAGTAAAAATGATCCTCACCTCAATCACTGAGCTGCTGTATTTTATGTATGAATGCAAACACACACACTCAGATTTACAGTGAAATGTTGTGTGTTTTTATGAAACTTTGTGTCTAACTTGTCTCCAACCAGTGAGGTTTCCTCCTCACAGCTTAGTTTCATGTTGCTCACAGGCTCATTCTTCATTCTGTTTTTATTCCACATGTTCAAATCCTTCATTAGCTTCTTTGTGTATGATTGAGCCACTAAGAGAAAAGCTGCACAGAGGATGTAGATTTTTCTGAGCACCTGTTTTGTTTACATTAATTATCCCGACGCTTCATTTGGTTAATTGTGTTTATGTCACGGCCCACTTTAACCAAAAGGCAGAGTTCCTTTTTCCTAACGTGCTGAGAGCCCGGATCCTCCTTAACGTCACACCTATAAAAGCCCATCTGTTGTTCTGCAACACAAACACACGTCTGACGAGCCGTTTATTCCTGTCCTGACACCAGTCGGGCTTAAAGATCCCAAGCAGGAGGATGAAAGGCAGGAGCTGCAGCCGAGAGAAAAGGAGCTGGCAGAGCAACGAGACGACTCCTGTGAGAAAACCAAAGATGATTTTTATTCCTTTGATGTCGCTGATTCATAACAGGTCCTCCGAGGAGCACAGAGACACTGAAGACACCTGCTCTCTTTAGGCCTGTTTTTTTTTTTTCTCCTGGAGAAAGGAGAGTAAGTTTAATGAGAGAGGAGCCCACATGACAGGGACACGTCGGCTGGGTTAACATTAAAGTGTGGAGGTGTAAATGTTGACCTACAGCCACAGAATACAGAACAACATTCACTAATGAGCTCTGTTCCAGGCTCCTGTTAAAGAGCTGCTGCTACATCAGGTGGAAGACGACTTCTTTGTTTAACTTTTCTAAACTTCATGATTTAACCTCAACTTTTACATCTGTCTGCATTCTGAGCCTCAGCTGATGTCTCCTGGACGCCTCCCTTTGGAGGTTTTACAAAAATGTCCCAATGGGAAGAGACCCTAAGGCAGAACCAGAACACTCTGGAGGGATTAGATATCCTCTCTGGTCTGGGAACACCTTGGGATCCCCCACAAAGACGTGAGGAGAGGAAGCTGCACAGGAAGTGCTCCTGTGCAGCCCGAAGCACTTCCTGTTAAATCTGAAGCACTTTCTGTGCAATCTGTAACACTTCCTGTGCAACCCAAAGCACTTCCTGCAGGGGTATTATTATTTCTGCTGTCTTGAATGTATAATGTAGAATTGATGGCTCTACAGAACCAGACTGTGGTCATTATTTGTATGTCACAAGCTGTAACTGTTAGCATAATAAACTTCCTATTGGGTGATAATGGTTTTCTCTGTATGCATGTTTGTGCTGCGAGAAAAGAAATTCATCAACAACCAAATTGGTTTGATGAAACTTTGCAAAGGTTCTCATTTGTTGCTCCAATTCAAGATGGCTGCCACAGCCAGCTAACTTTAGCTAACACAAACAGGTGTAAATGAGCCAAGAAGCATCTTGTGTGATTGGATCTTATTTCCATCAACACTTTTACAGAGTTATGTTTATTTAGGAAACTTATTGATTCTCATTCTGATTACGTCTCGTAGAGCCAACAGCTAAATTATTAGATTCAGGCTTTAAAGCTGGAAGCTCTGAGCGGTGTCATTAAAAGTGATTCTGGCTGTAAAAATCTGCAGTGCAGCCATTGAAGCACCTGACTCCTGATATCTGTGGATGGGTAATTTAGCAGAGCAGGTGGGCAGAGAGATAAGTCTCGTCACACTAATAAATCCCTCGGCACTGAGGTGAATTCAATTTGCAGAGAGCAGAAAGACAGTGGAGGTGTCTGTCAATTGACCAGCTGTCAGAATTATCTGATACCTGCTGTAAAAAACGGTGATTTACCAGTAAAACGGCTAGATAGCGCCGGCGATATTGAACCAACACAACGCAACTTCAAGCTGTGATTTATTAGGCCGCAGGCTGAGATAACGAGAATCATTTTATGATCCTACTAAGATTTAAAAGGAAAAACGGTTGAAACTGCTGAGAGCTGAATGACTGCTGAAACTTACTGAAGAAGCTGAAACTGAGTTAAAGCAAAAGGAGGCAGAACAAAGCTAAAAATCGGCTTTATTATTGGTAGCAAAAAGATAGGAGCTAAAAGCAGCAAAAAAGCCATCTAAAAGCTAGAAGTAGGTGGCTAAAGGTTGGCTACAAGTGGCAGGATGTTGGCTACAAGTGGCAGGATGTTGGCTACAAGTGGCAGGATGTTGGCTACAAGTG
>JARVJO010000180.1:1650905-1664263 GCA_031762555.1 Cynodonichthys magdalenae | reverse complement strand
CAACAAGCGGCAGGATGTTGGCTACAACAAGCGGCAGGATGTTGGCTACAACAAGCGGCAGGATGTTGGCTACAACAAGCGGCAGGATGTTGGCTACAACACGCGGCAGGATGTTGGCTACAACAAGTGGCGGCAAGATGTTGGCTAGAAGTATTAGAAGTTGTGCTAGAAGCGGCAGTGTTGACTAGAAGCTAAAAGCAACAATCGGGTTAATTAAAATCTAAAGAAACTAATTTGAAGGAATTAAAGAGATTTTATTATATTTCTATGGGGAAAATGTTTGCAAATAATGGTAATGATAAAAGTTATAAAGTATAAAAGTTACTAAGATGAAACTTCATGGCGACCATTAACTGAATGAGCTGAAGGTTTTGAAATATAAAAACGGTGCAGAAGTTGTGAGATTAACATTTGGAGGAAAATAAAAACAAAGAAGCAGGAAAGCGTGCATGCTGACTCTGCATTTTCACACGATCACTGTGGAGTTTTTTGGAATTAGATGGGAGCCGAAGCGTGTTTGTGTTGAACAATGTTATTACAGTCAACATGATGTTAGCCGTGTTTTACAGCCACGGGCCACAGCTATAATTAAACACTCCCATCCGGACTAATGGAAGGAGAAACTCTGGATGTCAGACGACTAATTGCTGCACTCAGTCTCTCATTTTCACACACTCACACACACTTTGTCTTTTCTAATCTAATCTGGCTGAGCAGCTAACTCTCACTCTGAGTTTACCTCCACCTCGCACCACTCAGCTTTTTAAAGGATGTTCCTGTTTTAATGAGAAGCTCCTCGTTATTGCTTCTCGTTTGTCTTTTCTCCCAGCCTCCGGTCTTTTTCTCCTCCACTTCCTGCTGCTGTTGGACCTTTTTGTTGGGTTTTAGAGACTGGAGTTAAAACTGCTGCTGGATTTAAGTTTGTCCAAGGGTTTAACTTCAAGGCCAGAGATCGAAGTTCAGAAAATAATCCAAAAGTTATGTTGAGAAACGATGGAGTTATAGCGACAAGCAATGGCTTGTTGGACAATGTGTGTTAGGTGTGGCGGCCGTCTTGAATTTGTTGGATGAACTTGTACTTGTAGTCCAAAAGAGTTGTACCAGGACCCCTGAGTCACGTTTCAGCACAGACCTTTGTTAGAGGATCAAACGTTTGTATAGCAGGAAAAAGAAACTAATACCAAAAGCTAGTGTTGATTTTTTTAAAATGTTTTTCTTGTTGTAGATTGGTTTTAAGAGGCAGCAACTGTTGTGAGACAAAAACAAAGCATTAAGCTTTAAGGTAGCAGGTCATGTCAGGCAAGGTAGACTATAAAAATTCACAAAGTTCATCTTTGTCTTCCAGCTATGATGGAGCGGTGGTGGGTGTGGCAGGTGATGGTGGTCACCTTGGCAACCATTTACCTCAGCCCCTCCCAGTGCACAAACCCGGAGTTTACCTCCGAAATGCTGATCAACAACGTGGTGTCGGATCCACGCACGGGCCGGCTGTACGTAGGTGCCGTCAACCACCTCTACCAGCTGAACTCTGCTCTCGAACTGGAGTTTGACATCAAGATGGGCCCCAAGAAGGACAACCCGCAGTGCACGCCGCCCATCGCAGACACCTGCGAGAACGCCAAAGAAACAGACAACCACAACAAGCTGCTGCTAGTTTTCGAGGGCCGTAACGAGCTGGTGGTCTGCGGCAGTCTCTTCAGGGGCATCTGCTCGCTGAGGAACCTGAGCAACGTGGGGGAAGTGATTTACTACAGCGACAGCAGCGGGGAAAAGTCGTACGTGACGAGCTCCGAGGAGGGCGTCTCCGTGGTGGGAGTGATGTCGAACTACACAAAAGATGGAAACAAACTCCCTGTGTTCCTGGTGAGAAGCACTGGTAGAACTAGCATTAGCATTATAAACAGTTTTACAATTAGCCTTAGCAGTATTAGCCATAACTGCATAAAATTTAGCATTAGCATTTGTAGAACTAGTATTTGTAGTATTGGTATAATTAACAGTAGATAAATTAGCCTTAGCAGTATTAGCCATAACAGCAGTAAAATTAGCATTAGCATTGATTTGAACTATCATTAGCTGTAATTGTCTTAGCCTTAGTATGATTAACCGTGAGTTAAATGCTTTGTGGTCTATAAATGGTTAAAATAGCCCAAAGTATGCAAAAGTAGTTAGATGCTAAAAGCATACAGAAAAATAAAAAGTAGGAAACCAGAAAGGGTTTTTTTTTTGATGAAAGGAGACTTTTTTTTTCATCAGATATTTGATAATTGTTTTTCTCCTTGTTATTTTTTGTCTCAGGTTGCTAAAGGGTTTGGCAGCCAAGACAGCACCAAGCTGATCGCCACCCGGATCCTCCAGGAATATAAGCCTGAATGGATGTACTTCGACAGCATCATCGAAGCCTCCGCGGTTCAGGCCAACCCCTTCGGCCTGCGCAACCGTCACGACTTCCGCTTTGCCTTCAAAGATGGCAAGTTTGTCTACTTCCTGTTCTCCCGGACGCTCGGGATGCAGGACAACAAGAACTTCACCTTTATTGCCAGGATGTGTGAGGAAGATCAGAGCTATTACTCGTACACAGAGCTGCAGCTCAACTGTAGCGCCACCAGGAAGTACAACAAGGCTCTGGTAAAAAAAAAAAAGTCAGTTTTTTACAAAATCTTCAAAATGTTTCAGTCATTATTACAGAAAACATCTTCTGTATCTCTTAGGCTGCTTTTGTTGGAACTGCTGGTGACGTTTTTGCCCAAAACCTGACAAAGTCCAGTCAGTATGGAACAGTTTTGGGGTCCGACAGGGTGCTGTTTGTCACCTTCACCTCTGAGAAGGAAGCGATGTCAGCCATGTGTACGTACCGTTTGTTTCTTTAAGTTAGCAGAATGTCAGATTGTGTCAAAATATTTTTGTTTCTTCTTGTTCTGAGCTGCAGTTTCATCTCGGAATCAAAAAGGCTGATTTGGTATCTTGCTCTGGAGAAATAACTTTCACACGATCGTTATCAAAGAGCATTTTTGGCTTTGAATTTAGACTTTATTGCTTGGAAAGAAATAAAAAAAAGATCATCCCAAGAAAGTATGTGTGAAGTCGATCATGTAATATGACCAGAAGGCACTTTTCTCAGCTGTGCAGAAGCTGTACAGCTGAGATGTCTGTATTTCCATGAGTTCTCAGTGGTTTAATCTCATTTGTCAGAATCTAACGTTGAGTTCGATCTCATCTGATATTGTTGTTGATGAGCCTCAAAGACAAGTTTTACAGAAGCTGATGCTAAAGAGAAAACAGTGGGTCCAGATTGTTGTTTTTGTTTGTAGGTGCGTACCCCATGAAGTCTATCAACGCCCGGCTGGTGGAGCTAATCGGAGCCTGTTACAGCCAAAAAGGCATCATTGACGAAAAGCTTGCCGTCTATTCGCCGTATTCCACCAAGACCGAGAGTCCGTGCACCGACAAGCAGGTAACAGAAAACACGACCGCAGCTAAAGTGAAGCTGGAACAGGCGAGTAAATTATTTACTCAAACGTCCGCTCCTTTCCATCAGGCCGACATGGTCCAAAGATACGGCTGCGGAGCGGATTTCCTGCCGTCGCCGTTAGCCAGCAAGTCCGAGTTCGCCCTAACAGCCGAGCCGTCACTGGAACGTAACGTTCACATGACCGCGGTGGCCGTGGCTGTGGAGAAGGAGCACGCTGTGGCCTTCCTGGGCACCGCCAATGGAGAGGTAACAAGAGTTTAGAGCTGAACATGGTCAAATCTTGGCTAAAGTTCAAATAAGCCAAATGCTGGTTAAGAGCTAAAAGTATTAAAAAGCTCTCTAAAAGCTTAAATCCACAAAAGCCTGGCTAAAATGAAAATAATGCAAAACGCTATCTACAAGTTAAATATGGACATAATGTAGCTAAAAGACTAAACTGGCAAAAGAGTTACTTAAAGTTTAAAGTAGCTAAAGGCTAACTAAAGGTAACAAGCAGTGGCAACAGGGTAGCTAATGGCTAAAATAGAAATAAGTAGTTAAATGTATTCAAAGGCTGAGAAACAAAATACTTAAATTAGCCAAAGCCTTGCTGAAAGCTAAATTCTACAAAAGGTTGGCCAAAAGCTAAAAGTGACTAGAGGCTAGCTAAAAGTTTTATGTAACAAAAGGCCAACTAAAAGCTAATGGTACGTATCTAAAGGCTAGCTGAGCAAATAGCCTGGTAAAAGCCAAAAGGCTAGCTAAAAATGAGAGGTAGCTGAAAGTTAAAGCTAAAAACTAAAAGTAGCAACAGGCTGGTTTGAAGCTAAAACTAAAGCCAGTTGCTAAAGCAAATGTTATGAAGAAATGAGATCTTTGTTTTCTGTGGAAAAATATTTAAACAAGTTAAATATTTTAAACGTATAAAAGTTATGAAGACCAAAAGTCACAGCATCTAACTCCTGAAGGAGCCGAACATTTTGATGTAGGAACAGCTAAAACAGCACAAAGTTTGAATGAGTCACACTATAAATCTTTTTAATCTGTTTTTTGACCTGAAACACGAGGCTCAACGTGTTTTTGTTCAAACTAAGTCAAACCAAACATTTAGTTTTGAGTGTTAGTGGGAGTCTCGAGGTTCATGAAGTGTTTGTGTTCCTGCAGGTGCTGAAGGTTCATCTGTGGACTCCCACCGAGGTGTACGGGCGCGTCTCCAGCGAAGTCCCCGGGGGCCGGGTCAACAAGAACCTGCTGTTCGATTCCAGCCTCCAACATCTGTACATCGCCACGGAGACAAAGGTCACACGGAGCAGATTGATGTAGTCTCTTTAGGAGCGCCTCGCTGTCGTGGACTTGCTGCTGCCTTAATGAGCCCTTCATTTATTCTCTGTGTTATTTGATCATTTATTCAGCCGACGAGCACCAACACATCCATCTGCATTACCGCACACAATCACTCATTGATTTCTTCCCTCCGTTCCTCCGCTGCCCCTCTTGTTTCCTCGCCATCCGTCTTTCTCCGCCCTTTGTCCTTTCATCTCCCGCTCGCCATCGCTCTCACCGCGCCCAGGTGAAACAGACGTTATCGATTGAGAAATGAAATAATTACTAACGCACTTCAAGAGAGTAATTTGCTTTGATCAAGTGGAGCGTCGGCGCCGGGGCTCGTTCCAGCTGCTCGTTTAGATTTATCAGAGCGGAGCTCCTCTTTGTCAGAGAGGAAAACTATTTCCACCAGAAGCTGGAAGATGTTCTCCTTCAAATTAGCATAAATATCACACAAGTCGAAGATAAATGTTTGATTTATTTCTTCTCAAAGTGAAACCGAAGATTAATTCCAAGACTCCGATAAAGACCCACATGCTGAAAAATGATCAGAGAGCTTCAGCTTCTTTTTGATTTTCTAAGATTAGCTTTTTTTTTTTTTTTTTTTAAAGCTGCGAGGCCTCGATCAGTCATGATGATGAAAGGGTTAATTAAACAATGTTTTTTTAAATCCCTGAGAAATATTTGTGATTGGAGCTGGTGTGAAATAAAGTCAGGCTTCAGATTTCTGGCTTAATTCTGTTTTTATTTGTTGCAGAAGTCTTTTGTTCCTTCACAATAAAAGCCTTTTCTGTGTCCTCAGATCACCAAGGTTCCGGTCCAAACCTGCCACCTGAAGAAAGACTGCCACTCCTGCGTCTCCATGAAGGATCCGTTCTGTGGCTGGTGTGTCCTGGAGGGAAAGTGAGTCAAACTGCATCTTCTGTGACAGCTAAAGGAGCTCAAACCGAGCTGAACACAAGCTAAAAGCTAAAAAGTGCAAATTCTTGCTATAAAAACAAACCAAAAGCTAAAAGCAATTTAAAGCAAAAAGGTAGATAAAAGGCTAGCTAGCATCAAAAGATTAGCTAAAAACTAAAAGTAACTAAATATCGATAATAGCAAAGGTTAATTGCAAACCAAAAGCAGCAAAAGGCTAGGTAAAAGTAGCAAATGCTAGATACAATTATAAAATGTATAAAAATCAAAAGCACAGAGTAAAAAGCTAGCTAAAAACAAAACACTAACTAAAACCTAAAAAGCCTACTGCTAGCTAAAAGTAACAGAACATTAAAGGCTAAGAGTAGCAAAATGCTAGCTAAAAGGGGAGGTTGAAGAGGCTAGCTAAATGTTGAAATTGCTTAAACTGAAAAGGTTAAAGGCTAGCTAAAATAGCTTCTTTATAGCCACAATTTAAAAATAATAGCAGTAGGTATAAGCTGAAGTAGCAAGAATGTAGCTAAAAACTATAAGTAGCAAACCACTAAAAGTAGCATCACTATTTTCTTGCTAACATTAAAAGTATTTAAAGTGTAGTAAAACTGCAGTAGCAAGATGTGAGATAAGCTTGAAAAGAAGCGAGACAAGCTAAAAGTAGCAAAACAATAGCTAAAATGATCATTTATAGACTTAAATTTAAAGTAGTGAAAAAGTAGTTAAAAGCTGAAGTAGCAAAAAGGAACAATAAAAGTGAGGAAAGGGTAGCTAAAAGTGGCAGAACGGTAGCTGAACGTAGCAAAAGCCAACTTAAAGCTAAAGGTTAAAAGTAGCAAGAAGCTAGCTAAGTGCTGAAAAGCTAGCTAATGTTAAATGTAGTTTAAAGGCTAAAAGTATCAAAGAACCAGGTCTTAAGACATTTTTCCCTCCTGTTTGCCTCTCAGGTGCAGCAGGAAGCAGGACTGCAGCAGGTCGGAGGAGAAGAATGCCTGGCTCTGGTCGCCCAATCAGAAGTGTGTTCAGATCGAGTCCTTCCAGCCGCAAAACCTCAGCTGTGAGAAGACCAGGAAGGTGGGCGAGACTCGAGTCCCGGGATGTGAACCAACATGAATCCCTCCGAGCAAAGCTGAACCGGTCCAACCTGAACGCGTCGCAGCGACTCGGCAGCATTTCAGACACGGTTTAACTTCCGACAGGTGTTTGTGGCATTCGGAGGGTTAAACTGTCTCACCTGGATGAATCATGTGATTCAAGAGAACCTTTCTACTCTAATAACAGAAAGAATGTAAAATGATGTCACTGTTAGATGGAGGGGGGAGCAGTAATGATGGCGTTGCTCCGGTCTGTTTCAGTGAAGAAACAGTTGAGTTGAAAAGCTAAACCTTTAGCGATTGTTGCCACGATCAAAATACAATCAGCATCATCTTCTCTGAACAGAAACCTTCTTGCACTCAGGTGGATGCATTTGTTGAATTCTAATGAGAAACTTTGAAACGATCGCCTCGATTACGACCTCGGATAAAATAGATTTTGTCTTTAGCGGGGGGAAAAAAAAAAGAAGAGTTTCATTTATGTAAATTGGTGAATTTAAAGAGAAGAGAAACTCTCCGGTGACTTTGTTCTGCAGCTCCTCTGGTGCAGGAGTTCCCAAAGATCAAAAAGTTCCAAAATAAAACTTGGGCTGCGAAAATTAAAAGCGCTGAGGTCAGCAAAGAGTAATGAGGAGCTCATGTTTGAACGGTGCAGTCGAATAGTAATTATTACTGCAACTCACACACACGGTTCCTTTCATGTTCAGTCACAAAGCTCAATTTATCAAGGTCAGCTGAAGGAGCTGAGGTGCTTTTTTGTTCATATTAGTGTCAATAAACTCACTTTTTTATAGATTTTATTAAAAAATTCTGCTTTAGAGGCAGAAAATCTGTTTTTATTGGAACTTAATTTAAGAAAGCTCCAGACTTAATTAAAAAATGCTTTGTTGTCAGAGCATCAGAATATTAAATTTCACTTATTTATGTATTATTATTTAAAAACTAGTTGGTCTTTTGTGTTGAATTCTCTCCTGCTCAGGTTGAAATCAGCATCCCGACGCTGCCCCGCCTCAGGAAGGACGACCAGCTGCTCTGTGCTTTCATCCACCTCGGTCACGGGCAGCTTTTCAATTTCACCACCGAAGCCGCGGCGGTCCAAGACGATCCGGTTCTGGTGCAGTGCTCGCTCCCCTACCCTGAGATAATCCCACCCACCCCACCTCAGCAAGGTACACGGACCCGTTTCCTGTTTACTTCATGTTCCTGCAGCCGACAAATAATGCAGAGCTACTGTTAGCTGAAGTAGCTAATTTTTATAGATAAGGAATTTACTGTTAGCTTGTGCAGCTAACTAGCTAAAGTTTTGAAGTAGTTTTGAAGTTAAAGAAGTTAGAAGCTAGAAGTAGCAAAAGTCTAGCTAGCTAGCTCATTTCCTTTTAAAAAACGTTATATTTAAAATTTTCTTCTGTTTTCTTTTGCTCCCTTCAGCTTTCACTACCATTGTGCTACTTTTATATTCAAGCTAATGTTATGCTACATTATGCTTTATTTAGCTTGTCTTTTCCAGCATGGTATTTTTTAGCTTTAGTTCCAATTTTGCTACTTTTGTATACAGCTTTACCATAATATTTGTTTTGCTCATTTTAACTCCTAGTTTGCGTTAGCATACATTTTGCTACTTCAAGATTTTTGCTACAGTTTTACATATTTTAGTTAGCATTCTGCTAATTGTAGCTTTAGGCCTTACATTTGTTTGATTATATTTCGCTACAGTTTAGTTAAATTTATTGACAGTGATGTTAATTTTAACTGTAGCATCTGTTATGCTACTAATTAAGCTACAGTTTTGATGACTTCAGCATGTTTTGCTCCTTTGAGTTACTATTTGTTAATTTTAGCTTTACCTCTTGTTACATAAAGGTAACGTTTAGATAATTTTATTTAGTTTTGTTTGTTTTAGCTTTACCATCTTTTTTCTTAGCATTTATTTTGCTGCTTTAAGTCCCTATTTTGCAAATTGTAGCATCTGTTGCTACTTTTAGCTACTGTTCTACTATTCTTTTAGCTTTTAACTATTGTTCTGCTGCCTTTAGTTTTGTTTAGCTTGTTTTATTCATTTATTTGTTTTAAAATTAACTAATTTTTAGCAACTGCAGCTGTTTAGCGGTTAGCTGTTAGCTGAAAAGCTGCAGAGTTGAACTTGTTTGTTTCTGCAGACTACGTGTCGGTCCCGGTCCAGGTTCTGTTGAACAGAACCATCGAGCTGACGTCAGGAGAATATCACTTCTACAACTGTGCCGCTACCATCAGGAAGAATGAAAACACACCGTGAGTTCAGCACACACACACGCACACACAGCTCCCAGCTGAAACAGGAAGTCAGACGTGTCGTCGTGTGTCCAGGTGTATTTCCTGTGTGACCAGTCAGTGGGGCTGTCAGTGGGACGCTCAGGGTCACGTCTGCAGCGACCAGAACGACTCTGTGATGGGAGACCACGTGGTCAAACCTCAGCAGGTAGTTTCACACAACTTAGATCCAAACTGACATTTTGTTTCTGCTGAGTCATGTGTTGGTGACATCACCTGACTAAATGTTCCTCCTCCTCTGATGAAGCCGGAGAAATGTCCTCAGTTTGAGTCTCCGGAGCCACAGCTGATCCCTGTCGGCGTCAAGATCCCCATCAGCTTCCAGGGAAGGAACCTGGATATCTACCAGGTGACGTAGACCTCGTTAATCATCATCATCATCGTCTGCCTCTTAGTGGTTGATAACTTTGTCCCGTCTGTCTCCAGGACCGGAGGTTCTCCATCGGGACAGAGCTAATGAAGCAGACTGAGGCGGAGGTGACACAGGTGGAGGACTCAAAGTTCACCTTCTCAGGGTTCAAGGTGAGTTTAAAAAAAAATCAAGATGATTTTGGCTGTGATGGACAAGATTTTCTTTAGCTGTTGTTTTTTACTCAAATTATAAAACATAGTTGATGTGATTGATGAGCTGTTTTATGACGACCAGAGAAAGTTGATTAACAAAAACAAACTGCTGCCTAAAAGAAAACAAATACTAGAAAACAGTAAAAGTAGCTCAAAGTAACAAGATGCTGCCTAAAAACTAGGAGTAGCAAAGCAGTAA
Organism: Cynodonichthys magdalenae; assembly: GCA_031762555.1. Taxonomy (NCBI): domain Eukaryota; kingdom Metazoa; phylum Chordata; class Actinopteri; order Cyprinodontiformes; family Rivulidae; genus Cynodonichthys; species Cynodonichthys magdalenae. The sequence continues at coordinate 1,654,410 of JARVJO010000180.1, read as the reverse complement.
GAAACTAAAAGTTGTCAAAAAACTAGCAACAAGTGAACTGTAGCTAAAATGTAAAAACAGCTAAACTGTAGTAAAAAGCTACAAATAGTAAAAAACTAGCTAATGTTTGAAAGCAGTAGCTAGAAACATGAAATGGCTGCTAGCTAATGACTAAAAGCAGCAAAACCGTATCAAGAAGTTAGAAATAGCAAAAAGCTAGCTAATGAAAGCAGTAGCTAGACATTAGGAGTAGCAAAATGCTAGCTAATAGATGAAAGCAGCAAAATAGTGTCAAGAAGCTAGAAATAGCAAAATGCTAGCTAATGATTGAAAGCAGTAACTAAAAGTTAGAAATAGCAAAATGCTAGCTAATGGATGAAAGCAGTAGCTAGAAATTAGAGTAGCTAAAGGCTAGCTAATGTATCAAAGTAGTAGCAAAAGGCTTGCAAATGGCTAAAAGCAGCAAAACAGTAGCTAAAGGCTAGCCTAAAGACACAAACTCTAGATACAAATAGCAATTTGGAAGCTAAAAGTAGCCAAAATGTTGCTCAGAATACAAAAACCAAACGTTTGAGCACTCGTCTCCTGATTCACTTGAACATTTTGTTAAACAACTAAAATACGACAAAGTTCGAATGCTGAGTCAGCGTTACATTAAGTTTTATCTAAAGACTTTCCATCTGAATGTGTTAAAAGATGAGAAAAAATAAACAATAAAAATATAGTCAAACTGTAATCAGCAACACAACCTAAACTCACCTAATCTACTTTAAACACATTTAGATAATTATTATTTTTTTGTATTTGTCCCATGACAGAATTAGTGTAATCTGTGGTAAATAGAGCTCCGTGTTGTCTGGTGGCGCCCCCTGTTGGGCTGTGAGTTTGTTTCATTTTGAAGAGTCAGCTCAGAGTTTGATTAAAACTCTTCCAGAGGTTCATGAGATATTTTGCTAACAGACACTCGCAGGCCTGGTGTGAGGTTAATAAAATGGTTCTTGAGGTGGTCTTGTAGGGGAAGGCGATGAAAGCGGAGCCTGGAGTTGTTTTTAAGAGAAAGGTGACGTCCTGTGAAGAGCTGGAAACACGACTGTGTGTCTGTCTGTTGGCAGTTTCCTTCTGACGAGCAGCAGGAGGTGAACGTGTCCTTCCATATCAAAGACCGAGACAACCAGAGGAAGATCGACAGCACCCTGACAGGTCGGTGTGTCGCTCCGCAATCAGAGGCGGAGGAGAAGGAAACGTGGAAGTTGTCGCACCGCTTCTCCTTCCGTCTCATTTCCAATTCAGCTCCAGCTGCGTTGTGATAATCAGCTTCTTCTTCTTCTTCTCCTGCAGTGGTGCTGTACAGCTGCTCTGTGGGGAGAGAGGACTGCAGTCTGTGCAAACACGCCGACGCCAACTATAAGTGTGTGTGGTGCACAGAGTCAAAGACCTGCGTTTACCAGGACCTGTGCCCGTCACCGGAGCTAGACCAGTGCCCGGACCCCCAAATCTCTGATGTGAGTCTTTAAACCGAGGCCTCATCGGCCACTGAACCTGCTGCAGAGCCGGCTGCCTGCTGAAGTTTGGTTCTTTTTTGTATGAGAAGTCAGTGTCTTACCTGCAGAGAACAGTCATCTTAGGTGGGAAAATCAGGGATTCTTTAGGATTTTATAGAGAAAAGGAAGTCCACCTTTTTCACGAATCAGAACTAGAGTTGATTTCAGTCAAACTAACTTATTTAACAGCCACACACAGCTTTATCTTCTTCCAGCACTTGCTTTGCTGCTCGTAAGGGACAGATCAAAGCAGAAGACAAGTTCGGGTCTAAAAACCACACCGATAAATTAAAAAACTGCTCCAAATGACTAATTAAGCAGTTAATTTTACCAGAAACAACATATTAAATGACAACATTTGTAATTCTCAAAAATAATCACTTAAAGTGTCATGGTTTCAGAATCAGTGGATGTCTTCTAGTTGCACCTGTCTAATATGCCCAGCGTTGTTTTTCTCTTGTGTTGTCACATTTGTTGTCATAAATCACAACATTTGATCTGAAATGAGCCTCTGCAGATAACTGCGTCAGAGGATTCTTTTCTAATAACCCACGAGGAGCTGAGGCTCCCGCTGCAGGTACGGCAGAACAACATACATAAGAAGCAATCACACGCATGGCTGAAGACGAAAATGATTTCACACGGATCTGAGTGTGGATTACAAGCGCAGGATGACAAGAATCAAAGAGGTGGAATAACCACCAGTGGATATAATGAGTTGTTTTTGTTTTTCATTGCAGCGACTTCAGGTTAAGCTTTATGTTTGAAACTAACTTCTCTCCTGTCCTCCCTCCTGTCTTTTTTTTTTGCTGCACGACTTCAATAAGTTCCCCTTTTCTCAGGAACATCAGTCATTTTGTTACGAAGCTTCTTGTTGATTTCCTCGGGGCTCGGGCTGATTAGGGCAGAACTTGTTTGTTATTACAGAAACGTTTCAGGCTGCTGAAGAGGGAGAGAACTCTTAACCACAACGAAGACAAGAAGTGTTAAACAAAGAAATGGATGCCCAGAATCTATTGAATATGTTCAGGAAGCTTAAAAAATAACTCAGAGCTTCTTCAAATAAATATATTATTTGTTAGGTTGTAAAAATCAAAGAAAATAAACATTTAACAGGTTATTTCTTTTATTTTTATCTAATTTATTTCTTTATTTGGGTAATTTAGTTTTTTTTTACTCATATATTCTCAAAACTTTAAAGCTTTACCTGCCAAGCCAGCAGGCTAGCTAACAAGGTCAGCTAACAGTTAGCCTATCGAGCTAACAAGCTTCCTGACTAAGCTAGCTAACCTTTATCAGCATTAATTTAACTTTTTTTCCCATTTTGTCTCCTGCAGATCATCCCTCGCTTCGGTCCTCTGAACGGTCGGATCGCTGTGACGATCAAAGGCTCAAACATGGGAATAAAGAAGGAAGACATCAAGAGGATCACGGTGGCTGGAGTGGACTGTGTCCACCTGCAGGACAGATACTCCGTTTCCACCAGGTGAGGACAACAGAGACATTAACCTGTTAAAGAAAAGCTCCTTTCACAAGAAGCTGTTCATATTTAATGACTACAGACGGCTGTTTCACCTCGTAGCTTGAATTAACATTTTTGGTGTTAACAGTTAGGCTAACAGGCTAGCTAACTAAATTAGATAATGTTAACAAATAAGCTAGGTTTATAATTGACGCTTTGCGCTGGGTGTGAAGGGGCACGCGCCAATAGTGACTCAAACTCGCCGTCTCATCCCTGCACGTTGTCCCGGTGCGTGGTCTTGCATTTCTGAATTTTTATAACTCTGCAAAGGATGCGTGCACTGCCCACCGTTCAGTTCGTCTGTCAAGCTTTTGCTCTCCTGCTTAGAACAATTTCACAAGTTATAAAGCTAACAGGCTGGCTAACTAAATTAGCTAACAAAACAGTTAGGCTGCCAAGCTAACAGGCCGGCTAACTAAATTAGCTAACAAAACATTTAGGCTGCCAAGCTAACAGGCCGGCT
>JARVJO010000180.1:1623702-1650805 GCA_031762555.1 Cynodonichthys magdalenae | reverse complement strand
GTTTTTTTTCTGACAAAAATAATATTTAAAAACATGTCTATACAAATGATAAAAGTATTAACAACACAACCGCTTGACAATTAATTTTTATACCGCCAGATTTTTATTTAAAACCTATTTCTTTCACTAGCTTCATTAGCCATTACTAGCAAAAAAAAAACTCCTGCTGGCCCGCAATGCATTATGGGATATGGTGGGCCGGGAAGGATCCATTTCGGACCAGTCCTTAAATTCTGAGCAAAGGAAGGACGCATTTGTCGGCCGCATCGGAGGAGTCTTCGGTTTTAGGCTTATTATATACTAGCTAATGCTACAAGTGGGGGAAAAACGAAGCAGAACTTTTTTGAGGATTATGTGCAGAACTGCAAAATACTTGATTTTTACTTTAACACTGTATAATGCAGGAAGATGTGTTTTATAGTTACTACAGTTGTGTTGTAGTTTAAATTAAAAGTATATTATTGTTATTATTGTATCAACTCTGTGTCCACAGTGTGGTGTGTGAGATCGGACCAAAGCGAACGCCGCCACATGGCCGCCTGCCCGAACAAACCAACAGCGGACCGGTGGAGGTCGAGGTCGAAGGAGGAAGGAGAGGAACGTCTGAAGTCACCTTCACCTATCGGGTCAGTCTCAAACCGAACTTTAGAATGTTTTATTTCATCTAGATTTAAAAACACGACTCCTGAGAGTAAAGATTAGTGAGTTAAATAATTTTAAACAATATTCAAAAGCCTAATTTAATAAATTAGTCTAAATGGGTTCAGTTTATTAATTCAGGTTCAGGTCAACAGAAGTAACTGTAAAGACATTCACTTCATTAAAAAGCTGCTCCTGGCTGCAGCAGCTTGAACGATGCAGATAAAATGAACAGTTTGACTTCATTTTATCACGTTTTTTTTTTTTTTTTCATTAAACGCTGCCTCCCTGTTTCCTGCAAACTAAATGCTTTTTGTTCAACTGCAGGAAGCTTTTAAAAAGCGTTAAATCTTCACACAGGCAATAAAGCACTACTTCAGACCCCACAGATCAAACCTTCAGAAACATTCAAAGAGTTTGTGATAAAGTTAAAAAAAATAAAACCTCCCTCTGCGGCGCAGAGAAATCTGCTCTCCTCCGAAGAAGCAATATCCCTCGCATACAAATTCATCTGTGTGAAGAACCCGATTGTTTTTCCTCTCCACGTTCAGAGAAAACAAACTGGATCAAAATAAGTTTCACCTGCTGTTCTTTTTGTTTCTTCAGCTCTGCTGCCGGCTCATTTAAATGTTGCCGTTCCTTTTCCCGTTTGTTTGGATCCAGGTGACAAACGGCTAATTACAGCAAACCGCTGAGACAAAAATTGCTAATTAGCTCAAAACAGCAGAGTTGATGTTTTGTCGCGTCAGCGCTGCTCAAATCACACGTTGAATCAGGACTCAGGATCTAGAGGTCTTCTTAGATCCTGTGAGATGATTCTGACAGAGTCCAGAACAGATCCAGACTTCCTCTATGGCACTAAACGCTTTTATTTTGACAGGTTGCTTCGTGTCATAAAAAAGCTCAAACTTTCCTTTTTTTTGTGAAACTTCTGGGACGATAAGATGGCGTCTTCTTACAACTGGAACTAGAGCTGTAGAGGAAGACGACGAGGATCTCGAAACAAAACGGAGGAAAACGAGATACTGCGTAGTGGTAGCATATATGACCCCCCATGTATACAAAGCACCAACTCGACAGAACAGATTTATTGTTTTTGGGGGGGAGGGGCTCATTGGTGGGCCCGATGGATAGCCCTTCATCAGAGCTAAACAGCAAAAATCTGAAGCTCCTATGTTTATTAGATTTTGAATTATAAATAGTTTTGAATCTCCAGACACCCCCTCTTTAGATGGAGCCCCTTCCTCAAATATGGGGTCTATTGTAAAATGGTTGGCTGGTGCAGTGTAGGTCGGACTCATCTACAGTCCTGACAGATTTCATGTTGATCGGTGCAGCTGTTGACCAAAAACCACTGAAGAAAAATACTAAACAATACGACCCCCGCTTCGCGTGTGGGGGGGTAATAATAAATACGGTTAGCATGAATGCTAACAATAAAGTGTGACGCAAACAGAAGCCAAGATGGACACAGAGGCAACAAGAACAACTCAAAAACAAACATAGATGAATGGGTGTTTTTTAATCTCAGGGTTTGAAACCAGAGTTCCAGGTTTTAACAAAGTCCTGGAGCTGCAGACCGGCTGCTGGAACAGATTTATTTTCTGAAACAAGTTGAGTTTAAATGAGTTTGACAGCTAGATGGAAACAAACACTTGTTTATTTGACGTGTGAAACCTCCTGCATGCAGCTGCAGTTTGACTCAATTCTTTTTTCATGTTCAGATTCCAGCTGCTGTAAATCTAAGTTTTTTGTTTTGTTTTTCCTGAACGTCGGCAGCAGCTGCTTTGATTCCCGTACAGATCCGTTCCTCCTGCTGCTGTTCTCTTTGTGCTCAGCTTCCAGCCGGGCCGACTCGGTACCACTTCACGTCTGTTTATTTTTGTGTCTGCTGCTCACTTTGCAGCACGACGAGTAAATTTGAAACGTCAACAAACGAGCGCGGCTCTGATTCCTGAACACAGTTGGACTTCTTTACTTCAGATTTGTTTTGATCACTTTTGCTTCCTTCAGACGGCTTCTTTCACACTCGACTGCAGCGTCATAATCCTTCAACTGACTTGATGGATTCTGCTTCTTTATTCTCATTTTGTTGTTTTTCTGCTTTTTGGAACCAAACCTTGTTTATAAACAGGAGCTGCAGCGTTTCAGTCACTTCTTATTCTTCAGGTGTGGCTCTGCAGCGGCTCATGTTTAATCTAGTTTTAATTATAACTCCGTCTCAAACATTTATTAATTTAGCTGTAGAGAATTTAAAATCACTTTAATTTTGCCGCGATCAAAGCTTTCCGTGCAGGATAATGATCTGCTGTTGAATTTTTATGTTTTACGTCTCGTTAAGTTTATCTCTCTGCCGTTTGGGTTGACGGTGAGATTCGATTCTCGGAGGAGCTTTTTAAAGTTTGAAAAGTTTTTCTCACGTGAAGCTTTTTGAGTCACGTTTTCCTCCAAATCCTTAAGCCTGTGTCGTGTTTAGCACTTAGCTCATATTTATTTTTGATTTATGAAGTTCTTTGAGGGCGGAGCAGTGGTTGGAGCTGTCGCCTCACAGTGAGAAGGTTGCAGGTTCAACTCCCAGCCTCTCCGAGTGGAGTCGAGGTGTTCTCCTCATGGGTTTATATCGGTTCTATTAGATGTCATTAGAAGGAAGTTATTGGTCAAGCTCACATCATGGTCGTAATTAACAGCGCTTCATGTTTGACTGGAAACGTCACGTTCCTGAGCACCGCTAACAAACACTAACTGAGCTCTACCTGGTAATTGCTGCATAGAAACAGCATTTTAACATGTCCTCCTGTAAACAATGACAAGTACTACGTGTACGACTGACTACATGTGGAATAAATACTATAGAAATACTTTTAAAAGTAAGAGTTTTACTCACTGAGTTGTGGGGAGTAGCTGAACCCTCCCACTTTCCAACAGGAAAATTCCCACTGAAGGGGCGTTACAGTTTAAATTTACGACTTACAAGTAGGAATTTCCCACTTCCCAGTACAACTGGGCAACAGCAAAAGCAGCTTATTTCAGGACATTAGTACATCTTTGAAGTTGTTTTGTGCCCCATAAGATGCTGTGCCTGGCCCCATTTGGCCCACGGGCCTTGAGTTTGACCTAGACCTTGTATTCATGTTACTCAATACATCAAACTTCTATACTTCAAAGTAAAAATATTTTTGAAGGAATATTTCAGACTTATTTTATTTTGTTTTCTGGCTCCGCTGGGACCTAGCATTTGTAACGTAGCGCTGGGCAGCATTAGCAAGTTTTGTTGGGGGAAATTAAACTCTGACACCTGCACATGATCCGGATATTCTGGTAGAATTGTTCTAATGTTGCTGCAGGAAGCTCTCCAGGCTGAATTGGAAATGCCTTCTTTTAAATTTAGAATTTAGACTGCATCAACCAACTTTGCTCTTAGATTAGTCGTTAGCTTGTCAATCCTGTCAGAATTACACCTTTTAATTATTAACTTCTGTCCAGGATCCCAAACCGAAGCGCATCCATCCTTCCAAGGGTCCTGCAGCTGGCGGGACCGTTATCACCATCGAAGGAGATTATCTGGATACGGCAACACAAGACGACATCACAGTCTCTGTCGCGGGCGTTTCCTGTGACGTGTAAGAAGAAATGGTTTTTTACTGACAAAACAGGATGTTTAAAACCTGCCTTCATGGTTTATCTTTGTTTTTCAGCCAGAAATTTGGTGAAACCATCACCTGCAAGACCGGCGAGTACGATAAAGTTTCGTCCAGCCTGCTAACGGTGACGATGAAGTATGGACGGAACACCACCAAGGATGTTCCCACACCGTTCCAGTACGCAGAAAACCCTAAAATCACAGAATATTACCCCAAATCTAGCTTCATGTGGTGAGTGTTTCATTAAAATGACATTTTATAAAAGTTTGGTTAGAAAAACTCAAAGTTACTAACAGTTGTGGTGTAATTTATTATTCTAATATTTTTCAGTTGAAACATTTTGGACATTTAGCACTAGGAAACTGGTAATACAACTTAACAGAATTCAAGATGGCCACCATAGCTAATTCACCTTAGCAAATACAAAAATACCTTCATTTACTTGTTACTGTGGACTAAATTTTTTTTAATTACTTTATAAGAAGCGAAACGCAAATTTAGCTAAAGAATTTACATATTAGCATAACATTTTTAAAGCTAAAATTACTAGCTAATAAGCTAGATAACAAATGTAGCTGAATTTACTCGCTGATGAGTTAGCTGTGACAAGAATTGCCTTTATTAGTATATAAATTAACTGGTAAATATGGCTAAATGTAGCCAAATTAAATAGCCAATGAGCTAAATGACATTTAGTTAAGTTACCAACTCATGAGCTAGCTGACAAATTTAAATGGATTTAATAGTTAAATTGATAAACTAATAATAAGCTAGCTTTCAAAATTAGCTAATTATTGTTACTGTATTGTTACATTTAAGAATCTAGTTGCAATTTTGGCTAAATATTTACATATTAAGCTAAAGTTACTAACTTATAAGCTAGATACCTAATGAAGCTAAATTGCTAATGAGTTAGCTTTTGAAATTAACGGCATAGTTAGCATATGAGATAACTGGTAAATATGGCTTACTGTATCCAAATTAAATAACAAATGAGCTAAGTGACAAATTTGGCTAAGTTCATTAGGGAATGAGCTAGCTGACAAATTTAGCTAAAATTAATAGTTTAGCTAAATTGAAAAGCTTTTAGCTAGCTTGCAAAATTATCTAAATATTGCTATTGAGTAAATTTTCTAAACGTTTCTTAAGAATCTAGGTGCAATTTTGGCTAAATACTCCACATATTAAGTTAACGTTACTAGCTAGTAAGCTAATGAGTTAGCTGTGAAAAATACCTGCATTTATTAGCATATGACTTAACTGGTAAATGTAGCTAAATGAAGTTAAAACTCAATTGAGCTACATGAAATTTTACTAAATTTTGTTAGTTTTAGTTAAGATTCGTTTGAAATTGATAATGAGCTTGTTGGATAATGTAGCTAAAATGATTAGTTAATGAACTAGCTGTAAATTTTGTTTCAATGCTATAACTTTATTTTTACAGATCTTCACTGATAATCTGGTGTGGTAGTAGCTGACAGTCATTCACAACACATCTGAGGGCTAACTGATTTGTAAATTTTAAGTGAACAGTAACATTACAGTAACCTTTTGTTTATTATCTAAATGAGTTTTTGTAGATAAAGACAGAAAAAAGGGTAAATATTTGAAGAGTAAAGACAGTTTGTGTCTAATTAGTGTTTTTGTGTTTTTTAGTGGCGGTCGAAAGATTGTGGTGCGAGGAAACGGGTTTGACCTGATCCAGTCAGCCATGATGAAAGTCCTGAGGACCGAGGATGGAGTCGACACTCCTGTGGAAGTAAGAGTTTATGTTTTATACTTTTATTGTTTATTAGAAGGAAAAATAAAACTTACACACCCCTTAAAGGACACAGAACTTATCTGAATGCAGATGTTTGATCTATTTTATGCAGAAGATTTCAGAAGTAGTTCTTGGTACCAAACAGCAGTTTATATTTGGACGGAGGGTCATCAGTATCAAAAAATGGACCCCGCTGAGTTAAAACCTGACCTAATTCACAACTAAAGCCATTATTGATCGGTGGACTCCTGCTCTACAGTTTGACTGAATGAAAGTCGAAGTGATAAAAGTCAGAGCAGGGATGGAAATATGACCCGAGTCTGACAACAGATCAATACAACTCTGACAGCAGCTGAACGGGTGGATTTTATTCTGAAATATGTGCTGGGTTTGCGTTTTACCTCCTTCAGTCAATGTTTAATCTCCTGAGAGCTTTTTGTTTCTTTATTCTTTATTTGTTCTTTAATTTTGGTTTTACTTCAAGAGTTTTCTGTCATGTTTTAATTATTTTAGCTGATATATTATATATGGCGTTATTTTTGGTTGGACTGCAGCGCTCAAATATCTGAATAATCAGATAATTAAGTATTAATTGTTCAGAGTCAGCTGTTTTCTAACATTTTTCCTGTAAGCTCCTGACTTGCCGCTAATAAGCAGTCAATCAAATTTATTTTAATTTACTTGCTAATCAGCTAAAAGCTAGCAAACTAGCCAACTAGACAATCTGCTAACTGCTAATTTTAGCCAATTTTGCTTAATGAAAATTAAATTAATCCTGTTAACCTGTAATAAACTAGATTACAGATGAAACTACAAATTATATTAGCGTATGAGCCAACAGGTGTGTATAGTTTAAGTCACTAGCTAAAAGATACATAAGAAATTTAGCCTAACTTATAAAATAATTTTAGAAAAACTGAATAGCAAATGAGCTAAACGTCAAATTTTGGTAAATCTACTAGCTAATGAGCTAAATGAGATAATTAGGTAGCTTTACTTGCTAATGCGTTAGCTGCAAAATTCAGCTACAGTTTTTAGTATAGTAGTGACTTGGTAAACATAGCTAAATTTAATATGGGAAATTAAGCTACGTTTAAAAACTAGCTTGCAAAATTAACAATTTACTTAAGTTTACTAAATAATGAGCTTAGAAAATTAAACTAAGTTTTAGGTAATGAAGTAACTGTTAAATTAAGCAAAAGTTACTAGCTAATGAGCTAAATGAGATAATTAAGTAGTTTTACATGCTAACAGTTAGCTGCAATATGTAGCTACATTTTTTATTATGGGAAAATTGATAAATATAGATGAAATTAATCGCAAATGAGCTAAATGGCAAATTCAGCTCCAAATAAAAGCTAACAAGATCATCAATTCAATAAATTATCTAAATGTGGCAAAAATTAGCTAAAATGTTTAATTTACTACATAATGAGCTGAATTTAGATCAGTTTAAAATGTAAGAAGGTAACTTAAGAATGTAGCTGAAATTAAAAGATTATGAGCTAAATGAGAATATTTGGTAAGCTAACGTGCTAATGAGATAGCATGATGGTAAACAGATAAATTTAATAGCAAATAAGCTAAACGGAAACTTTAGCTACATTTACAAGCTGGATTGCTAAATAATCAGTTCAGTTAAGTTTACTAAATGAGTTTTATAGTGAAAGTAACTGAGTTTTAGATTTAATGAGGTAACTGTTAAATTTAGCTAAAGTTATTAGCTACTGAGGTAGATGAGAAATTTAGCTACACAGAGTTATTTGTAGTAAAAAAGTTAAATTAATCCACATATGAGCTAAACGTAAATGAAGAGCTGCTGCAGAAATAATAAAACTAGTGTTTTGTATCTTTAAAGGCTATAAGCCTCTTTCAGCACACCTCTAAAGTAAAAGATGAGAAACGTTGCAGAACATAATACACTCTTTGATAAGTGCAAAATGTCAGCTTGATGAGCGTCAGTCTGCAGAAACAGCTGCAGGTTCTCATTCAGAGTAGAAAGCCTGAAGTGGAAGAAAGCAGGCGACGCTTCCATTTCACCGCTCAGCAGCTTTGAGTGACAGAGTCTCTCAGGAAGGACTCGCTGCAGGGGAGAGGAGGTGAACTCACTTTGTTGTTTCATCAAAAGTTGCTGTCTGCTTCTGGGAGATTGAGGGGGAGACTCAGTGGGGAGCCTCACGGAGAGCGGAGTGACTAGAGGAAAGAAGTTGCTCCTGCGTTACAAACTTTAGATTTAATGTGAAAATTACACGATTGTTGCATCTTAAAGATTTTATTTATTTTTCTGCATCCCTCAGTTTTCTGCCCAAGACTTGAGTAAGAACGACACGTTCCTGGAGTTTCTGTCCCCGAAGGTGGAGTGCTGCGGGGACGGTCAGTCTCTGAGGACGGTCGTCCAGCTGGACAACGTGGTGGAGGACCTGGAGGACTTCAATTATCACCCCGACCCCACGTTCAAAAACCTCTCCAAGAACATCATCACAGAGACGAGCGTCATCATCATCGTCAACGTGAGCTAAAAACACAACGCAGCTGCTTCTGGATATCAAATTAAATCTAATCAGAGCCAAATAATATTTATAGTTCTGTAGGGAAATTAGCTTTGGTTAATAGAAGCTAATGAGAGCTTTGTTGTTTTAGCTGCTTTTTGTTTAAAATGTACAAATTTTTATTTTAACTAATACAAGCACAAACAAGAAACAGTGTTTTCTGTGTTCTGAGTCATTTAAGCTTTAAGAAAGAAAAACACTATCTAAAAGTAGCTAAAAGGCTAGCTTCAGTTTCAAAGTAGCAGAAAAAAACGCTTAAAGTTAAAAGTAGCAAAGGCTGGCTTAAAGTATTGAAACACTGGCTAAAAGCTAAAGGATACTAAACAATAGCTAAAAATGGCAAAATACTAGCTAAAAGCTCAAAATCGTAAAGGCTAACCTAAAAATCAACGTATCTAGGCACTAAAAACTAAATGATGCAAAACACCATCTTAAAACTAAAGGTAACAGTGGCTAGCTTAAATAAGAGTGGCAGGAGCATATCTGAAGCTAAAAGCACTAGCTAAAAAGAGAAATACACTAAACATAACATTAAGGCGAAATGTAGCTAAAGGTTAGCTAAAACTAAATGTTGCACAGTGGTAGCTAAAACCTCAAATTAGGCTAATTAAACATAGAAAAATGCTAGTTGAAAGCTAAATATATAAAAATAGTACGTAAATACTGGAAGTTGTAAGAGGTAGCTTAAAGCTAAATATAGCAAATGTCTTGCTAAAAGTAGCAACAAGCTAAAGTTTTAAAGGGTGAAGCTAAAAGGAGCCCAACTGATCCTGATTCTTCACTATAAATTTTATTTTTCTAATGTGGATCAGCATGTTTTTGTTTGGTAAATGTTCAGATGTTGCCGTTTCCATGACGACATTACTCTTAGTAACAAAATATTATCAAGATAACAAAGTACCATCTCCCTCTGAGCCTACCTGTCTGATCTCTTGTGTCGGTTTCAGTTAATGTCACTCTTCATCATCATCTCTTCTCCTCTTCCTCAGGGCCAAGGCTTCGCCAAGGCGATGACGGCCAAAGAGGCCGAGGCATTCGTCGGCGGCACATCCTGTCACGTGAACCACCTGCAGGTAGGCAGCTGCTTCTTAAAGCATCACAAGCCGTGGATGTTCATCAGAGGGGATGTGAGACGCCGGCGTCGCCTCACCTGAGTTCACCTCTTTAATCGAAGTCTGGCAGGTGACGGCGTCTCAACGCCGAGGCGCAGGGAAGGCTTGAAAATCAATCAGCTTCCTGATGAAAGAGAATCAGTGAGGGCAGAGACTCCCAGCGGCGGGGCTGAAAAGGTGTCATCTGACAAAAGCAGGAATCTTCTACACCTTCAGCTCTGAAGCAGAACGCAGCCGTAAATAATCTCTTCTTCATGGCTCCTCGCTCGTTCTCAGAGCCGACTGAAACCCAGCAGGCTGACGTTTCATGAAATTTATCCTCGAGCGTCTTCTCCCTGTCAGCACAGAAGACTCTTATAGATAAAATACACAAAGAGTCACTTCTTCTGGTTCTCGATATAATAATTAAAGAATGCTTGTCGCACTAAGTTGTTGAGGACAGTTTGTTCAAACAGCGCTCAGAGGGTCTGTTGTGAATGACTCTCAGCTACTACCAATGACTCTAGTGAGGGGAAAGAATTTTAACTAATGTTGCAGTTTTATAAAAGGCTTTTTGTGTCCACAGGTTAAAGTTAGCAAAATGTTTTTAATTAAACAAAGAAACAACTTTCTCTGATTTGGTTCTTTTTCAGAGGGGCAACTTTATCAGTTCTATTAAAACTAAATGAATTAGAGACATTTGAAATAGGTTTGAGTCCAGACATTAATCGGTTGTAGACGTACATCCATTACTTAGAGCGTTTTGTTCAAATTTATCACCTGTCTTTCGATTAAAATACTCCTAAAATCACCACAATAAAAGATTCTCATCAGTCAGATGTTTGAGTTTCTCGTTTTCTCTGTACAGGATGATAAACTCATCCTGGACGCTCCTACGACGAAACCTCAAGTCAAATCCAAACGTCAGCGCAGAGACACGGCCGATGACTCGCTGGAGCTCAGGGTGAACAAACCATCCTTCTTTGTCACAGTTTTTACCTAAAATTACAGATTTTTCTCTCCTTATGACATCATGAAGACAGCTTGAGTTAATCCGCTCCTCTTTGTTTTTATTTCCAGGTGAAGTTCGGTTATGGTGAGTGGGTTGTGGGTTCTGTGTACTACGCCAAAATAGACAAAATTCCTCTCGCCATCATCATCCCCGCCGTCATCGTTCCGATGCTGCTCTTCATCGCCGTGTCTGTCTACTGCTACAGGTCAGAGTAAATGTCCTCACGTTGAGGCGTTCGGGGTCCCAGACGTTTTTATCCTGTTTCTGATCTTCGTTTTGTTTGCTTCGGGACAGGAGGAAGAGTCAGCAGGCGGAGCGGGAATACGAGAAGGTGAAGCATCAGCTGGAGAATCTGGAGGAGAGTGTTCGAGATCGCTGCAAGAAGGAGTTCACAGGTAAAGACCCTCACCTGTTGGGTGGGACGTGCTAAAATATGGTGTGTTTGTTTACTGTTGCCAACAAACCTCCATCTGTTACAACTCAGATGCTTTCATCAGCTGTTAGCTAAATGTAGCAAAGGCTAGCTTAAATCTCAAAGTAGCAGAAAACTAGATAAAAGCTAAAAGTAGCAAAGGCTAGTTAAAGATCAAAGTTTTTAAACTCCAGCCAAAATCTAAGCAATGCTAAACAGTAGCTAAAAATGTCAAAAAGCTAACTAAAAATAGCAACAAAATACTTGCTAAAAGCTAAAAGTATCAAAACTAACTTTAATGTCAATGTAACTGAACATTAGCCAAAAGCTAAACAATGAAAACACTTGCTAAAAGCTATAGGTAACAACGACTACCTTAAATCTTAAATTATCCAAACACTAGCAAAAGGGTAAATGAAGCAAAACACTTGCTAAAAATAACAAAACATTAGATAAAAGCTAGACGTAGAAAAGGCTATCTTAAATGTTAAAGTATCCAAGCACTAGCTAAAAGCTAAACAATTCAAAACACTTGTTAAAAATGGCAAAACTTCTGCTTAAAGCTGAAGTTGGTAAATGCTAGCTTAAATCTCAAAGTAGCAAAACTCTAGCTAAACAAAGCAAAAGTGTAAATGGTTAGCTAAAATCTAAATGTGGCTTAATAATAGCTAAAGCTAAAGTCTGAAAACTGCTAGTTTCATATAATTAACTAAATGCTAAATGTAGCAAAATGCTATCTGAAAGCTAAATTAAGCAAAATGCTGTCTAAATACAGGGGTCGAATCAGATGATTGCCTCATCCAAGAATATGAGCGGTTTTACCACAGGTGGTCAACAACATCACATGATTTATAGAAAAAAGTTGATTTTGCCGAAAAATAGTTGATTATTTGCAGAAGCTGATGATACAACAACAGGCTTGCTAAAAGTTGCTAAAAGTTGCACAAATCAAGCTAAAAGCCTAAACATGCATAACAGTAACTAGAAGCTAAAAGGAGCCAAACTGACCCTGAATCTTATGTTGTTAGTTCTGTGACTTAAATTCACATGTAAAGTTCAGGTGTTTGGTTTCTTTTTACTGTTGCCAACAAACCTCCATCAAAGGTCCGGTTTCTTTAACGTTTCCTCTGCTTCACAGATCTGATGATAGAAATGGAGGACCACACCAGCCACCTGAGCGAAGGCCGGATCCCCTTCCTGGACTATAAAAACTACACAGACAGGAACTTCTTCCTGCCGTCCAAAGAGGGCTCCAACGACCCCATGATCACAGGAAATATCCAGATCACAGAAGCTCGCAGGGCCATCGTGACTCAGGCTCTGAACCAGTTCTCCAACCTGCTGAACAGCAAAACCTTCCTCATCAACGTGAGGCCGAAGAGTTTTTAAATTTAACGAGCCGCCCGGCTCTTTATCGACCTCCACGTTTAAATGAAACTGAATGGGGTTTGTTTGGTTTTCAGTTCATCCGTACGTTGGAGAGCCGGCCCGACTTCAACGCCCGCTCTCGGGGATATTTCGCCTCGCTGCTGACGGTGGCGCTGCACGGAAAACTGGAGTACTACACGGACATCATGAGGACGCTGCTGCTGGACCTGATGGACGAACACGTGCAGAACAAAAACCCCAAACTGATGCTCAGGAGGTGAATAAATTATTCTAAGAACTCCTGCTCGTCACGGTTAGTTTTTAATCTCTTCCAGTCTGAGCCACTCCAGATTTGTGATCTGAACCGTAGAAAAAATGAGCAGAAGAGCTGCTTCGGCTGCTTTCTGATCTCCTGCTGTGAAGCCGAGGAACGTGAAAAATGTCTTTAAGTTTAGAGTGAAGAAGTGTTTTCCTTCAGTCTGCACAGATCTGATGTTTTCTCCTGTTGGATGCAGGTCTGAGACGGTGGTGGAGAGGATGCTGTGTAACTGGATGTCCATCTGCTTGTATCAGTTCCTCAGGGTAACCCTGATTCTTCTTCTTTTATTTATAACTGACTCTAAAACCTTTCCTCCGGACCTTGAGTTTAGATCAAAAACCCTAAACGATGACACAAAAGCTTGTTTTTTATCAGGTTGATAAAATTTAAGTCCTGACAGGATTAAAAGTCGTCAAATTAAAATGTGAACTTTAAATATCTACCAAAGTGCTACTTTTGTCATTTTACTTGGAAAAACACAAAACATAATGAAATTATTTAAATTATTCATTTTTTAAATGTTTAAAGTTACTCGATGCAAAGAAATCAAACATTAGAAATGTTTTTCTAAAATGTTTATTCACAGAAGGCTGAAATGTGGGTATGCACTCAATGTAAACAAAACAGTTTTCCCAGGTTTGAGTCAGCTGAGTCTGTTTATTTATTGAACCTATTTTCAGTAACTTGATCTGTTTACAGATAAACATGTTTCAAAAAATATAAGTGGATCAAATAAATAAGAATAAACTATAGAATTTACATTTCCTGCAAAAATGCAGTGAATGATTAAAGCTCAAAGATCTTTGCTGAATAGCTAAAAAAAGCTGAAACTAACCTAAAACTAGCTTAAAAGTAGCAGAAATAACTTAAATTAGCACAAAGAAACAGCATGTTTGCTGATTTATGAAGCTGAATTTATCATAAAATTGTGAATTTAGCTACAAAACTACTCAAATTTGCTTAAAAAGTAGCTAAAAACACAAAAAACAGATAAAAGAAGCATAAGAAGTTTAAAATGGAAAGATGTTGAAAGAACAAGAAAGTTGAATTTAGCAGAAGAAAAGTAGAAAAGTTCAGAATGATGACTAAGAAAAGCAGAAATAAGTTAAAATCTGTAAAATAAAAGCCGAAGGAAGCTGAAATTAGTACAAAGGAGTTTTAAAAAGCAGAACTAGAAATAAAGATTTATAAACATTTTAAAGGTTTTTAAGGATGTTGGAAACAGCTCCATTTATTTTCAATGAGAAAAGCTGAAAATCTCAGTCTAAAATGCTGAAATACCAAAAGTCAAGTCTGAAAAATTAAATGATCTAAAAACTCTGAACGCTTTAGAAGAATTCACACAATAACAGTTATTAGTAGCTGATAATAATGGCTATAGAATTTAACAATGGGTAAAATAATTAATGTAATAGTAACTATTAATGAGTAATACTAGTAGTACATTGTATGTAACAATAAGTAGTAATAGTTGTGCAACAGCTAATATTTAAACAGTAATAGTAGTAGGTACAATATGTATTAGTAGGTAATTCATGGATATATGCAGTTAACAGGTAAATATTAAATATTTAAAAGCTAAAGCTGTTTGTTTTTAAACTGTTTGTGTCTTCTAACACAGTATTTGTTGCAGCTCGTTTCCAAACGTTCTGACGTTTGTTACAGTTGAACTTCCTGTTTCAGGACACGGCTGGAGAACCGTTGTACAAACTGTTCAAAGCCCTGAAGCATCAGGTGGAGAAGGGTCCGGTGGACGCCAAGCTGAAGAAAGCTAAATACACGCTGAACGACACGGGGCTGCTGGGGGACGACGTGGAGTACTCAGTACTGGTTAGTAGTACTGTAGTACTGTAGTAACTCAGAGGCTTGTGTGGGTTTGACACATGACCAGCTTTTCAGACAGAACTCTGAGGGTTAGCAGTCGGCTGGGATACGGCTCAGCCTTTCTCCGAGGAGCAGAAGAAATCAGATTACATGATGCAAAATGCTGCAAGGGATTGCAGAGCCGTAACACGATTTGAGGAATAAGGAGCTCAGGAGATTCCAGGCAGGAAATGAAGCGGAAACGACAGAACAGTTGTTGCTAAATATTGTTGCTTAATAAGCTGAAAACGGTTCAGGAGCATTAAATTGGATTGGCTGGCTTCTTCAGAAAACCTGGATTTGGTTCTTTATAGCAGCAGAGAGAATAAAGGAAGTGGGTCAAACTAAAACTGAGGCAGGTGAGACAGTCGGAGCAGAACTGGTTCTGTTAGAGAACAGCTGACGACATCCAGAACATCTGCAGCCCTTTAGTGTTCATAAAAACTTTATCAATAAAGTGGAGTTTGAAGGAAACGGCTTCTTCCTTTCTGTCAGACTCTGCAGGTTCTGGTCCACGGGGAGGGGCCTGACGTCACTCCAGTTAAAGTGTTGAACTGTGACACCATCACCCAGGTGAGTTCCTCTCAGGTGTTCCTGCTCTGTGGAGGAGCTGAGGCTCAGACTGGACCTTTCTGCTCCGCAGGTGAAGGAGAAGATCATCGATCAGGTCTACAGGAACCTGCCGTACTCTCAGAGACCCAAAGTGGAGAACGTCGCCCTCGGTGACACAAACTCACTCTTTATTCGTCTCCTCTGATCGAGGGAAGGTAGAGCAAAGGTGAAAATGTGCTTCTGTCCGTCCACAGAGTGGCGTCCCGGCTCCACGGGTCAGATCCTGTCCGACCTGGACCTGACGACCCAGAAGGAAGGACGGTGGAGGAGACTCAACACGTTGGCTCATTACAACGTGAGTTCTGCTGCTTCTCTCACCTGTTTCATGATGAGTTAAGCCCCGCCCCCTGTCTTTTAAATGCACCCTAATGGAGGCTTGACACGTTGTCCCCTGACGATTAAAGAATAAAATTCAATCAAATCTAGATTTATTGAAACTTTTAACAACCTGGTTCTCCGTTTGTCCTGCAGGTCCGGGACAACGCCACGTTGGTTCTGTCGAAAGTTCTGCACACGCAGTCCTTCCACCAGCAACAGGACAGCCACGATGAGAGTACGTCCTGACATGGCCCCGCCCCCTGAGAGAAAACCCTGATTCAAGATGGCCGCCACGGCTAACATAAAAAAAATCTTTACTGTTGGGTTTGGTAGCTGAGAGTCATCATTTGAGGGTTAGCAGATGAAGGCGGCCATCTTGAATTAAAGCCTGAGACAGTCGTGATTGAACAAAGACTAAACTGTGACTCACAGATGTCTCCATGTTTCTTATGCCCTAAAGCATTCTGGGTAAATAAATATGCTTACTAGCTCCTCTAGTGCGCAATGAGAGAGGAGAATGTAGAAATGACTCAGCCTGAAACTGAAAAGGATGGAGGACAACAGAGCTGCTGCATGGAAGGAGAAACTTAGCTTAGCCTGTTAGCTTTAGCATTAGCTACTGAGCTAATTTATATGTATGATGATTTAAGGCGTTAGCTCTAGAGCTTATAGCTAATATATACGTCATTAGTTCTCAAGCTAATATTAGCTCAGGAGCTAATGCTAATTAAATTAGCTCAGGAGCTAACACCACATATTAGTAATATAAAAAACATTAGCTCCTGAGCTAATTTACTAAACCTCACATTTGATCATTTCAACCTTTGTTTTGGTCTCAGCTGTTACCTAAATGGCCATTTTTAAAGTAATTCGATGTTTTCATTTGTGAAAAACAACTTTTAGTAGAACAGTAGTTGATCCCTTCAACTTTCCGTCCTTATGTTTGTCTTTGTCCTTTGTCTCCTCGTCTCTGCCCTGGAGCAGAAAACGCGCTCCTGGAGGACGACAGCACCTTCCACCTGGTGAGGCCGACAGACGAGATCGACGAGGTGAAGTCGAAGAGAGGCAGCATGAAGGACAAGGCCATGACCAAAGCCATCACTGAGATCTACCTGACCCGCCTGCTGTCCGTCAAGGTGCCACGATCCGGTCCAAACCGGTTTGAAGTAGAAGACAGCTGGTAGATTTCGTGTTTACTGGAAAGTGTTTTTGTTTACCTTCAGGGCACGCTGCAGCAGTTTGTGGACGATTTCTTCCGCAGCGTCCTGTGCTCCGGCTTGGTCGTCCCCCCTGCCGTCAAATACTTCTTTGACTTTCTGGACGAGCAGGCGCAGAGACACGACAACGTGGACGAGGAGACGCTGCACATCTGGAAGACTAACAGGTGAACGTTCTCAGGTTTACCTGGAGGACAGGAGAACCTGGATCTTTAGTCTCTGATGATGAACTTAGATCTGAAGGTTTTTACACAAACTTCTGCTTTGATTACGTTTGACAAGGAGGTTCTGATGATCAATCATCCTTTCATTCAACCATCCATTGATACATAAATACATTCATCATCAGTTTGTTTTAGAGCTGAACCTGTCAATCATTAGGAACACATGAAGATGAAATCTTCCTCTGTGGTGAATTATTGATGAAGGTTCTGATCTGTGGAGGAAGACATGAAAGGTTGGAGGAAAAAAAATGTGTGTCAGCAGAAACTGAAGCTGAACGTCTGAGTTATTAACTGAAGAAGTGACCAGCAGCAGCTAAAGAGCCTGCAGCAGCTAAAGAACCTGCACCAGCAGCTACAGAGCCTGCAGCAGCTAAAGAACCTGCAGCAGCAGCTAAAGAACCTGCAGCAGCAGCTAAAGAGCCTGCAGCAGCAGCAGCTGCTAAAGAACCTGCAGCAGCTGCAGATAAAGAACCTGCAGCAGCTAAAGAACCTGCAGCAGCTAAAGAACCTGCAGCAGCTGCAGCTGCTAAAGAGCCTGCAGCAGCAGCAGCTAAAGAACCTGCAGCAGCTGCAGCTGCTAAAGAGCCTGCAGCAGCAGCAGCTAAAGAGCCTGCAGCAGCAGCAGCTAAAGAACCTGCAGCAGCTGCAGCTGCTAAAAAGCCTGCAGCAGCAGCAGCTAAAGAACCTGCAGCAGCTGCAGCATCTTTTTAATACTTTTTCCTCTGATGTTGGGTTCAGGTTTTTAATGAACCACATTGAAAGAGGCGGAGCTTCTCATGCGTGGAGTCTAATAATGTAGGTTTTCTTCTTCTTTGGTGTCTGCAGCTTGCCTCTGCGGTTTTGGGTGAACATCCTGAGAAACCCTCACTTCATCTTCGACGTGCACGTGACGGAGGTGGTGGACGCGTCGCTGCACGTCATCGCTCAGACCTTCATGGACGCCTGCACCAAGACGGAGCACAAACTCAGCAGAGTCAGTTCCCGAGTCCGGACTCCATGTTTTACTGAACACTAGATCAGCTGAAGCAGGGCGTCTGGATGGTAACCTCCTCTTTGTTTCCTCCTCCAGGAGTCTCCGAGCAACAAGCTGCTTTATGCAAAAGAGATTTCCACGTATAAGAAGATGGTGGACGAGTGAGTTTTTACTGAACGTTCAGACTCATGTTAGAAACCACGTGTTCTGATTGATGTCGTGTATCAACAGTTACTACAGAGGCATCAGCCAGATGGTTCCAGTCAGCGACCAGGACATGAACACACACCTCGCCGAGGTGTCCCGGGTACGAGTCGCTCTGTGTTCGCTCCTTTAAATGAACATTTTATAAAGATTAACCTGTTTTAACCAGATTTGATGACACCTAACTTATTTTTATTTTAGACCCAAAATGTAAAGTTCAGATCTTTTATAGGAGTTATGAACCGTCAATATCTTACCTGTTGTAGATGAATGACCTCAGTTTGGAGTAAACAAATATAATGTAGGTAGACTTTTAAGTGATACCAGGAAGTTGAAGCTTTAGTATTAAGCTCCGCCCCTTTATGTTCAACCAATTAGCAAAAAATAAAAATATACTTCAGATTGTTTTCAGGTGTGGATTAGCATAGTTCTGACCCTGCTGCTGCATGTTTAAATATTAATTATTCAAACACGTTATGTTTAATTAACTTATTCACGCTTGACAGACGTCATGTGACACCATGACTGTCAAAACTTTGAAAATATTTTAAAATGTTGTGTTCCACAGTTGATTACATAACATTTAATGGTTATTAGCAGTGGAAATTAGCAACTGTGTTGCACCTGCAATTGATAAGACATGTTTCTGTGAAAATGATGGTGAAGAAAAGGGCTAAACGCTTATTATTTTATACAAACCTCGTTTTGTAAAGTTATTTTTAAACTGCAGAGATCCACTAGTGTTCAGGCTAACCGTTAGCTCATCAGTCGGATCAAATCGAAAATGTTTAAAAGATCTGCAGCAGGTAAGATACTGATTATTTCCACCATCACCTGAAAAAGTTGTCAACACAGAAGAAATTTAGTAGTTTTTTTAGACATTCAGATGCTGTTTTACATGAATGAATTTAAAAGTTTTTGTTTTATTGTTTGCAGGAACACACAGAGAAGCTGAACACCCAGGTGGCCTTACATCAACTCTACCAATACGCCAGCAAATACTTCGACGCCGTGAGTTTTCAGCTTTAAACATTGCTTTTCTGCTCTCTTTTCTTTGTTCGGCCTGTTTGAGCTTTTTATTCAGATGTTTGATCAAAGCAACATTTAGATGATTTTAGTTTAAACTTGGGTAAATAATAAAAAAACTGTTTTATTTTGGCCACTAGATGGCAGCACAGAGTTTAGCCCTGATTGTTTCTTTAGAGACAGTTTAGTTTTTGTTTAAATATACAAATAAAGCTTTTCAACGAAATGTTCCCATTTTTTCACTTTAACGTTGCTGTTAAATAAATAAATAAGTTCATCAAGAGAGGACTTCCTCAGGGCTCTATATTAGAGCCACTGTTATTTAGTCTATTTATAAATGATCTTCCTGCTGTTTGCAGTGGTGTAAACTGTCAGCTTTATGCAGATGATGCAGTTTTTATGCAGCTGAGACACCAGAGCAGGCAGCTGATGCTCTGTCTGCCTGTATGGAAGAAGTGAACCGTCGGTTGTTCAATAATGACTTTATAATCAACTAAAATAAAACAGTGTCAGTGTGCTTTTTTATTAGAAAACAGCAGTTTATTTACAGGATGAAAGGATCCAAAATGTAACAGAATTTAAATATCTTTGGCTGTTTTTAGACCCACATTTAAAATTTGGGAATCGTTTAAATTAAATTTCTAAAAAAAATAAAAAGAAACCTCAATTGTTTTTGAAAGAAATAGTCAAAAATCACAGAATTAAATGTTATAGTTTTAGGTCTAATTTTAAATGTTAGTTTTATTTGACTTAAATCACTTTTTAACTAAGTATTTCTTTTAATATTTCCACTTTTGCTTACTGAGGACAGAAATGTGTTTTTGTATTAAAAGTTTATTTAAAGTGTAAAAAAAGCTTTTATTTAAATATTCATTTATATATAATTATAATCTTTGCTCTCCCTCCTCTTCCTCAGATCATCCAGTCGTTGGACGAAGACCCGGCGGCTCAGAACAAACAGCTGACGGTCCGCCTCCAGCAGGTCGCCGCCGCCCTGGAGAACAAAACCACTGACCTCTGACCCCGTGAGGAGCGAGGGGGAGGAGCTTAAAGTCCCCTTCTTCGTTAGGACTCAAAGGAGCGACTGACCTTTTTCTGAATGTTTCATTGTTTAAAGACTAAAGAACCAACAGAACCCAGTTCTGCTTCACCTGAGGGAGGAGGCGGGGCTTGGACCGGCGCCAGGTGGAGCTCCGACAAATTATTTTTCTAAAAGTAGCCGATGGGTTTGTGAGCTCCAGACTTGTTTTTTTTTTTTTTGTAAAAGTTTCAACCGATCAACAAAAATCCAAAATGTTAAATTTAAAGAGTAAACAGGAAGTGATGGAAGAGTTTCCTCTGGATGCTGTTGTAGCTGCAGCCGACGATTGAGGACCGAGTGAAGTCTGAGGACGTGGTCTGAGATCTGAGGTCCGTTTGAACGCTTCAGTCCTGAAGAGTCCCAGGAGGAAGCAGGTCCTGGCTCCTCTGTGGTACGAAGACCTGGGACGGGTTCAGGACCAGCTGCAGGTCGTCTCTCGCTCTCGTTTCTGTTTTCAGGCTTTGATTTTCTCGTCTGAGCTCGTTTTTTAAGACAGCACCACAAACCTTTTGTTCTTGGACCCGATCAGGATCAGTCCTGGACCAACAAACCCCAAACTGCCTAAAAATCATGTGAAATGAGCAGAAACTCTCCTCTGAGCTCGTAGTTAAATCTTCACCACCTTAAAGTGAACAAACACCAAATCATCAGTCTGTGGTTCAATAATCCCAACCAGTTTGTTTTTCTTTAAAAAGCTGCTTTGGTGCCAAATACCTTCAGTAAGTGTTGTGTGTACTCTGTGGTACTTTTCTACAAAACATTCAAATGTGAATCTTTTGATGTTTCCAAATCTGAAAACAAACAAAAAAAGAAACAAAAGAAAACCTGCTGGAGCTGTTTGTCTGTGGATGTTTGGCTCTTTTTGTGTCTGCTGACAAAAACGGTTGATGTGTTTCTGTCTGCCTTCTCTTTGCCGCCAGCGAGTGCCTTATAGGGCCAGGCCAGGCCGGGCCGAGCCGGGCCGGGCCTGAAACATGGCCGCTGCTCAGACTCAGAGGGGTTCTGGAGTTTTCTAACAGGAGACTTTGATAAGGTGGTGCTGTGGGCTTCAGAACTTCACTTTAAAAACCAAACCAGACGTGTTGGTTTTATAGAAAAGATACATTCATTGTTTATTAGTTTGTCAAAGTGTTTTGGTTTCTACCTGCTTCCTACAGTCAAAACACAAAAACAGATTAAAATAAACTTGTTGAAACTTAAAGCAGAGGGTTCCTTGATTTGAATTGAAGAAATAGTTAACTGAAGTTTTGCACAAATATATGATAAAAAATAAATTAAAATAAAAAAGACAATCTGTATTATCTTGAGTTAAACTACTCAACATACCTCTAAACATTTTGTTTTCAGTTATCTGTATTAATCAGGTATAATAGAACCAACAGCACCACCTTCTGGTCACTTTATGCAACTCCAGATAAAAGAATAAACCAATATATTATTTTTTTTAGTAGCACACAACCTTACAGCCTTTCTGGTTGTGGTTGAGATCTTCCTGGTCTGTTTAGTTTAGTTGTAATTCACCTCCAAACTTGATTTATTCAAATTTCCTGCCTGACTTTCTGATTTTCAGGTGTAAATTGAACAAAGATGTATCTGAAATGACACACTATGGTTTGTTTTATGATCAAATTGTTGGCACATGTTGTATAAAGAAGCACATATGTGTGTTATCTTTGAGCTCCACGACTGCAGATCAGTTATTAAACAGAAGGACAAAATGGAACATTGAGTGTTTTTAGGTACAGAATGATGTGATGTGAAACTGTCACAGTAAATGTTTTGAGCAACTCTTGGATTTTTGCAGAAATCTCTTTAAGGTACTTCATCTGTTTGTTTTTGAAATGCCTCCAGGAGAAAAATGGTTTGAATGGACCAAGTTTTAAGACTCTGCTTTGGACTAAAAATGGCACTACCAGGGGTCAGAACTGGTCTGAAGCCCAAATCAGTGACTCTTCTGTGAGGAAGTGGAGAAATGGGCTGAAAATCCAGATGTAGGAAGTTCAAATTATCCAATAAAATATGTTTATATAAAAAAACGATTTTTGTTTGTTTAATTTAGCCTCTGTGTCTCAAATGAAGGTAAAAATGTTATTAAACAATCAATAATCAGAAAATCGCTGTTTTCCGGGTCAGGCTGGACCGTACCAAGTACAGAGCGACCAGAGGGGGGTTGGCTTTAATGTTTTGGCCCAAAACCTCTACTGAAAAAATAAAACAAACGTTTTCAGATTAAACATGTTTGTTTATGCTTTTGTACTCCTAGTAACATATTTCCTAAACCCGAGTTTCAATAAATCTTTTATTTAGATTTCAGACACCCCTGAAGTTAATCGTACCACTTTTAAACTTGCCGAAACTCCCACAGGTGTCAAATTATCGTCAATTAACGCAAAAATCCCGACGTCCAAACCAAAACGGTTTAAACGGTGAGTGAACATTTTATTTATTCTACTTTTAAGAGTATTTTAAACTTTTTTTGTAAAGTATTCGTTTGTGAACACTAAACTTTTTTACAATTTAGCTAAATATGCTGCGTTCCAGTTGTCCTCGGAGGTCGGAGTTTCATACTTCCGAGTCGGAAAAATGAATTTATGGCATGACTTCATTATAGAAGAAAATCTATGTATTTTACCAGTGTTTTTAGGAGCTTGGAGGTCCCTATTTTTTATTGGTCATAAAATGTGACACACCCTGACCCCACCAAAATTTAGCGTTGTTGCCTCAGCGCAACATGTTAAAAAGCTACTAAAACGCCAATTCTATTCTATATTGAATAATAATGGAAACAAGCTATAAATACATATTTTTTGTATTAGAAAAAAAAATCAAAGTAAATTGGTGATTTTAAAGCGTATGAATGGCTTCTAAATTGGACTGCTCTTCAACAACCTCCAAATACTGAGAAAAGGATGGGCCATATTAGTAGGGGCATGATTGGAGGGAAGACCTGCCAATCTGGCTAATCGGTGATGTTGGAACTGTGGGATTGAGGACATTGAAGAGGTCCTCACTTTGAGAGTAACTATGGTGCAAACGGTCCTCACTCTGCAGTAGAAACAAGTTCACACACAGCACGTGCACGTTGCTGACTGAACCTTGACCTTCAAACTTTCCCTCAGCTCTAATTCTGGGGTCCACTCTTCCTCAGTCTCAAGCTCATCATCCTCACTGAATGAGTCGAACTACATGATAAAGTTTCTTGCATCCAGTTAGTGTGAATAATAATGTATTATAAATAAATAAAAATGAGGGAGATTATTTTGCTTTTCTGCTAAACTACATCCATTTGCAAAAGTGGTCTAATTGGACAATGTTGCCCTTAGGCAACAAGTGAAAAATGACCATTTCTGTATATAAATAGAAGCAAAAAGTGCCTTTAATCAATCAAATATATTTCTGCACATCGTAGGCATTTTTGTACAAAGTTATTTAAACATAAACATGTTAAAAAGTGACCTTCTGACAGCAGATCTATAATTCCAACCCCACACAAAAAGTCACATGCTCTCCAAACTTTAATTTCATTGGTCACAGGCCTTTCAGGAATTTTTTACTTTAAAAAAATGTAAAGGGATTGTGTGAGAGCCAACATAGTACTAAAGAGGGCTAAATGGTCCTTATTAATTTAATTTAAATACCTGGAAGTTTGGTGTAAAGATGAACACATAAAAGAGAATGTTTGTAAAAGTAGCAAATATTTAATTTGATCAAGAAAACTGATTAACAAAATAAGTTCTGTTAAATTTGTAAATGTCTAGATGTCGAACTGAAAATACTTTTATTTCTTTACAACAGTTTGTGTTAACCAGGTGTTTATAAAAATATCTGTTGCTGCTATGAAATGTTTCTGTTAGCAAAATATCTTTTTAACCAGTGTATGAACTTTGACATTTTTCTATAAAATAACTTTGGCCTGATGACATCATGGTACAGAAGTGGCTCAAGTTTAATCCCTTTGATGGATGTTGAGCTGTTATTAAACAGTCTCTGTGAGATCCCACAGGATCTGGTTTGTGGGTCCACACCAGGACCCTCTTTGTGTTGAAGCATTGTGGGAATTGTAGTTTCAAAACTGTATAGAAAACTGGACAAACTTGGATTTTAGCTCTAAGATGTTTATAATTAATTTGTCACAAAAACTCTAATCAGAAACATTAAAAATCTGAATAAAACCATCTTAAACAATAAATAAGATGCACTTTAATTTACATTTTTAACTTCTATAAAACTTCTTGGGAAAACAAAGTGGAGCCAGTTATGTGGGAAAAAACATCACAAAGCATCCAAATATTACATTCATTCCCATTAAAGGTCATTTATGAGCCTAAATAAAGTTTATATAAAATTTAAAGAAGCTACAATAAATAAAATCAAACCGACACTCGAGTTAATTTAAGAAAAATTTGTCAAAGTTTGAAAACATATTAGTTTTATTTTAAATCTTTCAAAACTAAACATCACTTGATGATTAATTTTCCTAAATAAAATAAAATAAAATAAAATATCTGATTGTAACTGAGTGATGGAACTTCCTGCATCAAACTTCAGGTTTATTAATTCGTTAAGTGAACAGAACGTTTCCCCGCGGTGAGGTAGGTTGAGCCTGAGGACCGCCACGCCGCGGCGCCTCAGCTGAGGTAGGTGAGGACCACCATCTGGATGGGCATCCTGCAGACCGGACACAGCTTGTTCCTCTTCTTCAGCTTGCGGGCGCACACGTAGCAGGACATCAGGTGTCCCGTCTGCCCGTGGACGATGCAGCCGTTCTTGGGCCGGGACTGGCAGATGAGGCAGGGGTCCAGGCACGAGTCCGGCAGCCGGCACTCCGCCGACACCGTGCGCTCCAGCTCGGGCGTCGCCGCCGCCTGGAGCTCCTGGGACTCCAGCGAGGAGGAGTAGGAGGACGAAGGCTGAGAGTCGGAGCAGAGGAGCTTCTCCTGGGAGGAGGACGGCTCGGAGGTGGGCGGGGTTTTGGCTCTTTTCCCATCTGGAACGTCGACTCCGTTGTCCTCAGCATCAGAACCTTTAGGAGACAGATTCTGGTTTAGAACCTGAAACAAACAAAGATGTGAAGTAAAAAAAAAAAACTACCTGGAGTTTCTTTGGCAGCTGATTGGTCGGTTGGTTTTGTGGGCGTGGAGTTGACAGACTCCTCCCGCAGCCAATCCTGACGTGGAGTCCAACAGCGCTGACAGTTTCTGGGTAGAGGCGGGTTCATCTCGTCACATTTCTCACACCACCAGTAGTCCTGGCAACGACAGACTCCGGTTACACCTGATAGGTGTGTGTGTGTGTGTGTGTGTGTGTGTGTGTGTGTGTGTGTGTGTGTGTGTGTGTAATTTTCACATGCTTTGACTCACAGCTGCTGTGATTTCTGTGTCGTCCTCATCGTCGTCATCGTCCTCAAAGATGGTGACCTCATACACCTGAGAGGACAAAGGAACAGGTAAGAGGAGCTTTATGAACACGTTTGATGTTGATGACATCATCATCCAGGTGTGTGTGGAGCTCACCTGATCGTCTGCAGACAGAGAAGCATCGTCTTCATTATAGTCTTCAGAGTCGATGGATTCCACCTCAAACTCCACGCTGAAGTTATCGCTGTCTGAGTCTGAAGCTGCTGCGGTGACCTCTGACCTCTCTGACTGAACACACACACACACACGTCATAAATCAGTGTTATAACCTCTGATTGTTTGTGTTTGTTATACTTACTGTGCTGTGAGAGTCAGATGATTGACTGCTTGTTCTGTCCCGCCCACTCCCCAGTCCACCAATCACGCACCACGACAGGCTGTCGTCAAACGTCAGCGAGTAGCTGTCCGACCTCTTCCTCTTCCTGTCATCCTCCGGTTCATCCTCATCTTCGTGGTCTACGCTGCGGGACGGACCTGTGGAGATCAGGTGGAGATTCAGCATATATCACAGGTGAGTTGAGCTGGAATAAGAGGGGGTGTGGTCACTTTAGAGAAACTGACCTGGGTCATTGCTCCTGCTGCTCCTCCTCCGTCTCCTCCTCCTGTCTGGAGACGAGGAGCAAGTCGCCGTCGCTGAGGCCTGAAACCAATCAGGAACTCAATTATTTATTTTTTTTTTACTTAAAACTTGTTAAATCTAAACTTTTTAAGGCGGTCCTGCTGTCTCACCTCTGTCCTCCTGTCCACCTGACTCTGTCCTCCACCTGAGCTCACTGCAGGATCTGAAAAACAACCAAAAACCAGCTGAAAACACTGAACAAACTGAAGACGTCTGATCTTCATATGTGGAGAGTCTTACCCTGGTTCCTCACAGACACCAGGTTCTTTGTGACCATCGCAAACAAAAGTCTGAAAAACAGAACCGGTTTTAGTTTGTTGAAAAATAAAAAGCTTACAGATGAAAGGTTCCTCCGACTCACCGCGGCTCTTTGACAGAGAAGCTGTCGACGCCCAGGACTCGACCCAGAGCGTCCTGGGCGCAGTGCACCATGTGCTGCTGCTTCTGGTCGTACAGCTGCTTCTGGATGATGTACTGACCCAGGTAGAACATCACCTGGAGGAGCACACACTCACAGCTCAGGTTCTGCACCTACTTTTGTTTTGGTCTAGATTCACAGCTCAGTTATTTCTAATTAGCTTCCAATCATGGTTTTATAAACAAACTATTTTTGTTGTTTAGAAAAATGTGTTTTTGTTCTACATTTGATTTTTACTCTGCTTCTAGCTAGCCTTTTGCTTCTATTAGCTACAGTCCTGTTTTAGCTGTTAGCGACCACTCTGCTACTCTTAGCTTCTAGCAGCTTCTAGCTCTTTC
>JARVJO010000180.1:1606975-1623602 GCA_031762555.1 Cynodonichthys magdalenae | reverse complement strand
TTAGCTACAGTCCTGTTTTAGCTGTTAGCGACCACTCTGCTACTCTTAGCTTCTAGCAGCTTCTAGCTCTTTCCTCCTTCTACCAACTTTAAGCAATCATTTTGCTGCATTTATCGATTGTTCTGCTACTTTCAGCATGTAGCTGTTTTTTTAAAAACACTTAGCTTTTACCTACCACCAAACACTTTTTGATAAATATTAGTTTTTCCATAAAGTTGGCAGTTGATTTGCTACATATTACATTTTTCTTGAATCTATTCTTTATTTAGCTCCATTCATCTGTTACCTCCTTCATGGTGAAGACATCTTTGGTAGCTCCGGCGTGTTGAAGTAAAGAGTGCAGCTCCACCTTGGGTCTGACCTGAGCGCAGAAACAAAAACATGGAGTTACTTTGTAAAACGTTGAAACCAGCAGCAGGAAGTGAAGGACAAACGCAGCAGGTCTCACCAGTTTAGTTTCATTTGTTGTGTCCGTGTTCAGTTCCTCTCCAGCTGACATGTTGAAGCTGTTTGTTCCTGCAGAAACAAACAAACAATAAAAAACAAGGACTTTAAAGCCTCTGAGGTTTAAGTTAAGTTAAACCTGAATCATTAGAACTCACTTTTCTTATTAGCAACAATAAAATGATCAATAAAGTGATGAAGAGTTTTAAAATCAGTTGAGCAACTGAGAAATCCTTCATTTAATCAAAGACTTTAATCTATTGACTGTTAACTTTAATTAGTTTAATAATTAACTGATAATTCCTTAAAAACAAGGCTTCAAAGTCCTTTTTCAAAATGATGAAATTATTTGATGTTAAAGGTTGTGACACATTTAAAAGGTCTAATTTAAACACTTTTTAATACAAACTATTTTAAATCAAGTGTTTTTGAAAGGTTTGTTAGAAAAATATCTCTTAAAACCAAGTAGTCATTAGATGCACATTATACAACTCCTCCAGAGAAATTCAATAATGGCCGCCACAGCTAATTAAACTCCGCAAAACAAAATATACATGCATGAGATCATACAAAACATTTTGCTTACAGTTTTGTTTTTTATTGTTTACTGTCAACTGTGATGAATCACAGGAAACTCAGGGTTTCTGCTGACGTCATGTTAAACATCACATCAACAAAATGTAAATCTGATTTATTTTTTATTTAAATAATAACAACTTGCTTGTGTCTACAGAGAAATAATATATAAGATGTGAAATAAACTCTGTTCTCAGATGAACCGACTGTTCAACCTGCTGAAAACACTAAAAATGTTATTTAGACTGTTATTTTAAACTTTCTTTCTTATAGCTTTATCTAACAAAAAGTAGGAATTGAGCCACTTATGATGTATTTATGTTCTTGCGTTATGTAATTATAATTACATAACCATCCGGATAAAGAAATAAAACAAACATGTTTAGCTTTTACCTCACATTTTCCCTTTTTAGCTAACCTTTTGTTGCTTTTGTCTACTTTTCTGCTTCTAGTTAACATTTTGCATCTATTAGCTTCAATCCAGTTTTAGCTGTTAGCAACCGCTGTTACTTGTAGCATCTAGCATCTTCTAGCCCTTTCCTTTTTAGCTAGGTTTTTGCTACTTTAATATAGCCCTTCACAGCTTCTACAGTTCTGTTTTAGCAGTTTGCAACATTTCTTTTACTTTTAGTTTCTAGCAACTTCTAGCCCTTTCCTTTTTACAGCTATTTTTTGCTATTAAGCTAATATTTTACTGCAAGTATAACGACAGTCAGTTGTAAATTATTATTATGAAAATAACATCTGATTAGAATTGTAAAATATGCCTATTCTTATTTTCTGTGGATTTATTCTCCAAGCTTTTAAAATTATTAGGTCTATTTTTCATTCAAATTTCTTATTATTTAATATTAGCTTTAGTCTTTTAATTTTTACAGACTTTCCTCTTGTTTAGTTTATTCCTAAGCTGCTGCGATGATGCCAATAAAATATTTTTACTTCCTGTTTATTGCAGGAACAAAGTTTTTAGTTTCAAACTGTTTTTACCTAAAGGTTAAACACTTTTCAAAACTTCAGAAAAACTTTTAATTCTGTTTGAAAAATAACAATTAATAAAAATTTAAACAAATTGATAATGTATTTAGCCCATCAAAATTACAAGTTATTTTCTAATAATCATCTCTAAATGTTTTTAAGATTGAAATTCTTACCTTTATTTACAAGCCGTGGTCTCAGCAGCCCATCCTGTGCAACACAAGCAGATAAAGTGCGATCAGAGAGGAAGCCGGCAGAACTGCAGATCTTTATATTCTCCTCAGACATGTCAGGACTAGATCGGCCCAGGAGGCCTGGCCCAGACCGGACCAGGACCTATCAGAACCAGCAGGGCTGAGTCAGCAGCAGCAGCTGCTACAGTCTGACAGGAACAGCTGATTGAATCTGTTCTGTCTGCAGACATGCCAGGACTAGTCCAGACTGAGTCAACCCTGACTAAACATGGTAACCATGGAAACCACAGGTACGTAACTAACCAGTTAACTAACCACAAGTGAGATCATAAATTACACATCAGATCAGGCTCTCGGGAACAGGAAGAACCTCAGATTTAAATAACTTTGGTTTCATAAAGAACATTTAATTCCAACCAAAAACATCTGGATTTACTTTAACTTTTAAAGCAACAAAAAGTGAAAAACAATTAAATATTAACATGTTTTTATTAAAAAGAATCTGGAACTAAAATTAAATCTACATTATTAAAATATTCAAGTCTGGACATGTCTGCTATTTTTTTATTGTAGAAAACAAACAGCAGAAGCAGAACATTGTGACCTGAACACACCGGGTCAGTCATCGTGACCCGGCACAATTATTACCCAGTTTATTCATCATTACTGCTAAATTAACCATCCTTTATTAACTCTAAACAGAGGTTCATTTACATCAAAATCATCTCCTTTATTTACTTAAAACTAAATCAAGTAAAGCTGCTCATATGAAACCATTAATTTAATTTGGCTGCAAATACCAAAACTACTGGAATAATTTAAACTAATTAAAATATTCTGTTTAAATTAACAATAAAACAATGTATTTCCATTTAATCGCAAAAAAGAAAATAACTCATAAAATGTGTTTAAAATAATGACTTTTGATTCAAATTTAAAATTTTCTTTTCATTTTGTTTAAATGTGAAAATTAAATTAACACTCCAGGCTCATGATTGGAAAATATTTTTTTTGTCAACAAACTTCTGTTACAATTTTTGAGCAAATTAAAATATAAAATATATTATTAGTTTTTATTAGCAGATTTTAAACATTAAATATTTGGTCAAATAAGTATTTTAGTTCAACTCTTAATAGTTGAACATAAGTGAAAATGTAAAAAAAATTAAACTCATTTTTATTTTGAAAACGTTTTTTTAATATACTTTAATTTTAAAGTGATGGCACTTTCTTTTTTTTAGGTATTTGTAAATGTCAAACACTTGTTTTTATTTCTAACACTTTTATACTGTGTGCAAAGGGAAAATTAGTTAACAGCTCATGCTTGTAGCAGAAAATAGTCTAATGATTGCAATTTGTGTAAAAGGAAATGACCCAGGCTTGCCTGGTTCCGTCCGTTCGGTCCAGTTAAAATATGTCTGGGCAGCAGCGTGTTTGTGAATCTGGAGTGTCAGAACATGTTGTCCTTACACCCACACACGGACGAAGATTTGCCCGGACTTGTCCAGCAGCTCCCCTCCCTCCGAATCAGAACCAAACCGAACCAAGCTCGTAGAACATACTATTTAGCTACAACTTCAAAAACACGAGATGCTAAAATAGTACTAAGCTTCCGTTCAAACAACTCACGATAGAAATAAAATAAAAACCTATAAAGCTAAAGTTAACTATTGCTAATGCTAACCCGTAACTACGGTTTGTTCCTAATTTTGAAATAAGTGGTAAAAACCTAGTCTTGGTTTCATTCATTGCATATTAAAATATTAACCAACCCTACTTTTTATTTTAGCCAAAAAGACAGGCATCAAATCACGTTTAACCTCACAAAAAGAGGAGCGTCGCAGCTCAACTATTCCGGCGACGTTAGCCAGGAAACTCTGACGCTTTGCGGCCTGCTCCCGCTAGCACACAGCTAATTCGCATTTCTGCTTTGGTTACAAAACTCCGCCTTAATTAAACTTGATAGTTTACTCACCTTTGTTAGTGCATCAAATAACGAAAATCGCAGTTAAGTCGTTAGGTTTTCATAAAGTTGAAATAAAATCCTGACAATGTTTACAGTTGCTTCTCATGTAGCGAGTTAGCGCCTCCTTCTGGCCGGAAATGCTCATTAAAAGGAGAAGCGGGAAACTTTATTTACACACCAGAGGGTGACAGATGGAGGCTAAAACACCGACAGTTTACACCATTGTAAATTAGACCAATGACAAAAATTGTCATTTTTCAATGTCTAATCTTTTTTTAATGTCAATGTAAGCTCCATAAAGTTCGAAGTCCAGTATTTTCCAGATTTTATATTTAAATGAAATGCAGGTACGTACTCAATGTAAACAAAACACCTTTATCTGCATATTTTAATCAACAAATTTGAGCATAAATATGAACAAACAACAAAGACTTTTCCATCCCAAACAGCTCTTCAGTGAACAAATTTTTATTTAGCAAAAGGCACAAACAAACTAATAATTACAATGCTGTGTGTGTGTTATCATGGCTGCAGTTCGTAGCCCAGTGGGTCGAGTCCTTGGTCCAAAAGAGCCAGAGATGACTCCCGCAGCTTTTGAATGAGCCTCCTCATCTCCTCTTTAGAGAAAACCTGCAACAAAACACATTTCACTTTTAACATATTTTACATTTCTGAGCAGATCTGACGCCACGACTTTAACTCTTACCTTGTAGAGGCGGTGCTGGTCCGATGAGATGATATCGGCGAGCCGCAGCGCCTCCTGGTGTCTGGAGGAGCTCTGCAGGACGCTGAGCAACAAGAAGGTGAGGCGAGGGAGACACAGGGAGCGCAACGCTGCCATCTGGTGGCTGCGCTCTGCGTCTGCATCCGACTCCTGCAAAATTAAATACAAAACTAAGCTTTTAACATCAACTCACTCCTAAAACAAGTGTTTTCTCACAGAAGGCTTTAATTAATTAGAATATATTTAAGATTTTTAAAGAAAAATTGTTGAAGTATCTGCATTTCCACTCTTAAAAATGAGTTGGGTCACCTCTCTGTTGTCGACCATCCATCCTCCGTCCACGAACAGCAGCACGTTGTAGATCCTTTCCTTCACGTCTTCAGTCAGAACGTCGAGTCGACACGACCAGGCGCTCAGGGCGGCCTGAAACAAAAAACAATTGAGGTTCTGTTGATCAGAACCAGGACTTCTCTATGGCGTTTGTTTCTACCTGGTACTCCTTCTCTCTCATCTCGTTGGCCACCCGCTCTGTGAACTTGGCCTCAGGGGCTGGTACCGGTTTTTGTGGCGCCGAGCTGCTGTGGCTGAACCAGTCAGTGAACGCCTCCTGAGCTTCCTGCAACGAACGCATTCACATCGGTTATTAATCCCCGCCCAGAGCGCGTCCCAAACGCACCGCCGAGTCGCTAACAAACCAGGTAGGCTCTGATGCACAGGTGTTCCCTGATGGCGTTCTCGTCCTCGGCGGGGAGGGGCGCGGTCTGATCGACGCTCGTCCACTGCGAGTAAATCTCCCTCATGGAGTCTTCAGGGACTTTAGAGAAAACGGCTTTGGCTGCGTCGTGTTTCTGCAACGCTGAAAGACGGAGAGTTGATCGTTAAACCTTTAATTTAGTTAGAATATTTGCAACAAGTCGTTTAAAAAAGTACCCAGAAACTTCCTCATGATGGCGTTGGACTGTTTTAAAGCCTCGGCTCGATGGGCGGGGTCAAACAGCAGCCATTCGATGACGTCGATCTTCTTTTGGTCGTCCTATCAGAGCACAGGAACTCAGGTTTTATTAAACCTACTAATGTTAAAATAACTTTTAGTTTAAGTTCAGTTTTTACTTTTGTCGTTCCCGTCTCCAGCGTTTGGTTGTGATGTGTAAAATCTGTCTCGTCTCGCTCTCTCACAGTCTCCACCACCAGCTTCGTCACCGCGGCAACATCCAGACCTACGTTCACAAACAAACCATCAGGACCCCCTCAGGACATCTGTTGTCTCGTGTTCAACACGCGGCGTCTCACCAGCTTCGGTGGCGAGCTGCAGGCATCGAGGGCGGAGCTCCGGCTGGGTGATGGTCTCCAGAAAAGCGGCGTACTGAGAGATGGCGAGGTCAACAGGAAGCTGGCCAACGTAGCTCGCCACCAGGTTCGTCTGCTGGTCCCGGATCAGGATTGAGACGTAGGCTTTCAGCACCTCGACGCTGACTTCCTCCTGAAACGATTAAAAAATAATGATTTAAAACAAACAGTTTTTATTTCAGCTCTCTAGAAAACAACAAAACTAACCTTCAGAGCCAAACCCAGAGAGCGGAAAAACAGAACCAGGTGACTCATGAAACGCAGCAGGTGTGAGGGGAGGGGCTTTGAGGCAGTCAGCCAATGAGAAATCTCCTCCATTAAACCTGATTTAAACATAAAAAGAAAGTTAATGTAGGAACTTTAACTTAATTTCTGTAAAATGCAGTCTGAACGCTGAAGTTTGCTGAAATAATGAGTGAAAATATAAAAGAAGCCGAACATTAGCTTAAAGCACAAAAAGCTAATGCTAGTTCCTTAGAACGGATGTAGCATCTTTTACACCTCAATTTCAAAAGTTTAGCTAAAGCTTAGTAAAGCCAAACAGTAGCTAAAACTAGTTAAAGATAGCAAGGAGTTAAAAGTGGCTGAGGGCTAGCTAAAAGCTAACAGTATCAAAAGGCTAGTTAAGCAGGGGGTCTGCAGATGAAAGATGCATGGCTAATTTGGGCTTTTTTCTCCTACAAATTGTTATTTTATTAAATTACAGTTATTAAATAACACAAATCAAAACTAAAAAGGAGCAGATTGAAAATAATAGCTAAAGGTAACAACAGTTGTGAAAAGCTAGAGCAGAAGTCAGGTAGCTAAAAACTCAAAGTAGCTTAAAACCAAAACAGAAGCAGATTTAATGGAACAATTTTTAAAGGAATTGCAGAAAATGTGTTTTTAATGAGGAAAATAATATTTGAATGAGCTGAATGTTTTGATGTAAAAAGGGGTAAAACAAAAAGTCTGCAGAGGCAGATTGTAAAAATAAAAACAGGAAACTAGAGGTGTTTTACCGTCCAGATCTCCGACTATGACAAACTTCTGGATGACGTGGTAATGTTCTTTAATCTCATCCAAGACTCTCTGAGCAGAAACACAGAAAACTCATTCATTTTAGGTTCGGCTACATTTAATGTAACATTGATGTGAAGTTCACCTTTGATTCAGACGCTTGAAGCTCCTCAAACACTTTTTCCATCGTCCAGCTGAGGAGGACAGAAACTAAAGTCATCAGAGGGATGTGAGACGTTTTGTTTGGTTTAGACTAAAGCAGATTTTTTTTTTCTTACTTGGCCTCCAGATATTCTCGCGGCAGCGTCTCCACTTCCTGGTGGGCCATTCCAGACGACACCAGTTCTTTTTCAACCAGCGAGTCCACCATCACTCTGAAGAAGGCCCAAACGCAGTCCTCCCAGGACTCGCACACGGCCAGGAGCTGAACACAGAACCACGGGTCAGAACAGTCCTGAAGAGGAAACTGAGTCCAACTGAAAACACGTACCGGTCGCAGGTTTCCACTCAGGCTGGCGTAGATCGCCCGCTCGTATCGGTTCAACTGCTCCTAAAAACACACACGGGTCTGATGGGCTTTTATTTTGACAGGGTTCAGGAGCAACGCGAGCAGAGTTTCCTACCTCTTCAGCCATCCTCCAGCAGCAGGCCTTCCAGATGCCTCTGTGTGGGTTTCCTTCAACCGGCTGCAGCTCCAAGCTCCCTGCAGGCACAACATGCTACGGTCATGAAACACGTGAGCAGCTGAACACACACACACATGTCGAGTCAAGATGGAAAAATCAGCTTCAAAATAAAACAATAACTTTGTTTATGAGGGGGACAGTTTGAATTGGTCCAGAGTGATGTCATCGTCTTTCTATTTAAAGATTAGATGAGATGGTGCCGTAGTTCAGGAAACAGAACAAATTTATAAACTAATATAACAGATTCTAAATCTACGCAGATTTTTTCCCGATGTCTCATCTGAGCCCATTTAGAGCATTAGAGTACTCACTGTGTCCATTTCACCGTTCTGAACAGAGGTTACCTGAGGTCATGTTGGGGTCATGGTACAGTTTCCAGCCCTCCAGGGTCGCAGCTCTCCAGGCCTGACCGCAGCGTTTACACAACCTCTGAGCCTAAACAAACACAAACAAACACAACAACAGGTTTTGGGAAACGATGGAGGATAAAAAATGATCCATCTCGTCTGTTCTGTTACCTCCTCTGTCATCCCGGCTCGGATCAGGGTGAACAGGTTCTTCAGCAGACGGGCGTCGTCCTCCCGGTCCAGGTCCGCCAGGGGCCGCTGCTGCCGGAAGGGAGCGTCGGGGTCCTGAGCACGAAAACAGTTAATTTACCATTTTATTCAAATATCCGAGGAGGTGAAACATTAAGCTTGAGCCTCACCAGCTCAGTGACCAGCGGGACGGTGAAGGGGGCGCCACTCTTCCTCCTCATCTTCAGGGCATGCAGCGTGTTTTCCCTGAACCACACACACATGGTCTCAGCTCACCGCTCTCTCACACCTGAACTGCACACGGAGGAGGACTCACCAACAGACGTTTTTGGCGTAATATTCAATATTGTCAGAAAAATCTCCCATCTGATCCTTGGCGATGCTCTCCAGCCAATCAATGACCAGCTGCAATCAAAACAAGTGTTACTCAGCCTGAGGGTCAGCTGACTCATCAGTTTTCTGTTTTTTTTCTTCTCCTGCACATTATTTTTCAATCTTCCATCTTTACTGACCTGACTCTGCCGGATGACGGCGTCTCTCTGGAAAAGCTGATCCACCACGACCTTCTCGCTCTCACTGGGAACCTGCCAACACACACAGGGAAGAACTGGTACCCCAACCCTAAAGACCGAGACCCCCTCATCAACATTACTTACAACCATGTCCGTCATCATGTCCTCCTCCAGCGCCAACTGGACCCGATCTCTGCAGAAACAGACGTGATTAAAGACGAGTCTGCAGAGGTTAACTCCGGTCGGACCGCTCCGTACCTGTAGAGCGACGCCACGAGCCTCCAGGTGTGGTTCTCCTGCTGCAGCAGCCAGCGGACCCCCGCCGTTTTACTGTTCTGACCCGCCCTCAGCACCACAGACTGCAGCACGTCCACCTGTGGAACACAAATCATTTACAGAACATCTGGAGAAACATCTGACTGTAACGACGAGCTAATGGGACGAATCAAACCAGGATCAAAGGGAGTTACTGTGAATTTTGGTCTAATTTTCACCAGTTTGTTTGTGTTCAGTGTTGCTGTAAATAAATAAAATCAAACCTTCTCCTGGCAGATGTTCTGATAATCCTCCAGCAGCTCAAACACGGCAGAAGCAGAGTGTTTCAGGAAGGAAGCCAGGAACTCCGGGAACAGACTGGCAGCCGCTGAACAAACCAGAGAGTCTGACGTTAACAGGATCGCTTCAAACAGTCAGAGTGGAGCTCCGAGGCGTCCGTCTGACCCACCTGCCTCTCCGGGGTCGTCCTCCTTCAGCAGCGCCGAGCTCAGATTCGCCACGTCGTCGTTGAAGAAACTGGTGTTCTCCAAACCCAACACAGGGGAGGTGTACAGGCTGTCGGTCCACGCGCTGTCGTCCAGATTCTGAACAGGTGCAGACGTCGGTTTAATCCTTCATCTAACCTGGTAAATAGTTTCCTCACGGTGCGTTTCTTACCAGACTGCTGGCAGCGTTGCGGGGCGTGCGCGTGTATCGAGGCGTCCGAACTCCCGACGCAAAAATAGAGGAAAGCTCTGGAGCTCTGGGAGTTACTGCGAGACACGAGATGAAAGTTTTAATTAGATTTAATGAAATATTAAGCTGTTTGAATGTTGATTATCAGGATCAAACCTGTCCTACCCGCCTGTCGGAACAGAGAGGCAGGGGTGGTCCTCAGCAGGGGCCGGGCTGGCGTTACCACGGAAACAAAGGGGGTCTCACTGCTGGGTGACGGGACTGAAACAGAGAGTCAGGACAACAACACAGACGAACCAAAACCATGAAGAGCAGAAATATTCTAAACTTAACTCAAGTAAAAAATGGTTCTGCTCCTCTTAGTTAGCTACTTGCTACATTTAGCTTTGAGGCAGCCTTTTGGGAGTTTTGATTTCTAGTTAGCATTTTGCTACATAGAGTTTTAACTACTGTTCTGCTACCTCTTGCTTCTAGTTTGCCTTTTAGCTAGGCTTTGCCTACTTTTATATGTCGCTACTGTTTTGTTACTTTTAGCTTTTAGTTACTGTTCTGCTACTTTAAGCTTCTAGCTAACCTATGGCTCCTTTAGCTTTTAGCTGCCCTTTACTAGGCTTTAGCTGGTCTTAGTTTCAACTTGTGGCTGCTTTTAACTTTTAGCTACATTCTGTGTTTCAATAGATTTAGAAGATGTTTTACATTATAGTTACTGTTCTATGTTTAGATTTTATCTACCCTTTGACTATTTTATTACAATTTGATTATTATGTGAATTATTTAAAACGTTTTTATCAACACCTATAAAGTTATAGCTTTAAGTATTTAAGGATCAACCCACCCCTTATCAGAGCTTAATTAGTTCCGCAGGTATAATTTCTATTCATTGCAGTAAAACATTGCAGATTATTTGTTGTTAATCTGTCAGATTAAATCTGATTGTTTTCACAGCACCAGGATACAGGCCACCTTCTTCCTCCTGCGAGCAGCGACTGTCACCTCATCATCTCGGACCACCGGAGACAGCAGCTCATTCTGACCCCTTAAAACATAATAGAAAAACTTAACTTAATAAAAATGTTATTTTTAGCTTCATATAATTTCTGTTCCTGTTTACTGAAATCCATCCTTTATCTTCCTCTTGTTACAAAGTCAGGTCTCAGGCCAACAGCTCTTTCAAAAGCCAAAGGTGGTCCCAAACCAGCAGAGATAGTCTCTCTGGTGCAATATTTATTTATTTGAATAAATTATCTGATTTCTGGAATAAGAGGCCATATTGACTCGTGCTCAGTTAACCCCATTACTCTGAAGAACTGGTACTGGTTAAAGATAATTTTGTTGTTTTTCCATTCCTGATAACTAAACTAGCGACTACTACTACTACTATAAACAACTACTATTATTTATAGTTTCCAGGATAAACAGCATTAATTTGTTCATCTGTTCAGTCTCTTAATTGGCATAAAATACTGTTGACTCTAATTTCTAACTGTGAATGAATCCAGTACGTCCTGTCAACAGAAATTAGCTGGTTAGCATCTGCATTCATAATGAACGGGAGCGTTAGCATCGTTAGCTTTGCTAGCACAGCAGAGTCACTGGAAGCTAACTAAACGCCAACTAACCAATACTGAGCAAACATAAAGAGATTGAAAAGCGTCCAAAACGTTTATGTGTATTAAAATGATCATATTTACCACTCCATGCTGGAGAAAAGTCGATTCCCGCTTCACGAGGATTGACGAGCTTCTTCTTCGTTTAAATATTTGCAGTAGACTGATAAGCTCACTGCACTACTCTGCCCCCACAGGCTAGTGTTAGACTGCAGCCTGAAGGCAGAATAAATAACTTTACAGATTAGTTTTTCTGAATCAATAAAATACTAATTATAATACACAGATCAAGACAAGCATAGAAATGATGTGTTATTGCACTAAAACCTATGTGTTATAATATGGTGCAAATATTGTTTTTCACAACTGTGAACTTTTGTGTATGCATTATTTGTAAATTTATATAATACTTTGTTTCCACTTCCACTTTTTAAATGTTTTCAAACATTTATTAC
Organism: Cynodonichthys magdalenae; assembly: GCA_031762555.1. Lineage (NCBI taxonomy): Eukaryota > Metazoa > Chordata > Actinopteri > Cyprinodontiformes > Rivulidae > Cynodonichthys > Cynodonichthys magdalenae. Next base: position 1,611,630 of record JARVJO010000180.1, on the reverse strand, counting down.
TTATAAAACATTAAATTAGTCACAAAAACGGGAATGTGGCCCAATGTTATTGTAATAAAATGTTGGATATAAAGGTACGTTGGCTGGATAAAGTAGAAAAGGTTAATTTAAGAGTAAAAGTAATGCTAAAAGTAACAAAGAGCTAACTAAAAGTAGCACAGGAAGATAAAAAATAGAGCAAGCACGCCGCAGCAGATTTTTAAAGAAGCGATTATTTTTGAAGGAAATGAAAAGAAAGATCTCAGTGTATTTCTATGACTAAAATGTTTGTAAATAAAGTTAAATATGTTGAGAAGCATAAAAGTTACAAAAAACTATAAGTCTTAGCATTTTAAACAATTTTAAGTCAGATAAAACGGTGACTAACTGATATAAAAGCTGTTTGTAGGTTTCCTTCTTTATGTGTTTTGTTTTTCTGAGTGGAGTGAGACATCTCGCAATGTAAATCCATCTTTGTGCTCCTCTTTCCTCCGGTCCGTTAGCAGCCGCTGTAGCTCAACTTTCTCCTAGCAAACCAAACGGTGCTAAAGACGTAGGAAACAGGAACACAACGGTCCGTTAAGGCTTCTTTTAATCACATAGCCGTGTTCTGGACAGCAAGGACAGAAAACACCGAGAGATCGGTTTTGGAGAACCCCGGTACTGGAGCTCCAGGCCCGGAAAAGTAGAGGAAAAAGAGGGGAGATGGAGACTAGAGGTAAAGTTTGGCTGCGTGGCAGAAAATCACAGTGAATCCATTCAAACTGACTTTCTCAGGTTTAAAACAAAAATCAATTTGTATTATACTCACACCAGTTCTAAAAATATGATGTGTTTTATTAATTTTAAGCTTTATTATTAGTGTCAACGTTCACCTGTACAGTCATTCATTATAACGGTTATAAATATAAGATAATGTTAATTATTTGCAGCCTGTGTTGACAAATTTACATTAAGCATTTCTAAAGTTTACTCTATTAAAATATATTCTCACTGACTAATTATTTTTATTAGCAAAGTTCCTAGTGTTAATTTGTGCTTCATTAAACATTTAAATGAAAAAATATTAAATTTTTTAATGTCTTCTACAAATTTCAGTATAAAGTCACGTTAAAAACGGTCAGTTTTTCTAATCTGATTGCAGTTGAAATAAATAAATGTCTCTAACTGAGGCAGTTTTCTATATTAAACTTATATTTGAGGTTGTAGCAGCTGAGAGTCATCCTCCTTCTAACTCTTGAATGATTCATAATGTTTTTTATGGTTTCTGTTTGCAGTTTGTTAAAGTTTAACAAAGTATTTCTGAAGAAACATCCAGAACCATGAGTTTTTCAGCAAACAGGCGCATGATTGCCGGCCTGCTGGTCAACCTGCTGTCCTCCATCTGCATCGTCTTCATCAACAAATGGATCTACGTCCACTACGGCTTCCCCAACATGACCCTCACCCTGGTCCACTTTGTGGTCACCTGGCTGGGGCTCTACATTTGCCAAAAAATGGACATTTTCTCCCCGAAGCGGCTCCCGGTGCGCAGGATTGTGTGGCTGGCGCTCAGCTTCTGTGGCTTCGTGGCATTCACCAACCTGTCCCTGCAGAACAACTCCATTGGAACGTACCAGCTGGCCAAAGCCATGACCACGCCCGTCATCATCCTCATCCAGACCACCTACTACAAGAAGACCTTCTCCACAAAGATCAAACTGACGCTGGTGAGGGGACCTCCACAGGAACAGGTAGAATGTTGTGTTTGGATGGTTTTTTCAGGTGTTTGATTTTTGTTTCAGGTGCCCATAACGTTAGGCGTGGTCCTGAACTCCTTCTATGATGTTCGCTTCAACCTGCCGGGGACCGTGTTTGCTACGCTGGGAGTTCTGGTCACATCACTTTACCAAGTGGTGCGTAGTAGAACAAAGACTAAAACTGGACTCAGACTAGATCAGCAGAGGTTCAGCTTTTTTTTTAGCTCATTCAAGATTTTTAGTTTTTCTTACTTGTATACTTTGTAAATTATTTAACTCTATGTGTCTCTAATCAATGAAAAACCTTGTGCTCTTTGTCAACTTCAGTAGGTTTATACACTGTACTATTATATACTATACTGTACTATACTATACTAGACTGTACTATAATATACAGTACTAACTATCCTGTACTATAATATACTAAAGTCTACTATATAGTACTATACTACACTATACTGTACTATACCATATAAGACTGTACTACACTATACTACGCTACACTATACTATTTTATTATACTATACCACACAAAGCTATACTATACTACTTCATTGTACTATACTGTACTATACTAAACTGCACTATACTATGCTATATGACACTGCACTATACTTCACTATACTATACCACACTACACTATACTGTACTATACTATACCACACTATACTATATTATACTGTACTGTACTATACTACACTGTACTATGCTATACTACACTAAACTATTGCATTACTAAACTTTACTATACTACATTAAACTATACTGTACCAAACTACTATGCTACAGTATACTTTGCGAAGCTATACTGTACTATTCTACACTGTACTACAGTACACTATACTATGCTATACAATACCTCACTATACTATACTTCACTAATCTACACTATACTGTACTATACTACACTATACTGTACTATACAACAGTATTCTATACTATACTACACTATACTGTACTACACTATACTACACAATACTATACTTTACTATACCACACTATACTATGCTATACTGTACTATGCTACAATACACTGTACTATACTACACTCTCCTGTATTATACTACACTAACCTGTACTATACTACACTATACTGTACTATATTACACTATACTTTACTGTACTATACTGTAATATACTACACTACACTGTACTGTACTACACCATACTATACTACACTATACTGTACTATACTACACTGTACAGTACTACACTATAATATACATTGTACTACACTATACTTTACTATACTACAATATACTGTACTGTTCTATACTATGCTATACTTTACTATACACCAATATACTGTACTTCACAATACTATACTACACCTAACAACTCCATGCTATATTACACTATACTATATTACACCTCACTACACTATACTATACTACGCTATAATATACTATACTGCACTATACTACACTATGCTGTACTACACTATACTTAACTGTACTATATTATACTACACTATACTTTACTATACTATACTACACTAGGGTATACTACACTTCATTATACTGTATTATACTATACTATATCACACTATATAATACTACACTGAACTTCCCTGTACTATACTACATTATACTATATATATATATACTATACTACACTATACTTCACTATATTATACTACATTATACTGTATATACTATACTATCCTACATTATGTCACCATACTGCACTATACTGTACTACACTACATTTCACTATGCTATACTGTACTATACTTCAGTATACTATACTACACTTTATTACTATACTTCAGTATACTATACTACACTTTATTACTACACTATAGTGTAGTATACTACACTGCACTATACGTCACTATAGTACACTACACTGTTCTATACTATACTACGCTATACTATTCTGTACTATACTAAACTACACCAAACTATACTAAACTATACTATACTACACTATTTTATACTACACTATACTATACTACATTGAATGAATGAATGAATGAATGAATGACTTTTTTATTTCAGACAATTAACAAATTTAAATAATAAATAAATCAATTTCAGAAATGCTTCTAACAAACAACCTTATATCACAAAAAAGAAAATAAAAAAAAATTACACTACACTATACTACTTCGTTTTCCGCTTTTAGCTATGGTTTGGCTAATGCTAGCTTTTTTCAGTGTTTTAAGTTTTTAGCTTATTTTTTATAGCTTAACAGATCAGTTTCAGTTATTTCTAAAAACTACAAAGTTCAAACTGCATTTTTGCAGAAAATACTAATTTATTTAGAGTTGTTTTTGTTGTCTCTTTCTGTCTGTCTCTACCTGTCTGTCTCAGTGGGTAGGAGCCAAACAACATGAGCTCCAGGTGAACTCCATGCAGCTTCTGTACTATCAGGTGAGTCTCAGAAGTTCAATAAACCACATTAACAGTATCTGTTGGACTGTAAAGGTCAAAGGTCACTTATTGCTCCTGATGCAGTCCTGTCAGGTTTTATTACTGCAGTAAATATAGAACTTTATTTGTTCACATTAAAAGTTTTACATTTTGTACTCACAGGATTCAAAATAATACTTGTTAATAAATCAGGACTATGAGAACTGATATAAAAATTATGGAAAACATGGTTAAAATCTCTCCCTGGGCTGCCAACTTATCGTGGTGGAGAGGTTTGAGTGTGCCGATGATCCTAGGAGCTATGTTGTCGGGGGCTTTATGCCCCTGGTAGGGTCACCAAAGGCAAACAGGTCCTAGGTGAGGGATCAGACAAAGTGCAGCCCAAAGACCCCTATGATGAGTGCAATATATGGATCAAGTGTTCCCTCGCCCGGATGCGGGTCACCGGGGCCCCACTCTGGAGCCAGGCCTGGAGGTGGGGCACATTGGCGAGCGCCTGGTGGCCGGGTTTTTGCCCATGGAACCCGGCCGGGCACAGCCCGAAGAGGAGACGTGGGTCCCC
>JARVJO010000180.1:1569374-1591775 GCA_031762555.1 Cynodonichthys magdalenae | reverse complement strand
GAGAGGCTAGCAACTAGCGTGGATAAGCTGGTGTTAGCATCGCAGAGGCTAGTGACTAGCATGGATAAGCTGGTGTTTGCATCAGAGAGGCTAGCGACTAGCGTGGATAAGCTGGTGTTAGCATTGGAGAGGCTAGTGACTAGCATGGATAAGCTGGTGTTAGCATCAGAGAGGCTAGTGACTAGCGTGGGTAAGCTGGTGTTAGCATCGTAGAGGCTAGCGACTAGCGTGGGTAAGCTGGTGTTAGCATCGTAGAGGCTAGCGACTAGCGTGGGTAAGCTGGTGTTAGCATCACGAAGGCTAGCGACTAGCATGGATAAGCTGGTGTTTGCATCGGAGAGGCTAGCAACTAGCATGGATAAACTGCTGTTAGCATCGGAGAGGCTAGTGACTAGCATGGATAAACTGCTGTTAGCATCGGAGAGGCTAGTGACTAGGCTGCTCATCTAATCTATTAGACACTAACTTTATTAAATAATAACGCTTTTGACAACTTTTTAGAAAGTTTTGCTAACATTCCTAAAAATAATCAAAAAATGAACGTTCAGACCACGTCAACTTCAGCTTGATTTTTACTTATTTTTATAGAAATAAGTTCCAGGAAAGCTAAAGATTTAAATCAAATATTCTCAGTTCTTGAAAGAATCAGGTTTTTATCTGTTCTGAGCACCGGGTGACGACAGAGGAGGAAGAAGGAAACATTCCTGCAGCAGGTGCTTCTGGATCTGTGACCTGATAACAGCACACCAGCCGGTCTTTGCTGAACAGTTTCAAGGTGTTGAATTGGAACGCAGAGAAAAATGTGGAACTGCAGCTCCACCCTCTGAGAAAAGCGACCTGGGCGCGGTCACCTGAAGTCGACACAGATCCGACGCTAGAAAGTAAAAATGACCTGATAACCTGAGGAGAATGAGAAAAGTGGCTCCTAACAAGTCTGCAGGTAAACCTCAGGTGTTTATTCATCACCTGAGTCTGCAGGTTGTAGTAACAGTGATTGATGGGGCCCTCTGGGTTAAACAGTGGCCCCTTTGTTAGCTTTCATAGTTCATGGAGGACGGGACATTCCTCAGGCCTGCAGTCACAGGACCTGATCTGCAGCTTCATCTCTGTCGTCACGGTTAAATAACCTCAGCAACGTGTCGCACTCTAATAATCCAGGTCAAATATATTTGACATGCAGTTTTTGTTTCTACAAAGGCATGGCCATGGAGAAGAACGGTCGCTCCAGCGCCATGAGCGAAGGGGAGGCCCTCGACGAGGAGGACGATGACGACGAGGAAGAGGGAGGCGCCGAAACCGAGGAGCAGTCGGGCAACGAGAGCGAAATGAACGAACAGGAAGAGGATGTGAGTGACGAGGTTCACCCTGTTCCAGAGAAACACGTTGGGTTTCCTCCGTTTCTCCACAAGTTCATCCTTTAGTCAATTCCTCATTTTCATTATTTATCAACCTGAAAAGTTCCTAATTATAAAGTGAAAACAAACTGAAGTCACAGATTTTCACTTTGATTATTAGAACAAGTAGCAGTGTTTCAGCTGAACATTAAATACTTCTTTATGTGTTTAATAAAGTTATCCTTTAGGTTTGAACTTAACATAAAATATGTGTCATAAACATAAAAGATGAGAGGAGAGCCCACCCCAAGTTAGCAGATAATGTCAGATAAAGGGTTCAAAAGACCTCAAACTACTAGAGGCGTGAAAAAAAATATTGATATAAACCTATATATATATTCTGCATATCATATATGACCTGTGTCATGTGGGGCTGCAACAACACATGTATCTGTATGGAACCATTTAATACGGTGCTTGAGGTTCAACACACATTAAGTATGGAACAATACAGATTTGAACATTTATTTGATCAGCTTGTCTTCTGAAGATGCTCTGTGATGAAGGATCAGTAGATCTGTGTTCCACTGCTCCACCTAGGCTGCACTGTGGAGCTCAGATCCAATGAGAAACTTGCCATTTCAGCAACATTTCATTTAAAAACTATACTTTTGAGGTTAAACAGATGTTCATAATTAATTTTAATAAATGACAAATTAAAAGGGGGCGAAATTTTCTCTTTTTGTATCAAAAAAATATCAAACCACGACACTAAAGTTTCAGTAGCAGTAAAGTTTTCTCCTGCAGCTCTTCTATACAAGACGTACTTGTTCAGTCTTTGTCTAATTGTCCTGCCGTGACCTTTGACCTTTACTCTGTTAACTGACGAGTTTGTTCAGACTGAAAATTAAATATTTTATTAAGTACAAATATCTTCATATTTTTACTGTTCTGCACAGATGAAGCAATGAAATGAAAAACAGCTGTTTGTTTATTTGTTTACCTCACATCCTCCTTTGTGTTTTTTGGCACATCTTTAATTATTTAATTAAATTAATTAATTATCTATTGATAATTAACAGAACAAGACACTTCTCTTTAAATGGATTCTTCTGAAGCAGGAAGTACCAGAATAAGTAAAAACTCCTCTTTCCCCCTCGGTTAATTAGCAGGAAGTGTTTGTGACGGCTTTCTTTTGTTCACCCAGCCCCTCGTTCTGCTGCTTTTCTTTGTTTTTATTAAATTCCTGAACTGCTGTGTTTGTATTTACAGTCTTTCTTTTTTATTTTGTTCAGAATAAAACCATATTCCTGTTAGCTTAGCATAAAGACTGGAAATAGTAATCCCTCAATTCTTCCACATAAAAACAAAATAAAAATGAGTGAAGATGAACCTGTAGAATTCAGTAAAGTGGAGTTTGATTCTTTCTTTCAGTCTTAAATGTGTTTGAATCCTGTCTTTAGTCCGTTTATCTTTAGCTGTGAGTTGCATCTTTTAGTTTTAGTTACAGAGTCGTGTCTTTGGTCTCCTGCAGGAAGCATCAGAGAACGAAGAGGAGGACAGGGAGGAAGAGGAGGAGGAGAACACGGACTACCTGACCGACTCCAATAAAGAAAACGAGACGGACGAGGAGAACAACGTAAGCTTTTATTGGGTGAACGGGGTAAAACGGTGCACCTGGTTATCAGGCTGGGTTTAGCTGAAGGTTTGGATTTTTCCCTGCAGGAAGTCACCATCCGTGGCGGCGGACTGAAGCACGTGGAGTGTCCTGAGGACGAAGACTTCATCCAGGCTCTGGATAAGATGATGCTGGAGAACCTGCAGGTTTGACATCCTGCTAATAATTCTAATAGATATCCACTTCTTTAAATCATAACAATTAACCGTCTGAATACAGAATATTATGGGGTGTTTTTCATACCGAGCCATAGAATACAACCTGTCAGGTCTTTCCTGACTCGTGCGTTTGTCTCTGCAGCAGCGCAGCGGCGAGGCAGTGAAGGTGCACCAGCTGGACGTGGCCATTCCCCTGCAGCTCAAGAGTCAGCTGAAGAAAGGGGGGTCCGGACAGCAGTGCGCAGTGGAGGGGGACTCTGACGACTCCAACACCATGCAGTTCGTCATGCTGACACGCAAAGGCAACAAGCAGCAGGTCAGCAGCCCAACCAGACCTCAACAACCACCTGCAAACCTCTGCAGAAACAAACAGTTCTGCAGGACTAGTGTTGTTTTTAAACTCAGATTGTTTATTTTTATTTAGTTAGTAACGCCTCAGCTACAGTCACGTGATTCCAGACCAGATTTTCCTGCACCTCCTGCAGGATTTGAACCCTTATTGAGTCGTTGAGCTGCTGCAGATGGAGAGTTTGGGTCAGCTGGTCCATCAGGAGAGCTGGGAGCTGTGGGGATAAATACTCCTCTGTAGTTCAGAACTCATTCTTTTCTTATAGTTTTAAACTCCACAAATCTGGATTTATTTGTTTTCTTTAATAAAAACAAATGTAAGTTTTTCTTCCAGAAGTCTGGAACTGAAAAACTGTAGCTTCACAGATAAAATCCTCGATACGAAGCCTGGTAAACTTGACTTTTTATCACTTTTTATACAAATTTATTCAATTTTTTGTACGTTTTGGTCTGAATACGTCAGGTTTTAGCTTTTGCATCGATTTAATCTCAAAAACATCCCAAATGAACAGAAACGGGTCAGGTACCAGCAGGAAACACATATAAGACAACGTCTGTAGAATTACAAATGTTGCTTTTAAGGAACATTTCCAGCGTAGGAAATAATAAAACATGCACAGAAATATAAATAATATAAGCAACAGAATAAAGACGAGGATAAATTGAATGAAAATAAAGTCTGGTTTAGTTAGGTTAAAAGTTTTCAAATATACATTAAATGTGAGCGAGGCCCACAGCGGTGGTGCAACGTGTGGTTTGAGGGCAGAAACGGACTCTTTGACTGTAGGGCGTGTCCCGTTTTTTCTGCCAGGACTCGAGTGAAAACATCAGAAAATACAGAGCATCTTTTGTTTTGAGGCGTGTGGCTAGAAGAGAAGTTTCCCTCTGTGTAAACACACCAACATTACTGCAGCCTGTGTGTGTGTGTGTGTGTGTTCCTGCAACAGAACCAACATTCAGCAGTGTGTTGATCTGCTCCACCTTCAGGAATCCTGTTTAAAATAAAGTTTTTATTGTGAGGAAGCTAAAAAGTTAAGTTTTATGCTGAAATTCCTTGTTGAATGTTTGACTATAAGAAGAACAAGGCTAGCAGTTTCCACCCATTTCCAGTCTTTATGCTAAGCTAAGCTAACAGGCTGTTCTTTTGTATCTTCAGGACAGCTAGCTTTGTTTCTGCTCCTGTAGCTGTAGCAGCCATTACTTAGCAAACTGTTAGCATTGTTAGCTTAGCTGGAGGTCACAGTCAGCTGCTACCGAATCAAGTTAAAGCTCAATTTGGTCGTGAGAGTTTCAGTCATTTCTGTTTAGCTGTTCATGATTTTTAAAACGACTCAAGCTCAATCCTTTGGTTTTTTCTAGGATTATTTTTGTTAAATTGTGTCACCACAGTAACTCAAAACTTGTTTGTTTGCTCTGCTCGTCAGTATAAGATCCTGAACGTCCCCCTGTCGTCCCACCTGGCAGCGAATCACTTCAACCAGCAGCAGGCGGAGCAGGAGGAGCGCATGAGGATGAAGAAACTGACCCTGGACATCAACGAGAGGCAGGAGCAGGAGGACTACCAGGGTACGAAACGCTCGTCTCATTCTGCTGCTGCTGCAGCTCTGCAACGAGGAAACCAGAAACCATTTTCATGTCGGAGCAGAAAGGATCTCGTCTCATTTTATTCTTCATGTCTTTCACACTGACTGGCTTTCCTGAAGAGTCAGAGTCAGAAAAACCTGAGAATCATCAGAAGTTTAACATCCGTTTAGAAAACTGACTTTATTTTAACTTTTTCTGTCATTTAGATTTAATTTTCAGCTCAAAACTTAAACCAGAGGAGTTGATGTTGACAAAAAAATTAGCTTTTCTTGAGAAAGTAGCTTTAATCTGGACTGAATGACTTAAAAGCTAAAAAAAGCCAAATTATATAAAAAAAATCTAAAAGTAGCAGAACAGTAGCTAACAGCTTTAAAAAGTAAATCAGTAGCTAAAAGCTCAAATCAATAAAACAGTAGCACTACAGTAGCAAAAACAACCACTAGCAAAACAGTAGCTAGTTCTAAAACTAGCAAAACAGTAGCTAAAACCTAAATTTTGTAGATTTGCTGCTTTTCCTGCTCATCGACCGTTAGCTTTACTTTAACCTACTAAAAACTGCTTCATTGGCCCAAAACCTTTCACTAAATCACAAAATACTTGTTGAATTACACAAAGTTACCAAAATATACATTTGTTTAATTATTGTTTTGTGTCTGTTGAACGTCTTAAATGTGTTTTTTTTTCTCTCTTCCTGCTCCAGAGATGATGCAGTCGTTGGCGCAGCGTCCGGCTCCGGCCAACACCAACCGCGAGCGCCGGCCTCGCTACCAGCACCCGAAGGGCGCGCCCAACGCCGACCTGATCTTCAAGACCGGAGGAAGGTGAGCCGCCAGGAGACCCTGCCGCTAACCTCAGAGGTCCTCTCACTGACCGCCGTCTCTCTGAACAGAAAGACGAAAGACAAAGACAGGAGACGCAGGACAGGCAGAGAGGGACGAGCTGCAGGGACAACAGGGACACGTCTCCATATAGAAAAGACAGACAGGAGGTTTTCAAGTTTAAAAAAAAGTTTGTGTTTCTGATGTTAGCGTCACGTCCAGCTGAGGTGATTAAAAAAATTATATCTGAAATAAAATGTTTGTTTTACAGTTTAACAACAACAACAAGATCCATTCTGTTTCTGATTGAAAAAAACTAAAACGCTCAAAGAGCTGAATAACTGCTGAAACTTACCGAGGAAGCTAAAACAGAGTTGTTAAAGCTAAATTTAGGCAAAAGACTAGCTAAAAATTTTAAGTACAAAAAGGCTTCCTGGAATATTAAAGGGCCAAAAGACTAGCTTAAAGCTAATCATTGTTAAAAGTTAAAATAGCTAAATACTTGTTAAATGCTAATTGTAGCAAAATACTAGCTAAAAGACGTAAGAGGCTAGCTACAAACTAAAAATGGCTGAGTGCCAGACAAATTTTAAAAGTAGCAAAAATGATCTAAAAATAAAAAAGGAGTAGCTAAAAAAAAAAGCTTGATCAAAGCTAATAAGGTTAAAAGCTAGCTAAAAGAATCAAAAAGAAAGCTTTATGCTAAAGATTACAAGTATAGCTAAAAGACATTTTACAAAGGCTAGCCAAAAGTGTCAAAAGGCTAAATAAAAATATTACAAGTAAGCTAGAAACGTAACAAAGCAAACTAGCTAATAGCTAAAAGTAGCCAGAAGCTAAAAGTAGTTAAAAGTAGCAAAATGTTTGGTAAAGTAGCAAAATTGTAAGTTAAACTTAAAATAACAAAAAGCTAGCTAAAAAGGAAAAATATCAAAAGGCTAGCTTAAAGTGTTTAAAGATAGCTAGAAGTTTGACATAGCAAAAGAATAGCTAATAGCTAAAAGTAGCAAAATGCTAACCAGAAGGTTGAAGAAACAAAAACTAGTTAAAAGTAGCAAAAGGTTAGTATTCAGAAGATGGCTAAAATGTAAAGGTTAAAAAAGCTGACTGATTCTAATTAAAGGCTAGAAGCTAAAACTTGCTAAACTTTGCTCGGTTCAGCTGGAAAATGCAAATGTCTAGCTAAAAGGGACAGAACAGTAGCTAAAGGTAGGAGCTGAAGAATAATTGTGTTTGAAGTCAGAAACTGTTTTTAGAGATAAAATAAAAGCTTTTTCTTCTCTTAGTCTTTATTAAACGTTTTCCTCGTGTTTCGGCTCATCTACAGTATCTGTCCCGCTCTGTCCTCCAGGAGACGCTGATGGGAGTCTGGGCCCGGGTTGAGCGAGCATGACGGAGAATGGATGAGCAAAAAAGAGAGAGAGTGGGGAAAAAAATCTAAAGAAGGGGATCGGAGGGGAAACCGGCCGCAGCCGGGAAGGAGTCCCCCCCGCTGAGGTCGGGACAGACCGAAGCCCTGACCTGAACACAGACTGTCACCCAACCGAGGAGGAGGAGGAACCACGAGCTGGGGTCAGAGGTCAGGGCTCAGACACGCGCCTCTCTTTCTTCTTTTGTCTGTTGCTTGAGACGACAACAAAAAAACATCACGGCTGTCTGGACCAGGAAACGGACTTCACACTCCGGAGCGGCGGACGGACGGACGGAGACGAGGGTCCCACCGTCGCAGCAGGTGGAGGACAAACAAACTTTCCTTTTCCTTCAGGAGTCACACCTGGATCTTTTTCTGTTTTTGTTTTTTCTGACTCTCACATCGGGAACACCTGATCTGTCTGACTCTAAACCATTCGGAGGAAGAAACGATGCTTTTAAAGTTCACCTAAAGTCCACCGGGTTCGACGGTTGGTACCGACTTACTGAGGATTAAAAAAATATTCAAAAGAAGAGTTAATTTATCACTTAATTTCAGGGATTAAAGTGGGTTTTGGTACCAGTGGCACAGAAATCAAACTCAGATTTCTGCTGATAATCAATTAATTGGTTGAAATATTCATTTAATAATAATAATTAAAACTCCAAATCATTCCTTGTTTTGTAAAAAGCTGTTTTTTCCAGATCTGTTAGCATATTTTCTCCAAATTCAAAAATCATTTTATTTAAAAAGTTTGAATTAAAATAATCTCATTAGCTGATGTAATTACAGAGTTTGACCTTTTAAATGTTTTATTAGATAAATAAACAACAAAATAGATAATTTCTCTCCTCTAACATTTAGTTAAAGTCATTTAGTTAAACTAAATCTCAAACCATCAGTTAGAGCTCAGAGTGTGAACGACTCTCAGCTACTACCACGCTGAATTTTAGCTCCGTGTCTGTGAAACCGACTGAATTGTGGCTAAATTTTTCCTGAACCACTGGATGTATTTTAACGAAACTCTCAGCAGAGTTATTGGATGAACGTCAACAACAGAGTCAAACTGATTCAAGATGGCCGCCACTGCTACCTGAGCTAACTGGGCTAACTGAGCTACTTGGGCTAACTGAGCTACCTGGGCTAACTGAGCTACCTGGGCTAACTGAGCTACCTGGGCTAACTGAGCTAACTGGACTGGCTGACCTGTTGGGAAACAGCATAGAAAACATTCAAATGTTCAGGTTTCAAACCCAAGTAATAATAATTTAAAATCTGTTAGATTAGATTAAAGTTTTGAGGGCGGCTGCCAGAGTTCTGTTTTCTTCGACGTGTCTTATCTCAAAGGTCTCTGAAACTATTTACGACTGAATTTTTTACCTGGAATTGCTTTACGAGAACGTTAAAAACAGAGCGGTAACCTTCAAGCTGAGAAAAATGCTCTCTGCGTAAACCAAACGTGAACTTTTAAAAGCCGTTAAAATGTCGTCCGACGCCTCCGCAGGGACAATCTTCTGTCGTCAGAAACTTTTCCACGACCTGAGGAGGCCCGACGGCGCCACCGATGAACACCTGAGTGTACCTGCTCCACATTATTCCTCTTCTCCAGCCGGATGTTGTTGCTTTTTATAAATCTTTTTTTCTTTGGATTCCCGTGTGCCTGAAAGTCTTCCTGAGTGACGACAGCAGCTGTATTTTAGATGAATTGAGCTGATAAATATTTACTCTCAGCTGCATGAGCCTTCAGATTTTTGTCCTTTCTTTGCTGTAGTTTAAAAAACGCTTTGAGTTTCTGTGATTTAAAACTGATAGAAGCTGCTGAAGCTTTGTGTCGCTGCTTATAATAAAGAAACTTTAACCCAGTAAACGTGCAGATTATCAGATTTCTGGTCTGTAAATGAGGTCAGTCTTGTGTTTGTGGTATGTTCTTGTTTGCAAGGGTGCGTCTTGTTTGTCAGAGTCTAATTACAGGCAGGAGGCAGAAGTATTTCCTGCTGAAAATGACTCTAAAATTCATTCAAACTATAGAAATCAAAAACATTCATCCTGAGGGTCTGCACTCAACGTAAACAAAGCCTTCACTTTCAGGCCTGAAGAGAAAATTCTGAGTGAAAATCAGATTATTTAGCAGAAAGGGACGAGAAAACAAAAATATTTCTGTTCCGACGTTTAAAGAATGTTGGAGTAAGAAGAGTGATGGATAGCTCAGAAGTTAATCTGTCTCTAACTGTGGTAAATCTGCAAAAATCTTAAAACCTTAGCTGATAAAGGAGCCAAAGGCTAGCAAAAACAGCTACTGCTAAAAGTAGCTATAGGTAGTCATAGAAAAAGGTTAGCTAAAAGATAAAAAGTAGAATATACCTAAAAATAAAAAAGAACTCAAGCTTTTGATTTTGCCAACTGTATATTTTTTTCTCTTGCTTTCTGGTTGTACAGTTCTACAAATTTGAGCTTTAATTTTTATTTTCTGTGGAGATATATGTAATATGTAATGTAATAAGTGGGAAGCTGAATATTTGTGCATATTCAAAATAAATTCAATAAATAAATGATTAAAGCAGCAAAAGTCTAGCTAAAAGTAGCCACAGTTAAAAATAATAAAAGACTAGCTAAAAGTATTAAAATTGAGCTAAAAGTAGGAAAAAATTAGCTAAATATAGCAACAGCTAAAAGTAGCTAAACCTAAAAGTAGGCTCAGTCTAGCTAAAAGTTAAAGTAGCAAAAGGATAGCTAAAAACAGAAACCACTAAAAGTAGCTAAAGATAGTCTTAGCGAAAGGTTAGCTAAATAAATAAAACAGAATAATAAAACATAAAAAGGAACACAAGCTAAATGATTAAAGCTGCAAGTAGCCACAGTTAAAAATAGAAAAAAGCTAGCTAAAATTAAAATTTAGCCTAGATAAAGTAGCTAGATTGAGTTAAAAGTAGCAAAACAATAGCTAAAAGTAGCAATGGTTGAAAGTAGGCTAAAGCTAGTTTAAAGTGTCAATCCAGCTAAAAGTAGCAAAAAGCAAGCTAAAAGCAGCCACAGTTAAAAAAAATTCTACCTAAAAGTAGTGAAAATCTAAATAAAAGTAGCTGAAAATAGCAATAGCCTAGATAAAGTAGCTAAAGTGAAATTAGCAAAGGGCAAGCTAAAAATAGTCAAATAGTAGCTAAAATAAGTAAAAGGGAGGCTACTAGAAGTAAATAAACTTAATATTTATAGTTTTTTTTTATTTGCCAGCATTGTATAACACAACAACAGAGCTTTGGCTATCAGGAATATAAATTATTGTTTATTCTTTAAATTCCACTTTAATAAAATGAAAATCAGTTTATTTTATATTACTCTGTTTATTAAGGGACAAAAATCAACAGGTTTTTCTGTAAATACAAGATGGACATTTTAGTATTATCAATATTCACCACATGAAATCACATCTTTTTCTCTTTCTGTGATATTTAGACTTTGCAGAAACATTTCCTGCTGAAACAGCGTGTAGCTATTTACTGTTTGTATGCACCGTCTGATACTTCAAATGAACTGTAGCTGAACTACAGAGAGCCGGAGTCAGTAAACAAAAATCACTAAATATACTTCAAACGTTACTGTAGCTGAACTACAGAGGCCGGAGTCCTAACACACACACACACACACACACACACACACACACACACACACACACACAGGTATACAACAGTTAAACAGTACACTTGTTAGAAACAGCAAAGTTTTACACAGAATGAAAATAAAGAAGTGAGTCTGGGTGTATTTTCAGACCGTGTGGTTTTTCTGACAATGCCCATCCTTTAAAAATAAAAAAAGTTTTAGAGTCTTCCCTCCTCGTGGTAAAAAATGTAGAAGTCCTGCCCACAGTCCCATTCCACCGGTCTGTGGTTTGGTCCAAGGAGTAAAAATATCCACTGGTTCAGTTCAGCTCCTTAAAGTTTCACAAATGTGCTTCGAACTTTCTCCCAAAGCTTCCAAGTAACGAAGACTAAAAGTCCAGCAGGTAAACACAACAAAAAACAGATTCCTATGAAAGAAAGGTGGAGTTCACAGCCTGTAATTTACTTCCTGTTCAAAAAACTGTAGAGTTAAAAAAAGGTTTAAAAGTTCATAAAGTTAAAATACAAAACTGCATCAAACTTGTTCATAAAAGCTTATTTAAAGAAGTAAAATAACATCAGACATCGATTTGTTTTACATGATTAAACATGATTTTTACTTTCCTGACAGAAAAAAAAACATGGAACAAAGTTCAGTTAACATGAAACACGTATGTCACGTGTTTCATGTGTAGATTTGGATTTTGAATCGACACGTTTTGCACACGCAACACTTTAACTTCATGTTAATTTAACATGTTTTCAACCATGTAAACTTGTAAAGTTTACAGTTTTTTTTACGTTTCCCCATATTTTCTTTTTTTTTACATGAAGTTCATATGTGAAGGTCTAACATGTTAAAACAATTTCATTTAACATGGGAAACATGTTTTTGTAGCAATTTTAACATGTTTACCAGTTTTTATGGACTTGTGAGAAACGTGTTTTTTTTCATGTAAGGGTTTATAATTAGTTTATTCTTATTCTAAATGTTTATATTTTTTAAGCACATGAAGCTGACATTAATGTATTTTCGAATGTTCCTATAGTTGCGGGTTTACCTGTCCACTGTTTAAAACTCTCAATCCAATCCTAGAAGTAGCTTTTATTTTCTTTAAGACATCATCTCACTAAACTACGACTGTAGGCCTCAAACAGCTTTTTTCGAGAGTCTTCAAAATGTCTCGAAACGTTTGCAGGAGTTCCCAACTTTTGATCGAGTGTCCCAAAGCCTCGTTCTCCCATTGCTGGAATTTTTAACGTTTGAAAAGTGTGAGACTTAATCTCAAAATTGTCGCAGAATCGTTGTAGGTCTCTCAAATTAGTCTCAAAACGGTCCCAATTTAGTTTCTGTGAGTCAGAAGGTGTGAGAAATGCGAGGCAGCTGTGGGAGGGCTCGACTGTTTTTTGTTATTTGAAGAGATTTAATTCCAGTTAAGTTGCGTTTACAAAAGCTCCAAATTGATGTGACTTCAGGCAAAAAATGTGCGTATAAGCAGTGCCAGGCTTGCTTGAGAAGTCCAAAAGACAGAAACATATAGAAAATATACAGTTTTCCCTTTCCCACGTTAAAGTTTAAAAAGTTTTTAACTTTCTGTGACGAGCAGAGGTGAGGTAAACCATGTCCTTAAGAGTCGACACAGTAGCTGATGAAGTTTGGGTCCTGGAAACCATGTTGAGTATGCAACAGCTGTACAGGCAGGTTTTCTAGCGAGCAGATATAAAAAGTTGCTCTGCAGGTGAGTCTCGTTCTGAGTTTCATTCCTCTGTAAACGCTGGTCTGTCTTCAGACACACCTCGCACTCAGGCGGATGTAGAAACTTCTCGCATACCATCGCCATGACCAAGTAGAAGTTCTGGTTTTGTTGGAGAGATGATATGTTAAAAATAAATCAGTCTTTGAACAGCCCCAGTTTCCTGAGGGCATCCCTGCGCGAGTCGTCCATGGCGCCCCGTCCACAAAACTTCACAGTTATCCCCTGAGGACGGAACATGGAGCTGGGCTTCCGCTTGTGATCGGGGGACAGGGCCCGAGCAGGTGACTTCGGGGGAGAGGTCATGCCTTGGTAGGAGCTTCGAGGAGGTCTAGGGGCCGTGGCTGGGGGTGGAGGTTTGGCACTTTTAACAGAGCTACTTGTTGGCTGATTGGACCTGTTGGTGGGGTTGATGCTTCGGCTCTTTCCTCCGTAGCTGTTGAGCTCAGCAAGTTGTGGCTCCAGTTTAGGAGGCGTGGATTGGGTGTTGTCGATATGCGAGCTGAGGATGTCGGGAAGATTGGTCCTGGTTACGGGTGCAGGGGCTGGTGCAGGTGCAGGGGCCATAACTTTAGACTTTCCTCCATAGGAGTTTAGCTCAGTGGGGTAAGACGATGTAGGTGTGAGGTTCTTAGGTTCAGGGCTGGTTGGATGGGTTGTAGATTCATTCTTTGGGGAAACCGCAGGATGGACAACAATGGATTTCCCTCCATAGCTGTTAAACGCCAACTTGGTAATGTCCGTTGAAGTCGGGGAATGAGGGGCAGCTGTTGGAGATGATGGCTTCTCCTGGAAGCTTTTTTCAGCGTGGCTCTTAGAGGGATATATCGGCGACATTTCAGATTTCCTGTCACCATGAAAGTAACTTAGAGGTGGTGCTGAAGCGTTTTGTTCTGGCGAGCTGAAGCCTCTTTGTATGACCGGGGCAACACTGGGCTCTGTAGGTTTGGCTCTGCTGTCGGGGTTTTTGGCGAGGTCCTTTGAAGTGTTGTCAGAGGTCATGTGGAATGAGCTGGCTCTTTTCCTGTCCAAGCCCAGCTTAGACAAGGCCTCCATCCTGGATTTGTCCGGTTGAGGGTCTTTAAAGGATATACGACGAGTCGGGGTGTTTTGTTCCGTCTGCTCCGTAGCTTGCTGAGCGTTGTTTGACATCAGAGGGTAAGCGGTACCCGGTAGGTTTGACAGCACCTGCTCCTGTCTCTCATGGAGGTTTACGTTGGGCGCCGGGTTTTGCTGCTCCTTCTTGCCGTGGTTTACGTTGATGTTTGAAGGGTAGCGGACGGGTTTAACAGCAGTGTGTTTCGCATGAACGTTGGATTTGTTGCCTGACTTGTCCGAAGCCGAGCTAAGACGACGAAGTAATGTGGAGGGATGCAAGTTTGCGGTTCCTTCTCCTTTGTTCTCCGCTATCTTCTGAGCAATCAAGACGGGGGTGGGGATACAACCAGGGGGGTGGTAGGAGGAGTGGCCATCAGTAGATCCGTAGCTTCCACCTGGTAGGGGATGGTCATACTCTGAAGGCAGGCTGTCACGTACGGGCTTTACCTCAAAGTGACTTTCAGGAGTTGGTAATAAATGGTGAAAATCTGGAAGACAGAGATAGTTGAAGATTTAGAAAGTAGTTCTTTAGGTGGATAAAACTTGGTTAATTTGGTTAATACAAGATCTAAAGCTCTACCTGGGTTAGCGGGGTTGAAGGTTGGTTCTTGATTATTTACATTTGGCTTTTGGTGGACCAGGTCAATTATATCCTGATGGGACGACGCGCTCACCCTGTGGTTTGAGCTCAGATTTTGGACTCCATCTACATGATCGACAGGATCCCTACTTCTTCTAGGGAGCGTCACCTGCCCAGGCCTCCGGTTATCAACCTCCAGACTCTCCTCCAACGACTCGATGGTGTCCTCAAAGAACTGCAGGCACTCCTTCTCCTCTCGGCTCAGATACTGCAGGGTATTATCTTGCTTTAATGAGAAAAAAAGATTGAAAAACATTAGAATTTTGTTGACAAAGGATTTTATCTACCAAGCAAGGTCTCTGCAACAATTTTTTTTAACAAAGTTGTACAAAACAATTTTTTTTCTCACTCTTGCATTTAGTTTAGATGCTCCTTTGTTCATTTGAATGATTAGTTCAGTTGTTTGTTTGTTAACATGGATTATTGGTTGGTTGATATGGATTATTGGTTGGTTAACATAGATTATTGGTTAGTTAACATTGGTTATTGGTTGGTTGATATGAATTGTTGGTTGGTTAACATAGATTATTGGTTAGTTAACATAGATTATTGGTTGGTTAACATTGATTATTGGTTAGTTAACATAGATTATTGGTTGGTTAACATTGGTTATTGGTTGGTTGATATGAATTGTTGGTTGGTTAACATTGGTTATTGGTTGGTTGATATGAATTGTTGGTTGGTTAACATAGATTATTGGTTGGTTAACATTGGTTATTGGTTGGTTAACATTGATTATTGGTTAGTTAACATAGATTATTGGTTGGTTAACATTGGTTATTGGTTGGTTGATATGAATTGTTGGTTGGTTAACATAGATTATAGGTTGGTTAATATTGATTGTCAAGTGAGTAACATCGATTGTTGGGTAGGTAAAATTATATAAATTGTTGTCTTTAAGTAAATATTTAGTTTTTAATTAAATTTGATCACATTTGTTTTTTTTTTGTTTGTTTTTTTATTCTTTTTATGCTATATAAGCTGTCCAATCCAACCACAACATGTTGGGATAAAACCCAGGAGTCCTGAAGCTGAGGGAACCTGCTTATTTTGAGCTTTTTGGAGGTTCTGACCTTCAGCTTGTTGTTGACGGCGTGAACAAGTTTAGCTGCTGACATCAGAGTTCTGTAAACCACCAGAACCGGGCTCTTTGTTCTGTTTTACACACAGAGCAGACACCTGCAGCAACACCCAGCTGAAACCAGATAAACACCGACCGGCTGCTTTTAGCTGCAGTGAATGACGTCTTTGTGGCAAAGCAGCTAAAGACTTAAAAAACTGCAGCTCGACCGGTTCGGCTGCGATGTGAGTCGAAGATGAGCGTCGTTCTCAAGGCTCACAAAGAGATTAAGTGAGATTTCTCAGGGTTTCTGATGACGGTTCTGTAAACACAACACGAAGCCTGAAGCTCCGTTTATCAGCAGCTCATCTCAGGTTTGTGTCTTTTGTCTTTAGAGGACAAAGAAAAAGACTTCAGTCCAAGAAATGAGCCAGATCTGTCTCAAGATGTGTCCTTAATTTGACATCTGCTAGCTTCACATGAAAAGAAGCTTTGGAGGAAAAATTGGAAACAAGTTCATTTAAGCTACGGAGAAGTTTGTTGTTTTAGCTGCTTTTTGTTTGTTGAATTGAACAAACATTTAAAAAAAAAAAAGAAATTTATTTTGAAGAGAGCTGAAAAACTGCTGAGGTTTGCTGAAGAAGCTGAAACTGAATAGTTTGAGCTAAAAGAAATAAAAAGAATGACTGAGAGCAAAAGTGGAACACCAGCTAAAAAAAAGAAAACAGTAGCTAAAAGTTAACAGGAATCAGGTAGCTGAAAGGTAAAAGTAGCAAAGGAATAGCTAAACGTAACTAGCATGAGACAAAAGCAGAACACTAGCTAAGGAGTTAAAAAAAGCAGAGCTTACAGAAAAGGCTAGCTGAATGCTAAAAATAGCAAAAAGCTAGCTAGAAAAATCAGAACACAAACTAAACTTTAGCTCAAATTTAACAGAAAGCTAAAAGTAGTAAAATAAAAGCCAGAAGTAGTCAAACGATAGCTAAAATTAGCAGTTATTCTTAGTTTTTGTTATTTTTTTGTTGAACTGATGAACTTCTGGATTCAACCCAATTCAAGATGGCCGCCACAGCTGGTGACCACAGAGGCTTTAACTCTTTGATGCTCGTTCGTAACAGATGTTTGAAACACATTATTTATTTACAAAACAATAACAACCTTTCAAACACTCACGCCCAGTCTGGAGTTTTGACGGGCGCCGCCGTTGACCCTGTAGTGCTGAGAGTCGGCCTGCAGACGCACGTCCATGACTCGGAGAGGTCAAAGGTCAGCTGGCATCTGGACTCTGGCTGGAAGGACCGGTTCTAAACCAGGATCGGCTCCTCCGAAGGATCATCTGAGGCTCTGGAGGAACATGAAGGAGGTCAGGTTCAGCTCAGAGGTCAGAGGTCACGACTTTTAATGTGTTTTAATTTCAAAATAAGATGTGAAAATAAACAAGTGAATCTTAGAGTTTATAGCAGAAACAAGTATCAAAACTCCTCTAAAATTAGTTATTAGCTAAAAGAAAATTTAACTTTTATAAACGTTATGTAAAGTTTTAGTGATTATTAGAAACTTTTAATTTATTCCACTGAAATTTGTAAAATTGTTGGGATTTTTACAAAAATAAAACAATTTACATGTTTTTATTTTAACTGTAAAACAAAACTAATAAAAATATTTAAAGAAACATGTTGATATTTTCCTATTTTTTGTTGCAAAATCATTTAGTTGATGTTAAATAAAAAATCTTAAAGTTTGTGTTGAAAGTGAAATATTTCAGGTTTAATCTTTAACCAGGTTTTATCTCTGCAGTTTAAACTCTGGTTTATTTTTCTTCTGAAATGTTCAGTTTGTGTAAAAGCTTTGGACTCAGCACCTGATGGACCAGTTCCACCACAGAACCAGATCCTGGACCTGAAACCAGCTGGTTTCTGTCTGATACTGAAGACTTTAAAACCAGAATCTGTTGGTTTTTAAAGCTCAAACAGAGAAATTATTCATGATTTCTGTCAAACAGGTTCAGTCTGAAGTCTTTTATTGACCCGTTTAAATCAATTAAAACTAAAACTCCAAAGAAAACCTGTTGTTTTTTTTAAAGAAAATAGTATTTTTCACATTACTGTTTGGTTTAGTGTTGATCTCTGAATATGAACTCATTCTGATATATTTATGATATTTTAGTTCAGTTTTTTAATCAGATTTTGTTGTAGATGAAAGAGACTAAAACAACTTATATTTCAAATTGATTTAAATAACTTAAATTCAAGATTCTTTATGTTTTTGTTGGCTTCCTTGTTGGCTTTCATATATTTTTACCTCATGACATTATTAAAAAAATATTTTCAGCTTTATTTACTTTGTTAAATTTAATAAACTGCAATGATATAAACTGATTTCAGTGTTTAGACTAGAATAAAATAAAACAATAATTTAGTTTTATGGTTGCTTTAGATAATTATGCTTTTTAAAAAATATCTTTTGACTTTTTTAAAAAAGTTTTTGCTATAAATGATTATTACATAATTTCCTGACAGTTTTATTCTCTACAAAAAATACTTTTACCTGAAGGACTCATAAATCAAAACTACAATTACTTTTATAAAAACACCCAACATACACTACAACCCCACATGTATCCTGGGTTAAGTTTAATACATAAATCTGATAATAAAGTCTTAACTTTTTGAGTTAAAAGCTTCTTTTACATGAAAGATTAAATAAAAACTCACCAAAGAACTCTACAGATCAGTCCTATAAAACCAAATCCATGAATCTTACTCAGTTTTAATTCAAATGTCTCCTGAAGTCGAGCCAGTAGATCTGAGTGGAACTTCACCACAGGAACACAGGTTCTTTAAACCATAAAGGCTCCGCCCACCTCTGGGAATGTCTTTAAAAAAACACATTTGCTCCGCCCACTTGTGAGTTTCATTCTGATAAAAATTCCTCTTTAAGCTTTCAAGTTTTGTCTCCAGTCTTTTTTATCGGTATCTTTGTCTCCAAACTAAAACAACACAGCTGGTTTCACTGATCTCTTGCAAATTTTTGCTATGACTTTTGTTGCATTTACATGAAAACCGTTTAATTCTGAAATAAATCGTTTTTTTAAAATTTGTAATATATTTACATGATAAATATTCTTACAAATAATCACTGGGTAATCATTTAATCGAATACTTTTACATAAGAGATACTTTTCTGGCTGAAATAAACGAGCTTCTACATTTTCAGTGTTTATTTGTTTGTTTTTGTCGCCCTCTGCTGGCTGATTATACTAACTTGTGATGCATTCAATGTCCTGTAAAGATGTAGGAAAACTAGACTTTTTTTTTTTTACTGAATCTTACTTAAAAACAGCCGCGTTACCTGACTCAGTTCTAGTTAATAAATCACAGTTTGTGTAATTAACTTGTGTGAATTTATTTGCGTGTTTTGTGTTTTATTTTTTTTTAAACATTTATTTATTTAGATTGTTCTTGTTTTTCCTACTTAGTCACTGTGATCTTTGTTTTGTGTTTTTCTCTTGGACAAATTGTGTTGCTCGGCATTAAAAACACTGAACTGCGGTTCAACACAAAAAGACGAACCGGACTGTTTTTTTCCCCATTTTCTATGATTGTGTAGTTTCCCAGCGGTCTTTGAACGCACCTCCCGTCAGGCTCTGCGTCAACAGCCGCTCTGGTGTGTCTGATTGTTTGTTTATTTGTTTGTTTGTTTGTATTCTTTCGGGTTGGTCCCGGGCAGGCAGACCCACGGGTTCGGCTGGTGTCCACACGGTGAGTCGACAGCTGTCATTTCTCATTAATGTCGTCAGTCTTAAGCTAATTTTTAGCCTAACTAGTTTAGCCCGTTAGCTCCTATTGGATTAAATTCTGATTTTATTTTCATTATTAAACCGAGCTTCGTTTTCCTGTTTTCTCACAAAGAAGCCACCAAAGACTCGTTTTCATCAACGTTCAGACACGTCTGCTACCTTCAGACGTGCTTTTCATGCATGTTCGATGTGTTTGGTGTCAGCATGTAGCATCTGTTAGCTCGCATGCTAACAGTTAGCAGGTAGGATCACCTGAAAACAGGTGAGTTTCCGCATCGGGCTGGCAGCGTGATTAAACGCATCATCATCATCATTAAAATTAATCACTAATTTGTTTAAACCTAAACTCAGAACAGATGGCTACATTTTTATGAATGAACTAAAATTTAAAGATCATCTTAAAGCTGCTGCTATTAGCTCATTATTGTCACCATGGTAACCGCCCACCTGATTTTGTCACTCCCTGACAGACAGACAGACAGACAGACCATAAACTAAGCCTCAGACAAACAGTCGCTGTACAGAAACTATGAGTCAGATTTGAAATGTTTTTAAATGGTGAGAGGCAGAAGACTGACGGTCACAAATATAGATTTTTATATTTCCTAAGAAAATATGAGTTTAAAAGACAAATTCTCAAATGTTCTGATCTAAAATATACTTGAAGTCTTTGTCTGCTTGGGTGTGGACACTGCAGTCCAGGAGAGTCCTGCAGCAGACTGCTTAGTTTTAACAAAACCCCCTAAAACATAATACAAAATCTAAATCTATTAAAAAAGGAAAATATTTTTTTTACCGCCGATATGACAAACCCTAATGTTAAATTTGCTGATATAAGCAGGTACCTGATTACTGCAGCTCCTTTTGAACCTCTCAGGAACTCTGAGTCTGTGAAGCAATAAAAACTTTATCACCACTCAGACTGGAGTAGGTCCCAGAGTCCACAAAAGACATGAAATCCTGTGGTACCGGGTCCAGAACTTCCCACAGCTGCTGGATCGGGTTGAGATCTGCAGATTTTATCACCTCAAGCTGTTTTTTTTCTGCTCCTCAAACTCTTCATGATTCAGCTGCGGTGCTGCAGGGAGCGTCCTGCTGCAGAAAGAGGCCTTCAGGTTCTAAAACAAGGATCCGACCCGTGCTACTGGTCCAAGTAACGTCCACATGAACACAAAACTCTTTCTAAGCATCGCTTTCTTCCCATAAAGAGAACTGAAAAATGACTTTCTGCAAAAATACAGTTAGTTACTGGGAGCTGAAGGCCGGAAAAAAGCAAAACAAGAGCTTAAATAACCATAACGCTAGCTAAAAACAGCTAAGATTTGCTGAAGGTTAATAGTAGCTACATTTTAGATATAAGCTAAGGTGTTTATGTCTGTCTAGAAGCTAAAAAAGTAAGCTAAAAGAATAATAGTGCTAGCTAGGAGCTAAATGTAACAAAGACTGTCTACAAGTTAAAATAGCTCAATTCTAGCTATAAGCTGAACTATTTGTTTGTCTATAAGCTAAAAGTAGCTAAGTTCAAGCTATAACCTATAGTAATGTCTATCTAGAAGCTAAAAATAGCTAAATTTAAGCTATAGCTTAAGAATTTAGCATTCATACAAACAATAATATAGCTATACTGTTTATATGGATGCTAACTTATAGCTTTAAGCTATAGTTTTAATGTTTGTCTAGAAGCTAAAAGTAGCTACATTTAAGCAATAAGTTGTAAATGTTTGTATAGATGCTAAAATTATCTGTAGCTAAATTCTAGCTTCAGGCTGTGGTGTTGTTTGTCTAGAATCAATAAGTAGCTAAATTTAAGCTATAATAATGTTTGTATCGATGCTAAAATAAGCAAACAAAAGTTAGCTGAAAGTATCAGACTGTCAAAGTTAAAAATAGCAAAAGACTGAAAGTAGCAAAAGGCTAGATGCTAAAAGCAATATTGGAAGACAAAAACAGTTTATTGAAGCAGATTGTAAAAAAACAATGAATTAGTAAAGAACGGAAGAAATCCGTCCGTCCGTCCATTTTCTTCCGCTTATCCAGGGTCGGGTCTCGGGGGCAGCAGCCTAAGCAGAGAGACCCAGACTTCCCTCTCCCCAGCCACTTGGACCAGCTCATCTGGGGGAATCCCAAGGCGTTTCCCAGTCCAGCTGAGAAACATAGTCCCTCCAGTGTGTCCTGGGTCTTCCCCTGGGCCTCCTCCCAGTGGGACGTGGGGAACACCTCACCAGGAAGGCGTCCAGGAGGCATCCTAACCAGATGAACCACCTCAACTGGCTCCTCTGGATGTGGAGGAGCAGCACCCAGGACCAACAAAATAAATCAGCTCTGAGACCGACTCTTCAGATTTAGCTAAACACTTTACATAAAGTCAGACTAACTCTGGTAACAACATTTTTAGCTCAGCTTTGAGCCAAGAATAATTTTACACTAAAGTCCATTCTTAACAGAATTTTTAGGAGTATTTCTTAGAAGTTTGATGAATATTGGCTCAGATATTTGTTTTAAATGTTGCCATGCAACATTTCTAACTTTTTCCCAAGGCTGTTCTATAGATCAGCTGGAGTGTGTTGAAACCATGTGACCATGGGATCTACTGTAGAACAGTGGAGGATCGAGAAAATTTTCCATGAGAGGGAGGCAAAAGCTCTAGGCAGGATGGCAATGCTGGATCACTTCACTTAAGTCCTGTATGTAAGAAATTCCCCATATCTAAATGGAGTCATGGTGGTTCAGTTGGTAGAGCTGTTGCCTCTCAGCAAGAAGTTTGCCAGATCAAATCTTATCCTGGGGACCTTTCTGTGTAGAGTTTGCATGTTCTCTCTGTGCATGTGTGGGTTCTCTCCAGCTTCCTCCCACAGACCAAAAACATGACTGTTAGGTTAATTAATAACTCTAAATTGTCCCTAAGTGTGAATGAGACATTGAATAGTTGTTTGTCTCTGTGTCCCTGTGATGGACTTGTGATCTGTCCAGGGTGTATCCCCCCCCCTCGCACTGTGACGGCTGGATATGAGCACCAGTGACCCTGAACAGAAGCAGGTATAGATAATGAATGGATGGATAAATGGAGTCAACAAAACATCCATAAAACACTTTGAAACTATTTGTCATTTCTCTCTTCTAAGAAAC
>JARVJO010000180.1:1551529-1566897 GCA_031762555.1 Cynodonichthys magdalenae | reverse complement strand
TGTGTGTGTGTGTGTGTAAGGAGCTGCTGTTGAAGGATGAGGAGTGTGAGAGGTTGTCTAAAGTCAGAGATCAGCTCGGCCAGGAGCTGGAGGAGCTCACCGCCAGTCTCTTCCAGGTCGGTCCGCCTCCCGTCCGTCCGTCCGCTGCTTCCTGTTTCCTGTTTCCTGCTTCCTGTTTCCTGTTTCCTGCTTCCTGTTTCCTGTTTCCTCGTCCTCCTCAGATTGCAGCCAGACTCAAACCGGACAGACAAACTCTAAATGATGCTGCAGGATGTTTACTTGGACTTACATTTCTCCTTTCGTTTAAAAAACAACAACTTTTTATTAAAATGTTTGAGACTGGAGGGTTTTCTGAGACTGAACTGACTGAAGCTCCGTAAAATTCAGAGTAAATTATAAATTTGTTGAGTTTTATTTAGGAAGTTTAATTCTCTCAATGTGTTCGTATATTTAGTCCCAAATGCTGCGTCTGAAGTGAAAACAGCTGAGCTCAAAATGTTTTATTTCAAAATAAAATCCTCTTCTTGATGAACCACTTTAAAAGCCTCAGTTTTAAACTAAAATCAGTCACATAGTTAAAATATATTTTAAGTCATTTCTCGTGTTCAGTCTGAATCTGTTTCTGCTCAGTTTTTGTCTCTTTTACCTTTTTTCTCCTGAGGTGTTGGGATTTTCCTCTTTTTACGTAAAAAAATCAAAGTAAAAGTTTGTTATTGTTTTGGATCAAAGTAAAAGTCGTATTTAAATCTGTCTTGTTTTCCAGGAGGCTCATAAGATGGTGAGAGAAGCTAACGTCAAACAGGCGAATGCTGAAAAACAGCTAAAAGAAGCTCAGGGCAAAGTGAGGACAAACACTGCAGCTTTTATTGTGAAAGGTTCTGCTCAGACGATCAGTTTATCTGTCTCCTGTCTTCAGATCGACGTCCTCCAGGCGGAGGTCCAGGCCCTGAAGACCCTGGTGCTCTCCTCCCCCACCTCCCCCGTGGGTGAGCTCCCCTCGGTGGTGGGGGGAGGAGTCAAGACCCCCTTCAGGAAGGGCCACAGCCGGAACAAGAGCACGTCCTCGGCCGTGCTGGGGACGCAGCCCGACCCGTCGGCCACGCTGCCCATCGTCCGGGAGTGTCGGGAGGTGGGCGGGGCTTGGAGCAGAGCCAGCTCCCCTGGACTGGACACCGGGGTTCTGATTAAGCCTTTGATGTTTCAGGTGGACACGCAGCTGTTCCTGGAGTTCAGAGCGTGGAGGGAGGAGCCAACGCTGGACCGCACCTGCAGCTTCCTGGACAGAGTTTACCGCGAGGACATTTACCCCTGCCTCGCCTTCAGCAAGAGCGAGGTACTTTTACTGCCCCACCCCCTTTTTTAAACTTTAGTTCCTGTAGAGCAGCTTTTATTTTGGTAACAAAATGTCCGTCTTGTTCCTCAGCTGGGTTCGGCCATCCTGGAAGCCGTGGAGCAGAACACGCTCAGCGTGGAGCCGGTGGGCTTCCAGCCGCTGCCTGTGGTCAAAGCCTCGGCCGTGGAGTGCGGCGGACCAAAGTGAGAAGCTCTCCTCTTCATCAAACCTTCCTCTCCCTCCTTCAGATAAACGGTTGAACCCTGAAGCGTTTGTGTCTCTGACAGGAAGTGCGCCCTGAGCGGTCAGACCAAAACCTGTAAGCACAGAATCAAGTTCGGAGACTCGTCCAACTATTACTACGTGTCTCCGTTCTGCAGATACAGAGTGAGTACGAGCGGGGAGGAGTCTTTAGCTCCGCCCACCCGGATTCAAACCACCGGTCTCTCACCGTCTTTCTGTTTCCAGATCACCGCCGTCTGCAACTTCTTCACCTACATTCGCTACATCCACCAAGGGCTGGTCAAACAGCAGGACGGTAAGACGCCGAGACCCTCGGAGACGTTTTTTTTTCAGAAATCCTGGTCCTGTTAGACGTTCTGTCGGTCTGAACCGGGCCCAGCTGATCAGAACCGGTTCTGTTCTTGTTTGCAGCTGAGCAGATGTTCTGGGAGGTGATGCAGCTCCGCAGGGAAATGTCTTTGGCCAAACTCGGCTACTACAAAGACCAGCTGTGACCCCGCCCCTCAGAGCCAAGCCCCGCCCCTCCACCCCACCTGGTTCTGGTTGCCCCTCCTGTTCTCCATCGTTTCTGGACCCCCCACCCCTCCCCTCCTCCTCCTGATTGTTTCTGAGTGAGTCAATCAAAACTAAAAGCACTGAAAGAAACCGATTGTGTCACAACCAAACGTTTTGTTTGTTTGTTTATTTGACACTACTTCATATAAAAGCAACTGTTTTTTTCCTTTAAAACAAACCTGGCAACAGATTCTGCTAAAATAAAAAAACAGATTCAAAGATCAAAACTGAACAAAACACTTTGATTTTTGAGTAAAAAGTTCAGTTAAAAAATTACATTTAAATAAAGAATATTTGTAAAATTAAAAACAAAAATACAAAATTTGCTAATAATTAAAAAACATATTTTTTTAAATTTAAACAACCTAAACTATTCTTATTTTAAAAATCTCTTTAAGTTTAAAAATGATTAAAATAATTTTTATGACTCAACTGTAAACGTGTTTCTTATGTGAAATTAGTTTAATAATTTATATTTAGTTTTTTGAAAATTAAACCTGACCACATCTTGTTTTTGTTTCTAAGGTTCTTTCTATGCATCAAATTTAAACTGTAAAAAATCCTGTTTGCTCTAAATGTTAACTCATCTTTCTAATTTCTTCTTTAATCTGAAAATATGTCAAAGAAATAATGAGAATCTCAAAATACTGAGCACTACTTTTATTTTGTAATGTGCATTTCTCTTTATCATTTCTTCCATTAATAATAAAACTATTAATATTGGAAATTTAGTTCCTTTTTTCCCCCTATCTACAGAACAAAACATAAAATTCTTGCCATTTTTAATTTCTTCCTTCAAATTTAGACTCTAAAATGTCTTTTTTTTTTTTTTGTAAAAATCTATTTTTCACTGATTTAGTCCAAAACTGACAAATGTTCACGTGTAAAACGGTTCTTTTAAAAAGAACTTCTTGATTTGAAACAACTTATTTTTGTTGGATTGTATATTTTTTGTATCTTCTGAACTTTAAGGACCAAGTAATGAAGAAAAGATGATTTAATGTTTAAAAATTTTATTATTTTAATGTTTTTAAAGGAGATGATGGAGGCGGGCTGCAGTTTGTTGGTGTAAAAATCAGTTTGAGATTTTCTTGTTTTGTTTTTTGTTGTTTTAATCAGGATCTGCTGCTGTGATGTTCATATTTAAAATCACTCCTCTCCTCTCCTCCGCTCACTCCCGGTTTGGTTTAGTGCCTTTTTTCTCTCAGACACTCTGAAATAAAAACAGCGATACCTCTGGAAGCAACGAGCTCTGAGTCAACTTTGTTCTCACCTCAAACACCAGGAAACACCGAGCTGCGCTTTTATTCTGAAATCTGACTGAACATCAAAGGATCTGGTGCCTGTAGGAAGTAAAACATCATCATACGGCTTCTTTGTTAGCTTTTAGCTACTGGTTTACTAATTTAGCTTCTAGGTGGTTTATTTGGGCCGTTCTACAGGTTTTAGCTGTTAGCTACTGTTCTGATCATTTGAGCTGTTTTCCTAACTGTGGCCTTTATCTTTCATTGCTTGTTTTAGCTTTCAGCTGTTATATTAGCTTTCAGGTACTTTTTTTTTATCTTTTATCTTGTTTTGAAAATTTGGTTTTAAATTTCAGCTACTTTTCAGCTGATTATAGCATCTATCTGTTGTAATAGTTTTAGCTTTCAGCTAAATATCATGGTTTTAGTTTTAATCTACTGTTTTGCTAGTTTAGGCTTTTATCTACAATTTTGCTGGTTCAGCTTTTAGCTGCTGTTACAATAATTTTAGTTGTAGCTGGAGTTTTGCAAGTTTCAACTGATAATTTTGCTGGTTTTAGCTACAGGTCTTATATTAGCTTTTAGCCACTGTTATGAATTTAGCCTCCAGCTACCAGTTTGCTAGTTTTGACATTTTTTGGGCTACTAGCTACTGCTGTGATATTAGCCTTCAGCTCATTTTCATAGTGTTGGCTTTTAGCTACAGTTCTGCTAATTAGACCTTTCAGCTGTCATTTTGTCTGTTTTAGCTTTTCGTTGGTTTAATCTTTGCTCTGATGGTTTGAACTAATAATTCACTTTGAGCAGAAAACAAAAAATCAAAGATCAGAAAGTTTATTGGACCCTGTTTTTAAAAATTAAATGTTTTTACAGCAGCTCGTTTCGTTACAGTTGTTAGAAAATGTCACAAAAACCGAGCAGGTTCTGGTTCCTGTGGGTCAGAACCTGCCGATCAGCCGACAGACGCCTCACCGAGGCCACGCCCCCCACGCCAGCCCCGGCAGGAAGAGGGCGATGAGGACGGAGGAGAACAGGTTGACGGCGTTGTTGTCCAGGATGGGTTTCCCACAGATCCTCCGGGTCGTGGCGGACTCGTAGCTCACCACCTTCCCGATGCTCGAGTCGAATCCTGCGGACGGAGAGCCGGTCGGTGAAAACGAGATTAAACAGTTTTTGTTTTTAATTCTGGATTCGGCACCGACCCGAGTACTGCATGTGGGCTCCCAGGAACGAGTCCAGCATGGAGCCCAGCAGGCCCGCCACGCCGCCGTACAACACGATGGGCCACTGGGGGTCGGCCAGGTGCAGGTCCCCGACCAGGAGGAGCTGAGTCACAAAATAAGCCACGCCCACTGCTGCCCCGCCCAGGAAGCTGGCGACCAATCCGACGGGTGTGACGCCACCGTTTGTTCCTGCAGTTAAAACATTTACCTTTTAATCCATAACAGTTAAATAATGTTTAATGTTGACTTTTAAACACTTTAGAATAAATTTACTCGTTTGGCTCCGCCTCTTTTCAAATTAACTTCCTGTTGTGGACGTTTCGGCTGATAAAATGAGCTGAAAAGAATGAAACGTCCTTTTCCAATATTAAATTTAAGAAGGAAAACAAAAGAGGACTGGATCAGGACTTTTGCACAGAACCGACAGCTCACCTGTCGGGACTTCCTGCCAGGTGGTGATGAGTCTGGGCTCTGATTGGCTGAGGACAGGCCCCACCTCTGACGCCCAGGTGTCCCCGGCGCAGCAGGCGAGCGCTCCCAGCAGAGACAGACACATCCAGGAGGCCGAGTACTGTTTCCCAAAGTCCACCGGGATCTCACCCGGACCCACCTGGAACAGAGCTCCGCCTTTACCTGCGCTCAGACGTGTCGTTTGGCACCGCGGTTCTGTTGGGTTCTTACCTCGATCATGTAGAGCAGCGCCAGCTCCGTGGGAACGCCTCCGTTACAGAACACCTGGATCCAGTTCCTCTGACCCCCTGAGGAAGACCAGAACCGTTAACGTGGGTCTGAGAGGACGCACCTGACCTGCGGACACGCCCACCTTCTTTGTAGTCTGCGTCGATTTTCTTCTTCCTGTCGGCGCCCCAGCGGGTCAGCTTGGTGGAGGTGAAGAAGAACGTCAGCAGAGCGGAGAAGAAGCTGAAGTTGGCCATCGTCAAGACGAAGCCCACCAGGAGGGCTGAGGGCAGACAGGAAGACCCCCCAGCTCAGATTATCACACAGATTGCGAGTACACTAATGACCCAAATGGTTCTGGTGCCGACGATCTCATGAAACGATACAAGAACATTTAGGATCTGGTCCATATTGTCTTCATAAGAAGAGGCGATCAACGTAAACTTTCTGGTGCTGCAGCAAAACCTTTAAAACCTGCCAGATTAGATGGTTCTGGTTTCACAGCTCCAGGGTAGAAGTGTGTGTGTGTGGGGGGGGGGGTCTACGGTGAATCTGATGTGGACCATAAACAGTCTTTCACAAGCCGTCAGATATTAAAGCTGTTCTGCTCTAACTGCAGCTGGAGGCTGGATGAGAGAAACGTTTCTTCTTTTTGTGGCTGCAGGATGACGTCAATCCAATCAAATAAATTACAGATTTTATTTTTGTGATTTAAAGGGAAAGAAGCTAAATCTGATTATTTAACAGTTCGACTGAACCACAGTTTTATTTTCCACAGAAATGCAGTTTGACTTGTTTTATGGTTTAAAACTGCTGCATCTGTAAATGTCTGTTCTACCTTTACTCAACATGACTTTAAACAGATCTAAATCTGATTGATCTGCTTGGTTTTAATCATTTAACTGATCTCTAATTCCCTGAAAATGTTATCAAATGATCTCAACTCCATCATCTGACTGAAACAAACTATTTTATGATCAGAGGCTGGAAGAAAAACTGTTTTTGTATAATTAAAATAAAAAAAGGGTCACCAGAAACTTGTAGGCTTCAGCTGCTCGAAGCAGAAATAATAAAAAATAAAAACCCAGATCACCTCCGAGAGCTCCGGACCGGTCCAGACTGCGTCTCCTCAGCGCTCGAACTGACATCATGAGCGGAACCAAGATGGAGAAGAGCCATCGCCACGGCGACACCGGCTGCAGGTTCCCTGCAGACACAAACACAAAATAAAGCTACTCAAAAATAATATTTTTAACTAATTAAACCAGGAAGTTTGTTTTTTCTGACATCACTGAGTTTAGGTCCAGACCTGAGGTTTAAACTACAACCATGATGTTTTTTAAAAGTATTTCTTCTGCAGCAGCTCACCAGAGACGGCACTCAGGGTGAGCGAGACGATCCAGAAAAAGAGTGAGAGCGCCAAAGTGACGCACAGAACGATCATATCAGTCATCATCTTGACGTACTCCTTCATCAGGACCACGCTCTCAGAATCCATGGTGACGGACAGACGGAGCTGCAAGACAGGAGGACAGAGACATCGTCGGGTCAAACATTCATTCTGATCAGATGCACAAAAACTGGGCTGTGAAGAAAGACTTTAAACAAAAATATTCAAAATTGTTCTTCATATTGGAAAAAGAAACTACAGCTGTAACCAGATCAAATACAAATCTAAATTCAAATTTCTCTCATCAGCACCAAAAACTAAAATCTTCACAACTACCTGCATTTTCATCAACCTTCCAGGGATTTAGTTTGTTAGAAAATACTAATTTATCTCCAACAATAAGTGACACTAAAGCTGTATTTATTCTTAATGACATTTTAATCAAATACAGGAATTAAACGCGTTGAAAGATTTTATTAGCATATTGATGCCAAAATAAACAGCTAAAGCTTCTTGAAGGTTCGTGACGCGAAAGGAAACATAACTGATGAATTCACGTCAATATAGGTCTTTCTCTACGTTAAGACGTTTAAACTCACCAGAAGTTGTTTTCGGAGCCATGATCGTGATTTAATATTACCGCTTCCTTCGATGACACCTAAATTAAACTTTATTTTTAATCAAGATAAAACTATTTTCTGCCCTTTTTATTTGACGATCGCAAACGATGTTATTTATCAAGAACAAACAAGGCGAATAAACCCATTCAATTTATCAGCTGAAGCTACAGAAACCCACAGCTCCAGCAGAGAGCGGAAATAAGCGGCGGAAGGATTTTACTGACGGACCAGTTTCCGATTCGTTCTTAAAGTGGTAGGATTACGGTGACGGTGAACCAGCGCAGTTTTTATAAAAATATTAATTCTGTAAAAAAAAAAAAAAAAAGATTTTATCTTTCTGAAGGTTAATATATTACGATTAAGCTGTAACAGTTAACAAAAGTGATAATTTCAGCTTAATCATGAAATAATTACCTTTAAAACGAAACGCAAATTAGCATATTTACTTGTTTTAGCCTAATTTATAAATTTGTTAACGATAATTCGCACATATTATGTAAGAAGATAATTAAAACAGTATATGCAGCAATACATCTATACTGGTTTCTATTAAATTCACATGATCTAACTTTAAAATAGGATTTTCTAAAGTTTTACACAATTTAAAATCCAAGTATATAAATTATTTTTATCAGTAACTGTTTACATAATCTGTCTTCAAAGCTGTAATATAGTTGGACTTTGATGCAAACAATTTGCGCGAAATCTTTATGACAAATTGTATTTTAGAAAAAGATGCCTTTCATTTTATATTTACAGTATTAATATCAGTAGATCAGTAGCCCAGATTCAGTATGAAATTATTGAACAAAAATTCTAAATAAATGATGTAACCAGAGTAACATTATGTTGAAACAGTATTTTAAACAAATACAAAGTCATCCTCACCATTTTACTGTAAAAAGGTTTTCATGTAGTTTAAATCCTTGCAGCAGATGCTTCCTTTAAGCTGAGCAGACGGCAGCAGAACACAAACAGCTCTGTCTGCAACCAAACTGTCTCCTCACATTCAAAACACACCATATGTTCCTTCAGGGTCAGAAACTCCCTGATGCCTCCATCTTCCATCAGCTGACTGTAACCGTGTTGGTCAAAATTACCCCACTCCCATGACGACCAGAGTTAAAGTTTAACTGTTGCCCTGAAATGTTGAGAAGGTGAGTTATTTTACTCATAAATTACACACACAGAGAAACGTTTCCAAACCTGTTGATGCAGCTTGTTGAACATCCTCAGTTTAAAGTTTAATTCTGATCAGGCTGACAGCTGGTCTGAGTGAGACCACAGTGGGCTGCCGTTATAGCGATTCATGTATAAGTGATACATTTTAAATGATATTAAACTTCCTATTCCTATTATTCCAGTTATACCTAGAGAAACACAAGCAGGAAGTGCTACAGGTCTACATGTCTACAGATGCAGCTACATTTAGGTATGGTAGTAGCTGAAACTGATCCCCAGCTTATTCTGTGAGAGCCAATTTATTGTGCATAACACTGACTGGATGAATTTTATTGAATATTGCACACACACGAGTGACTAAAACCCAGTTAATTTTTAAAATACTGAGCTAAAATTCAGTGAAGTTCAGCATCATCAACAACACAAACCAGCAGAGCATGTGACATTTTTGATTAAAATACTTTCCATGCGGTGCAAAACACATCCCTTCAAGGAATTCCGTTTTTATTATGAATCTTTTTCTCAAACTTTTAATAAATTCAGAGGACTGTGTTGGACCCAAAATCAAAGATTTGATAATGATGTCATGTTCAAAGACTTTCAATGAATCATCATGTAATTCCTGTCGGATTCTTCTGGGAATCAGTTCGGTCTGATTCCTCCGGGGCGATTTGTGTTAAGAAACAGCAGCTTTGTATTTTATGACAAAGCGAGGCAGAAATAATCCCATCAGCTCTGCTTCTGTGGGCCGACACAGGGAACAACCAGTCTGAAGGGATCCCACTGAGACAGAAAAGCCCAGAGAAGAAACGCATAAAAACAGAAATGTGGAGCCGCTCATGTTGACATTTAGATCTTTAATGAGAGAAGAGATGTGTTTGTGTGTAGAGTGGACTCATCAGGACGACATCTGTAGCCTCTCATTTGTGTTTTTAAACTGATTGATTGTTTTAAGTGTGGCCAGAAGCATCATTCAGCCTCAGTTCTTAATGTATGAAAATTTTTTGTCAGCAGATCCCAAGATTTGACAGAACTGCTAAACTATTTTACTTTTAAATAAAAGCTATCTTCAAACCTCATTTTCTCCTACCCAGCTTCAGTTTTACACATTTTAAAATAAATTTTAGCCTTTCAATCAGTCTTGCAAAAGCATATTTCTATTCAAATTGTAATAATGTGTCAAATGTTGACCAACAGATGGCTCCACACTTAAATGTTTCAAATGCCTTAAAACACTAAATTATTTCAACACAATTGCTTCATATTGATTCAGTGGTTCAGAAAGCCTCAGATTCTTCATCTGTTTTATGAAAGAGCCTTAAATCCTGAAAAAAATTAGATAATACATTTATTTAACCTCAGACACTAACAGACCTCCAGAAATTAGCTATATATGATTCAATATAATGAAAATAATCATTTCTAATTTTTATTTACATAAGCACAGTTTTTGCAACATTTTCAATTAATACGAATACATTTTGTTTGTCCAACTATTTATTTTGGATGATTAAATAAAAAAACATGTTTTTCTGTCCGCGCTTATTTTTGGTCCTCGGGGCTTTCCGTACTATTTACATTCAGAGCAAACAATATGGCGTCTATCGGCTAAGCTGTTAGCTAGATTCGTGTCGATTTTTAAAGATATGTCATGTTAGGATATAATGAAATACATTTTTGAGGGTTGTTTAGAATACTTAATTCTTTTTAAGTTGTTTAAACTTTATTAAACATAATGAATTTTAGGTGAAATAATGAGGTTTTTACACCCGGACACGTCGGGTCTCTATAGCCGCCGTTAGCTGTTCGGAGTTTCCAGTCTTCTGTGAATCATGACGGAGGTGGAGGAGCTCCGGCCCGTGCCCCGGGAACGGGCCATCCTGGAGAGTTTCTTCGCCCAGCTCGGCATGTTTTCCTTCGACCGGGCCAAGGACTACGTGGAGAAGGAGAAGGACGGCAGCAGCAGGAGCGCCGGGGCCATCTGGGGCTCTCTGCTGGCCGCGCTGGCTCACCTGGCCGCGGCGGAGAAGGTTTACAACAACCTGACCTTCCTGGGGCAGAAGATAGGTAACACACTTTTACCTGTAATAACACGTGTACGTGTCGTTATTCTGAGACCAAGTGTAACTTTTTAAAAAAATTAGTTAAAGTGAGTTTATTCCCATTTGCGACGCTGAAATCGACCTTTTCTAGCCCAGGTTCTCTGGACTCAGTCCTGCATGTTTCACACATTTCTCTGCTCCAACAGAAATAATTTAAAAGAATAAATTAGCCCAGCAGCTTGTCATGAATATATGCAGAAGTCTGCTAATTATGCATCAGTTTAAATCAGATAATCGTGTAAAACATTCACAAACACCGATTTAAACAGCAAAGTTGAGCTTTACACATCTACATTTTTCCTCTAACAAATAACATAAATCTGTTTTATGTAAAAATATAAAAAGGCATTTAATTATAATTATATTGTACTTTGACCTGGAACTGGAGTCTGCAGAAAAGCAGCAGTTTCTTAATTTTCTTGGTTCTGCAAATCAGAAATTATTTTCTGAAAGAATAAATGACTGTGAAGAACTGATTGATTTAACTGCTGAGGTTTTAGATTTCTGCTCATCTCATGTGGTCTAAATTAGTGGTTTTTAATTTTAACATGATTTAAAAAAAACAACTTTTGAGTTCTTGAACATTGATTTACACACCTTAAAAAAACAGACCAAGAAATGACATAAATTACCATAACTGATTTATGTTACCTCATTTATTATTCATGTTTTATATTTTTCAACACTCATGATTAAAGTTTTCTGTTAAACATTTTAAAATTATTTATTTCATTTAATTAATTAAAACAAAAATTTAAACCCAAGACAAATCAGATCATGAAAAAATGAGCAGAGAGAACAAAAAATCTTATCAAATTGAAGAAAATCCAAAATTATTGTTACGTTTATAGAAATTATTGAAAGAAAAAAATATATATCTTGTTCCCATTTCTACTTAAAGGGAAATTAGGAAATGTTGAAATTGTAAATGAAATGTATCAGATGAATTATCTTAATTAACAGTTTAATTTGATACAAATAGTTGTATTTTCAGTGAATTGGAAAGTTTAGATATTAATTTAAAAGAATAATATCCACTGTGAATAAAACATTCAAATTTAAAGTTAAAGGTTATGTTTTTAAGTAACAATTAGTTTCTTTGAAAATTCTTTTTGCAAATGTAGATGTTTTTTTCTCAAAGCTAAACATGTTTTTAAAAATTATTTTAAATTGTTTATCAAATCTTTGAAGTTAATTTAAATTAAATGAAATTATTTTTAGTAACTTTGACTTGGTGTTATTTCTGTCCTTTTTTGCTTGATGTTTAGCTTTTTTTGTCCATTGTACGTATTGTTTCATGTGCATATAAAAAACAAATCTTTACTTTGTTTGTTTGCACATGTGTTCAGTAAAAGAAAGAAAATGACTGTGGAACATTTAATAAACAGTAACCAGGTCCAACAGCAGGAGGCGCTGCAGCTCATAAATAAAAAATGATGTTTGATTTTTCTTTTTTGCAGGCGGTCAGTCCTTCTTCAGCCGTAAAGACTCCATCCGCACCATCTACACCTCTCTGTACAACGAGCTCAGGAAGGTGGTGACGATGGGCCGCCACAGCCAGCCCACCACCTCCTCCTCCTCATCTTCCTCGTACCTGGAGGACCTGCTGTCTCACCTGTCTGAGCAGCTGTGCCACTTCACCCAGGCCCGCATGGAGATGGCCGACCTGT
Organism: Cynodonichthys magdalenae; assembly: GCA_031762555.1. Lineage (NCBI taxonomy): Eukaryota > Metazoa > Chordata > Actinopteri > Cyprinodontiformes > Rivulidae > Cynodonichthys > Cynodonichthys magdalenae. The sequence continues at coordinate 1,554,657 of JARVJO010000180.1, read as the reverse complement.
ACGAGAAGCTGCACTCCCTGGGCAGCCAGAAGAGCGTCAGCACCGAGGAGCTGGTCGCTGCGCTGGAGGTGGTCCTGCAGAAATACAGCTCCAAGTATGTATCCGAGTGGATAACACGAGTCTTTAAATCATCATTTATCCACAAAAACTTTCAGATAGGAACTGAAACCTGAAGGTTTATGCTCTTTTTTTAAAAATGACTTATACATTCATTAAATCCTCTCTATGTAAAGAAGAAATAAAGGTTTGATAAATTACTATGAGCTGATTTAACACAGTTTGTTTTTCTAGTGACCTAAAACTCCACTGAACTTTACAGCAACACATAATAAGAACTCTGTAAAGATGAGAGTGACACATTGAGGTTGTTGGAGGGAAAACTTTCTGCTTAATTCGGCAAAAACAGGTTTCAGTTTTTCCCCGGAGACGTCAGCAGAAACACAAAGAGAGAGGAGCTGCAGCCGCTCGCAGCACATCTGTCCGAGCTGACGGGCCCGGCTGCACCCCTGACGCAACATTTAACAACTAAATCCAGACTTATACTCCAGTCTTTATTTTTCATTTATTCTTATTATACTAATATTCTTATTACAAGCTGCCAGCGTTTTGTGCTTTTTGAAAATAAAGACAAATTGAGATGTTATGGATGAATGAATACAAACATGTAAGTTGAAATGTGTTTAAATTTAAAACATTGCTTTGAAAATTATCAGCTAGAAAAGTTGGAATTGGTTGGAAAAATTAACTAAAGTCCAAAGAAAAAAACAAAAGAATGTCTGTGAAACTGTTGATTTGTTTATAAGATTATAAAACAGATTAGCTGCTTGGAAAGAAAACAATAAATGAGGCCTGGATTAAGACTTTTACCCAAATATACGTCACATTCTGAGTTTCTGCATTAGATCAGTTAATAAACCTTATTGTTTGGTAGATTTATGTTGAATCCAGGTTATTTATTCCTATGAGTAATATAATAATAACTCTACAGCTGTTATTAAGGCACAGATTTAGTTCCAATCTGTTTTCTGTAGATTCCATCACCCCATCCTGGGCCGGGTGGAGGAGGGTTTCCAGACCGAAGTGGACGTGGTGACCCAGCTGCTGCGCTGCCAGGCTCAGGTGTCGGAGTGGCACTTCCTGCCGGCTCTGCTCAGTCTGCACGGCGCTCAGTCCAAGCTCACCGCCTGGGCTCAGCTCTTCCAGCGGCAGAAGGAAACCCGGAAGCACCTGTTCGGGGGTCAGTCCCAGAAGGCCGTGCAGCCGCCCCACCTCTACATCTGGCTGCAGCGCTTCCACTCGGCGCTGCTCGCCAAGTTCAGCTTCTACTTCCACGAAGCCCTGAGCCGGCAGACCACGCCCACCGACATGAAGGCCCTGACGGCTCGCACCACGTCGGACTTCTACGGGAAGATATCCGCCTTCATCCGCAGACACGACGCCAGCAACGTGTCGCTGGTGTTCGACAACCGCGGCTCGGAGAGCTTCCAGGGCCACGGGTACCACCACCCGCAGTCGTACCGGGAGGCGCCGAAGGGCGTGGAGCAGTTCCCCGCCGTGGTGTCGCTGCCGTCGGGCGAGCGGCCGCTCACGCACTGGCCCAACGTCATCATGATGATGGGCGACCGCGCCGCCGAGCTCAACACCCTGGACAAGGTGGTCCAGTTCTACGACGACAAGGTCCAGAGCACCTACTACCTCACCCGACCCGAGCTGCACTTCACTCTCGTGGTCATCTTCGACGGGAAGAAGTCGGAGAAGGAGCAGCACATCACCGCCTTCCTGCAGGAGATCTCCGGCTCGCTGCGGAACTCCAAACCCTTCAGCATCCTCAAACCAGGCTCAAAGGGCTGAGCTGGACACGGTCCAGTTCCTTCAGACTTCTTCGCAGACCAAAAACATTTAAACTAATCTTTGACTTTGTTTCAGACAAGGCAGTAAATCAAAACAGCTGCCTGTTTTAGATATAGTTCATTCATTTTAATGCCTTTTTGTCATTTTTTGCACTTCAAGTCAAATAAAGTTTCAAAATCTTTGCACAAAGGAACTGATTTTATGTGTTTTACTAAAACAATCATCTGTTTGAAATAACATTGTTTTTTTATTCTCTTCAGCAGCTTTAAATGACGTGTTTTGTTTATTGTGCAGCTCATACCAAAGAAATGCAAGTCAGCATAAAGGTAAGAATAGTTTTATTCTTCTCTGGTTTTGTAAATATTTAAAACTGAACTTTAAATTGATTATTCATGACGTTTTGTTTCAGTTTGAATGACAGAAAGCTGATCTGATTCTGAGTTGGAGGTTTTATTGATTTCTTTCACAGAAACCTACAGAGAGATTTGTTTCATTGATGACTTGAATGCTAATTTATTCAGGTTTATTTATATTATAAATACAACACAATGATACAATCCATTTGGCTATATGAGCTCGACTTCAGGAAGCTCAGTTTTCAAATACAGCAACACCAACAAACAAACAAAAAAATGTTTCGGTTATCATGAAACACATTCAAAGAAAACCTCCCTTTGAGTTAAAATGCACCAACATGTCATGATGCTACATGCCAAGTACACGATTCTATACATCAAAGTGCAATGTCACAATGGGGTTAATGTTTTCATAAGTCGGGAAATCTACTAAACACTATGAATATTTCATTCAGAGTGCTGCTGCTCTTCGTTCAGGACATGCGTGAGTGGATTCACAACTCTCAACAAGACGAGGATTTAAAAAAAAATGAGGCACTTTCACCAAAACACACACACAAGTTTTGTTTTTACGTCCATATTAGGACAGTGTATTGATTTTCACTCATTTCTATACTCTAACCCTAAACCTACACCTAACCAGTACATGCCTAACCCTAGCAAGTACCCGTACAAGGCTAAATTTAGCCTTATATGTAACCAGTACCAGTATCGGACTAACCTTAGCCCTAGCCTTAGCTTTAGCCACTACAAGTATGAGGCTAACCTTAGCCTTAGCTATAACCAGTACAAATTTGAGGCTAGCATTAACCCTAGCCCTAACCAATACCAGTATGAGGCTAACCTTAGCCTTAGCTATAACCAGTACAAATTAGAGGCTAGCATTAGCCCTAGCCCTAACCAATACCAGTATGAGGCTAA
>JARVJO010000180.1:1528410-1538426 GCA_031762555.1 Cynodonichthys magdalenae | reverse complement strand
AAATTGTATTTTTTGACCATTCTGTCTCCAGGTCCTGCAGTTGCTGGAACAGCAGCAACTGCCCAGTCCCAGATTCTGGTGTGCTGTGAGTCAGACTGGCGTAGCCTTACTGCACTGGATGCGGCCTCCCCTAAGATGTGTAAATCTAGTGGAACCCGTAGGACTTCCATGGCTGTCGTGGGTTTTTGTTCTGATGGAACCTGTGATGCTCAGACAGGCCCTTCGTTGCACATGGGTGAGCAATATATATATAAAAAGTACCACTTAAATGTGTAAGGTAAGGTCAAGGTCTGTACCTGGTAATTATAGGGTACTGTACGGTGTTGCGTATGTGGTATGTACAGCGTACTCTACTAGATTTGTACCTGGTGTTATACTAGAATTGTACCAGATATGTATAGGATAATGTACTGGGTGTGTAACTCGTATGTAAAAGTTGTGTACCTACTGTGTACTGAGTACATACAAGGTACCTATGGGGACCAGGCTGTATTTTGAACATGTTAAAAAAATATATATATTAACTGGATACATATACTGTTTACCTGCTAAATACTGGGTATTTACCAGGTTGTATTTTAAACTTGTGCCAAATTTCATTTCAAATAGATTTTTTTTTAAATCTAAATGTAAAAAGACAGCTTTATAAGAAATTAGTTTGTTCCTGAATTAAAATTTCTGACCTCTTCGTTCTCGATCTTCAGGGACGCCAGGCGAGTCTGAAGCTGAGTGAGGCGGAGGGTGAGCTCAGCCTGGACCTGCGGCTGGGAGGCAATCTGGGTCACCTGACAGGAAGTGAAACAACACCGTGACAAGAATAAAAAAACACCGTCCTCATGTATCGTCCAGTTTATTCTCAGGTAGGTTCTGATACTAACCGTGTCGCCCATGTGGGCCTGGAAGCTGAAGCGCTGTGGCGGGCAGAAGGCAGTGGGGTAAAGGCCCAGCAGACGCTGGCGGTCACGGGCGGGGTCCAGGTTCTCCACCGCCCCCTCCAGCACCTCCAGACCCGCCCTCCTGGAGGCTTCAAGGCTCAGTTCGGCTGATAGGTAGGTCTTCAGAGCTCGGCTCAGACTGGAGTGGTACCCTAAGTCACAGCACTGAGAAACAGAAATGGATGATGGAAAAGTTTAAAAACGGAACAGTCCTGATTGGTTTAAACCATAATTAGCCCAATAAATGCTTAATTTTAGTTCTCCTCACATTCTAAGCACTAAAATCAAGAATTTTAAGCTCTGTGATCAAATGTTTTGTTGAACCTAACCTTCAAATTAAGTTGCTTTCATAGGACATAAATTAATTTATCAGTATGAAATCTGAGATTTTAGTTGAAAAAAAGAGCAGATTAATTGTTGAAAATGACTTTTATTTCTTCTTAGTAATTTTCCACTGAGATCAAGATTTCCGATACATTCTGTATTTTTTTTCTCTGCTTGATTACTTTATTTCCACATATCTAGGTTTAAATCCATCATCGCCCAAATCTTTAACACACTTCCTTTTCTGGTTAAAAAAATAAACTGGAGGATTTTATTTATGCTTTTAAGTCTTCAAATTGACCAGACAAATCCAATACTTTATTTATTTCACCATTTACAAACAATACAACAAATGACCAACTCTTGTAAGACGAGAACCAGATTTTCGATGGAGGATACTCACGTCGATGATGTCGGGCAGATCGTGGATGTAGTACTTGAACACGGAGGCGTTCGTAGCCTCCATCGTCAGTAAATACTCATTTCTGGCCTTCAGCGTTTTCAGCTTGTTCTCGGAGTATTTGGCCTTCCTCTGATGAAGAAACAGACTTTTACTTCGACGAAGACGACAAACGTTTTTGCGATGATTTGTTTTTACCTTTTCCCTCATCTTCTCCATCTTGCGGGCGGCGTTGCGTCTCTGGTGGCGCTCTTCTATTCGCAGGCCGAACACAGGCTCCACCCCTCCGCCCGAACCGCTCACACCTTTCACGCGGCCCTCTTGACGCTCCGCCTCCCGCAACTTGGCTTCGGCGCTGATCATCTCGGCGTTGTACATGTGGTACGTCTTCATCACCTGCAGCAGCCCATAATACCAAAGTCAGACAGGAAGACGACGTTAAACTGCAGCCAGGTCCTGAAGTCGTTATCTCGCACGCTTATCAGGCTCCATCTGATCTGACTTCCTGTTTTAGACCTGCAAGGGCAACGTAATTAAATGTTGCCAAAAATCAACAACGTTTCTCCTTCAAAGCTCTTTTCAGTCTGGGTAAATAAAAAAAAAAGCAGATGATGTGCTTCTTTGAACATGAAGCAGCAAAAACGTCTTGTTGATGACCAAATTTACATTTAAAAGAGAGCCAGTGTGAGCTATCAAAACATTTCTTTGAAACTTTTCTTTGGCCCAGTTTCTGTTATGTCACAAAAAATGCACATAGATTAAATTTCAGCCTTATTATTGCCGTCTTCTGTTTATGTGATACGCACATAAAAGAGCAAATATGAATAAATTTCAGGGTTTTCGTTGCTTCTGTTACTCTATGTGTAAACGAAGCAGAAAAAGCAAGTTGAAATGGAAAAAGTTACTTTTAAACCCGTCTTTTAAGTATTAATCTGTTTCGATGATGTGTTGGGATACATAACTAAGAATATGATGTCATACACCTCTTTAAACACCATCTTAACAGCTGTTAACTTTCTGTCATGAGTGAAAATAAACTTATCATCTGCATACAGTGAAATATCACATTGACTGTACAGAGAAGATGGATCAGTTCTAAACCTAGGTGTCCCACAAGGCTTTGTATTGGACTACATTCTGTTTGATAGGGAGGGCGTGTGGTTTTGTTGGGATACTTAGCCTAGCGTTGGGGCAAATAAAGCATGGCTGCCTGCCAGGGCTATAATACACTGAGGGAAACCCTGACATGATCTCCAGCGATGTCGAGTCGCTAAATTTTGTTGCACGAACGTAATTTTCCTGCTTTGAAAATCTCAAGAGGTTGGTTCTACTTACTGTATAAAGTTCATTCAGAAGTTTCATGAGGTCTTCCTGAATCTGCATGAGAATCTCCTTACTCTGAAAGGGACAAACAAAAACAGGAAATAACAACAGGAGCTTATACAGGAGCATATTTAAACAGTTTATTAAACAAAACAACCTGAAGATACTTAACGTAAGATTCTCATCCAGAAACGAACCAAAAAATATAAATCAGTCAATTTAAAGTTTGTTTTTTTAAATATCAGCACATTAATTTGGTTCTGCTCATATAAGATCAATGTAATCATGGCTATAGAGGCAATTTTAAAAAAATAGAACTGCCAGGTGCTAACAAAGGTATAGCTTAGCAATAAAGAAGATCTTTATCTTGTTAAATGTTTTTAATGTAGCTTCATTTTGCTGTTAATTGTAGTTAAACTGCTGGATCTTTAAAGTTATTTCTGTTTTATCATCTGCTGACTTTAACTCCAGTGTTGGGGATGACTCAGCTATCACCACGTCGAGTTTTAGCTCAACATCTGTAAAATTAACTGAAATAAAGTTGTTTTCTATTAGCTAATGACGATTAGCTGCCAGTTCATCCGAAGGTTACTTTAACAGAGTTTTATTCAAATCTGTCCTGTGGGTTATAAGATATTTTGCTGACAGACACATAGGCAAAAACTATTTAAAGGATAATTTTTAAAGATGAACTTTTCAGAATAGCTTCCTGTTGTGGTTTAAACGGTATGAATATTTGATAAAATGTTCTATAAAAAGAGTTTTTCTAAAAGCTGCTGGTGCTCCCTGGTCTCACATCTCTACACGTGTCCTGTTTTCATTTGGCTTATTAAAGCCACAGAGTTGATTTTAATGAGAGGTAAAGAGTGTGTTCCCTGGAGCCCCGCCGTCCCGCTGCGAACTTTAACAAATTAAACACACATGGGGGTGCGCCTCTCTAACTTTAGCTCGCCGCGTTCATTATTAATCTCGCTTTCCGGCTCTTCTTTTATTTATGCGGACCAGAGAGTGCGGCAGGAGGACCTCCGCCTCAGCCTCCCTCGTCTCCTCCGCGCGGAAGACAGACGGCCGAGTGACCATGACAACGCCAGCCGCCTCGTGGCCATGGCGACGAGCTCATCTGATCTTTCCTCCGTGGGTGCGGCGCGACGGGAATGGGATTCATCCATCCATCCTGGGATTCCACAGTCATTTAGCATAATGCAATATTGATGCAGACCCATCACTGCTCTGCTGGTTAAAGACCTGATTCTTCAAGAACACGACTCCGGTTATGAATTCATCCGTTTGTGTGGTCGAGTCTGCTGGTTCTGCTGAATCCGTTTAAAGACTCACATTCTGGATTTAATAAGGCTTCTAGTGGAGTGTTTGTATTTGATCTCCAAGAGAAAACACGACTCGTTACTTTGTGGAGAAACCTCGAACAGTTTGTCACCAGAAAAGTTGACCTTACATTTATTTGTATTTTAAATTGAATTCTGTGAAACGATTCTGTAAATGATTCTCTGCGTGTAACAAGAACTGAGGAGCTCACCCTCTTCAGCAGCCGAGCAGAGTCCTCGCTGATGTGCGTCAGGCGGCTGATGACGTTGTTCAGGTAGAGGTCACTGATGGTGGCGTGGTCCTTACTCTCCCTCCTCACCTGGAAAACAGCAACAAGCTCAGAGGAACTCAACACTTCTCTGTGTTTTCCTACAGGTGTGTGTGGGGCGGAGTCCAGACTGACCTGGTTCAACAACAGGTACCAGCAGTTGACAGGAGAAAGAAGGTTCTGGTCTTTTCTGAGAAAAAACAGCAAGAGGTCTTTCACATGATACGAAACCCCACTTATTTTAAAATCCATTCATCCATCTATTCATCCATCAATCATTCATCCATCCGTCCGTCCATCTATTCATCCATCAATCATCCATCCATCCATCTATTCATCCATCATTCATTCATTCATTCATTCATCCATCCATCCATCCATTATCCATCTATTTATCCATCAATCATCCATCCATCCATCCATCCATCTATTCATCCATCCATCCATCCATTATCCATCTATTTATCCATCAATCATCCATCCATCCATTATCCATCTATTTATCCATCAATCATCCATCCATCCATCCATCCATCCATCTATTCATCCATCCATCATTCATTCATTCATTCATCCATCCATCCATTATCCATCTATTTATCCATCAATCATCCATCCATCCATCCGTCCTTCCATCTATTCATCCATCAATCATCCATCCATCCATCCGTCCATCTATTCATCCATCAATTATCCATCCATCCATCCATCATCCATCTATTCATCCATCCATCATTCATTCATCCATCCGTCATCCATCTATTCATCCATCCATCCATCCATCCATCATTCATTCATCCATCCATCATCCATCTATTCATCCATCTATTCATCCATCCATCATTCATCCATCCATCCATCCATCATCCATCTATTCATCCATCCATCCATCATCCATCATCATTCTATTCATCCATCAATCATCCATCTATTCATCCATCAATCATTCATTCATCCATCCATCTAGTCATCCATCAATCATTCATCTATCCATCCGTCCATCCATCTATTCATCCATTAATCATCCATCTATTCATCATCCATCCATCCATCATCCATCTATTTATCCATCATCCATCCATCAATCATCCATCCATCCATCCGTCCATTCATCCATCTATTCATCCATCAATCATCCATCTATTCATACATCCATTCCTCAGTCATCCATCTATTCATCCATCCATCCATCCATCATCCATCTATTAATCCATCCATCCATCCATTCATCCATCTATTCATCCATCAATCATCCATCTATTCATCCATCCATCCATCCAACTATTCATCCATCTATTCATCCATCCATCCATCCATCATCCATCTATTCATCCATCCATCATCCATCTATTCATCCATCCATCAATCATCCATCCATTCATCCATCAATCATCCATCCATCATCCATCTATTAATCCATCCATCTATCCATCCATCCGTCCATTCATCCATCTATCCATCATCGATCATCCATCCATCTATCCGTCCATTCATCCATCTATTCATCCATCAATCATCCATCCATTAATCCATCCATCCATCCGTCTATCCGTCCATCTATTCATCAACCAATCATCCATCCATCCCTCCATCATCCATCTATTCATTCATCCATCCATCATTCATTCATCCATCCATCCATCCATCATCCATCTGATCATCCATCCATCCATCCAACTATTCATCCATCTATACATCCATCCATCTATTCATCCATCCATCATCCATCCATTCATCCATCAATCATCCATCCATCATCCATCTATTAATCCATTCATCTATCCATCCATCCGTCCATTCATCCATCTATTTATCATCGATCATCCATCTATCCGTCCATTCATCCATCTATTCATCCATCAATCATCCATCCATTAATCCATCCATCCATCCATCCGTCTATCCGTCTATCCGTCCATCTATTCATCCACCAATCATCCATCCATCCATCCATCATCCATCTATTCATCCATCCATCATTCATTCATTCATTCATTCATCCATCCATCCATCTATCCATCATCCATCTGATCATCATCCATCCATCAATCATCCATCCCTCCATTCATCCATCAATCATCCATCTATTCATCCATCAATCATTCATTCATCCATCCATCCATCATCCATCTATTCAGCCATCCATCCATCATCCATCTATCTATCCGTCCATTCATCCATCTATTCATCCATCAATCATCCATCCATTAATCCATCCATCCATCCGTCTATCCGTCCATCTATTCATCCATCAATCATTCATTCATCCATCCATCCATCATCCATCTATTCATCCATCCATCCATCATTCATCCATCCATCATCCATCTATTCATCCATCAATCATTCATTCATTCATCCATCCATCCATCACCCATCTATTTATCCATCATCCATCCATCATTCATTCATTCATCCATCCATCATTCATCTATTCATCCATCCATCATCCATCCATCCATCATCATTCTATTCATCCATCAATCATCCATCTATTCATCCATCAATCATCCATCTATTTATCCATCCATCATTCATTCATCCATCCATCCATCTAGTCATCCATCAATCATTCATCTATCCATCCGTCCATTCATCTATTCATCCATCAATCATCCATCTATTCATCATCCATCCATCATTTATCCATCCATCCATCATCCATCTATTCATCCATTCATTCATCAATCATCCATCTATTCATACATCTATCCATCCATCCATCCATCATCCATCTATTAATCCATCCATCCGTCCATTCATCCATCTATTCATCCATCCATCATTCATTTATTCATTCATTCATCCATCCATCCATTATCCATCTATTTATCCATCAATCATCCATCCATCCATCCGTCCTTCCATCTATTCATCCATCAATCATCCATCCATCCATCCGTCCATCTATTCATCCATTCATCTATCAATCATCCATCCATCCATCATCCATCTATTAATCCATCCATCCATCCGTCCATTCATCCATCTATTCATCATCAATCATCCATCCATCTATCTGTCTATTCATCCATCAATCATCCATCCATTAATCCATCCATCTATCCGTCCATTCATCCATCAATCATCCATCCATCATCTATCTATTAATTCGTCCATTCATCCATCAATCATTTATTCCATCTATTTATCCATCATCCATTTATTCATCCATCAATTCATCCATCCATCATGCATCTATTCATCAATACATCCATCCATCTATTCGTCCATCCTTCCTCCATCCATCATTCGTCTGTTCATCCATCCATCCTCCATCCATCTATCCATACATCCATCCATACATTCATACATAAAATTAGGTGTGGACATCTGAATTTCTCTTCTGGTTTTCAAAACAAGATTATCTTTAGGCTTTAAGTTATCTGATATATTTTTACCTTATTTTTTGTAGTAGTTTAATAATGTGAATTTCCCTTGTTATATTAGGAGGTTTTGTGTTCCTTCAACACATCTGTTTTTACTTTTAGCTACCATTCTGCTACTTTTAAGTTTTAGCCACTGTTCTGCATTTTAGCTAAACCTTTGACTTGGATAGCTTTTTGTTTGTTTAGCATATAGCTGGCCTTTTCTTACTTTTATTCTTTATTAAAACCTTTTCTACTTTTATTGTTTTGCAACTTTTAGCTTCTAGATAGCACATCCCTAGTTTTAGCTTTTTTTGTTACTTTTAGCTTGTAGTTTTGCTACTTTTAGTGTTTTGCTGCATTTAGCTCTTAATAAGCTGTTTAACTTCTAGAAATCATTTACTTGTTTTTAGTTATTTTTGTTACTTGTAGTTTTTGACTAGAGATTTTCAGTTTCAACTAAGTTTTTAGCTAGCCTTTTACTAATGTTAGCTTATAGCAAACATTTTGCTTTTAGCTAGCCTTTTGCTAATGTTAGCTTATAGCAAACATTTTGCTTTTAGCTAGCCTTTTGCTATTTTTAGCTTATAGATTTTGCTTTTAGCTAGCCTTTTACTATTTTTAGCTTATAGCAAACATTTTGCTTTTAGCTAGCCGTTTGCTATTTTTAGGTAATAGATTTTGCTTTTAGCTAGCCTTTTAATATTTTTAGCTTACAGCAAACATTTTGCTCTTAGCTAGACTTTTGCTACATTTAGCCAATGTTTTGCTACTGATATTTTTATGTCTTTCTTTTTAAAGAATGAGTAAATCGTGTTTGTAGAATAATAAATAAATTCAAATTCAATTCAAAACTACTTTATTGATCCCAGAGGGAAATTAGGTTCTAAATATGTTATGTTATGTAAAATTAAGTTATTTCAGATTTGAAGAACATTTTTACATTTTTGCTCACAGTTTCAGCTGACTTTATAAAAAAAACAGCTCTTAGATTAGAAAGTTAGATTTTGTTGCACTTTTGTCAGCAGCAGCAGATCCAAACCATCCAGAGTTATCTGAATAACTGACCCCCAGCTGCAGGACAACAAACACAAACACACTTGTATTGCTGATGATCCTTTGTGCTGCGTGTTTTGGCCATGAACCGCTCCGCCAGCTTCTCCAGGTTTCTGGAGTATTCTGTTTCGATTTCTGCCTTCTTCCTGAAGAAGTCCTGCAGGTCCTGGAGCAGCTGGACCCGCATCTCCGTCTGCTGCTCCAGACAGCGCTGCTGCTCCACCAACTGGGTCCGCACATCTGCAACACAAACCCAGAAGAATCCTCTGTCACCAGACTGCAGGAGATTAAAGCAAGGATTGTTTTAATGTCTACGGCTATGACAGGTGGGTGATCATGTAATTCTGCTTCTGTTTTCAGAAAATAATCATTTGATGTCGTTTTACTGTGCATCTGATTAACTTTTGGTTTCTGATCTAAGATGGCCGCCACAGCTAAACTGCTCTAGCAAACAAAAATGGCTGCCAGTCAGCTAATTTTGCAGATACTGAGCTAAAATGTAGTGTGTTAGCAGCTGAGAGTCCTCTCCAACATTTACCCTGAGAGCCAAGAACAAATGTGGGATCATTGTTTGTTTGGGATGGTAGTGGGTCGGGATGTTAGATGTTTCACTATGACTTCTACAGACGTAATCTTGATTTTTAATGATAATATTGATTTTAGGTGACATCATTCTGTGTTTTTGTTCATTATTTTTGATAAACCTGCAGATTTTCTTATAAAATGTTACATTTTTATGTAATTTGCTTCTTTATTTTGTTCATCTTTACAGATGAAGGCTGTCTGTTTGTCGCTGATGGAGTCACCTTGGACTAGATCCCCCCCCCACACACACACTTTGAGTCAGTCTTGGTAAAGCCTGGCTGCACGATTCGTTGCTCGCTGTGTTTCACAGCTCAATGTTTCTGCAGCAAACTGAGAGAGTGAGCACAGAACACACTGTAACTCTCTCTCTCTCTCTCTCTCTCTCTCTCTCTCTCTCTCTCTCTCTCTCTCTCTCTCTCTCTCTCTCTCTCTCT
>JARVJO010000180.1:1495885-1520991 GCA_031762555.1 Cynodonichthys magdalenae | reverse complement strand
GCCTCTGCAGAACTGAGAAGGTAAATCATCTATTTGAATCAGCTGTGTTGAAGCAGGGACGTATCTAAAACTTGCAGACCGGCCCTTGAGGACCGGAGTTGGACATGCCTGGCTTAAGGCTAGCTACACAAAGATTAGCAAAGGGTTCAAAGGCCTTGTTAGCTAAAGGTAGCAAAAAGCAAACTTAAGTTTAAAAGTAGAAAAATGCTATCTTAAAGATTTTTTCATTATTTTAAAGGGGAATGTGTTTTTGAAGGAAGAGATTTTATTGTATTTTATGAGGAAAATCAGTAGAAATATTTAAATAGAAAAATAAATGTACAGGAAAGTTTAAACAAAAAACGAGTTTCTTTGAACTGCATGACTTCCTGTGCATTTTTATGGAGGCACCAATAATCTCAAAAGGCCTATTTAGCATTTTATTAGCAACAATCAGACAAAATGTAACTCTAGTTATTCCCACAAGTGATGTATTTGTAAAAGGCTAAACTGAAAAACGTTTTCCTTCTTTAATTCCCAGGTTTCCTCTGCACCAGGACTTCAGGCTGAACATCAAAGAGTCTGAATCTTCAAGTCTTTACCTACAAAACGATTCAGTTCAGTTCAGTTTACGCCTGAGACTGAGCTGCTCCAGAGGTAAAGATTCAGATCTGATCAAACATTCATTAGAGACGAATATTTATCTTCAGCTGCTCTCTAAAAACTAACTAAATTTATCCATTTGTTTGAGTTTTTACTAAGAATCTGCTCAGTTTTATTCCCACTGATCCACATTTCAGCTGAACCGTGACCCTGAATGACCTTCACTAATGTTCTTTACAGGAATGCATGTCGCCCGCTACCTTTAGAGTTTTAAACTGAAATTTATTTAAAGACAAATAAGCTAAAACAACGACCTGATCTGTTAGTTCTGATTGACTCTCAGCTACTAAAACATCAAATATTATCACTAATCCTGTAGCTAAAAGCTAAAATGTAGCTAAATTAAAACATCTACAAATTAGCTGAAAAATAAAATTACAATCGTGGCTCAAAGCAAAAATTGTGGCTACAATTAAATGACAAAAACTTTCGCTAAAATCTACATGTAGCAAAAGCATAGCTAAAAGCTAAATACTACAAGACTAAAGTAAAAAGTGTAGGATTAACAGCAATAACAGTCAAATTAGCTTAATCCTAGCTTAAATGGACAATTTACAAAATCATAGCTAAAATGTAAAATTAGCAAAACAGTAGCTTGAAGCTACAATAGGTGATCAAAATTAAAGCTAAAACCTAAATGTAGCAAAACCAGAGCTAAAAGCTAAATATACCAAAACTGTCACTAAAAAGGTAACATTAGCAAAACCGTAAACACAAAAATGTAGCTAGACAGAAAAATTAGCAAATGAGTTGCTACAAAGTGAAATTCGCAAAAATGTCACTACAGGCAAAAACTAGCTAAAAATTAAATGTAGCAAAAGCATAGTTAAAATGAAGATATAAAAGGACTGCAATAAAAAAGGAAAATCTGGCATCAAAAGTAAAATTAGCTTATCCCTAGCTAAAACGGACAATTAGCAAAACAGTAGCTAAAAGGAAAATTAGCAGAACAGTAACTAAAACAGAAATGATCAAAACAGGAGCTCTAAGCAAAACTTATAGCTATAAATTAGTGACCAAACTTTCAGCTAAAACCTGAGTGTAGCAAAACCATAGCTAAAAGCTTAATATAACAAAACTATTGCCAAAAATTAAAAAAAGCAAAACTACAAATCTAAAAAAGTAGCTGGACAGAAAAAATTGACAATCATTAGCTACAAGCTGAACTTTGCAAAATTGTAGCTAAAAATTAAATACAGCTAAACGATAAACCAAAACAAACTGCAGGTTAAAACAAAAGACAAAACTAAAGCCAGACTTTCTTTGATTGAGCTGAATGTTTTGGTTGATAAAAGCTAAAATAGTATAAATCTTATGTACGTATGTTAAACTTTAAAAAGAAGAAGAATGCTGACTCAGCATTCGCACTACATACAACAGCAGAATGAATGAAAACCTATCAGCCACATAAAAAAGAGCAGTGTGAAGAAGAGGAGGAGGAGGAGGATTCTCAGCTCAGGAGCAGAGATTTTATCAATGAAGCTCCTCGTCTTGGATCACAGACATCCATCCGCTGCGTTTTAACTTCTGATCTGTGGAATCTCTCCTCAGAGCGACGGGACCGGCCCGTTTGATCAGAGGAGCTGCTGACGGGAAAACTCCGACACACAGAGGAAGAACCAGCATGAAGACAGATGCCTTTAATGTGTGGACTGGCTGCAGCTGCGAGGGATGCATTAAACCAACGTGTCTGTTAGCAAAATAACTCATAAACCGCTGGATGAGTTTTAATGAAACTTCCAGGAAATATTCATCGGATGAACGTCTACAGATTAACTTCTGGAGGGAACCTCAGTCAAGATGGCCGCTGCAGCTAACCAAGCTTAGCAAACAGAAAAAAGATTCTAATTCAGACTTTTTATTTGTCTTCATTCTTATGCAGCATCTCATAAACTGTGTCAGCCCTCAGAGTGTGTGTTTGGGATGACTTTCAGCTGCTGCCACACCAAGTTTTAGCTCAGTATTTGAAAGCATTTCATTTAGCTTTTAGCTAACTTTTAGGCTTATTTGGCTAGCATTTTGTTCCTTTTAGCTTCTAGCTAACCTTTACTTTTAGCTCGGTTTTTTGCTACTTTTAGCTCACCTTTTCCTGTTTTTAGTGTTTCACAGGTTTTAGCTGTCATTAAGAATTATGTTCTTATTAGCTTTTAGTTCACTTTTTGCTACTTTTAGCTTCTAGCTAGCCTTTTTCTATTTTAGTGTTTTGCAGGTTTTAGCTGTCAACTAGCACTTTGTTCCTTTTAGCTTCTTGACAACCTTTAGTTACTTTTAGTAAGTGTTTAGGTGTTTTTAGCTTCCAGCTAGCCTCTCTCTACTTTTAACTTCTAGCTTGTCTTTTCTTTATTTTAGCTTTTACTAATATTTTTCTATTTCAACTTGGTTTGCTGCTTTAAGCTGGCACTTTGTACTTTTAGTGTACCTGCTGCTACTTTTAGCTAATGTTCTTTTAATATATGTATTTAATACAGTGTGAGTTGTAACCATTTTGTGTTTAAGGTTGATTAGCTGTGGTGGCCATCTTGTGCTGACTCTGGGTATTTATTGAGCTGAAGTTTAATTAAAAACTGACCTATGGATAAGGAGATATTTTGCTAACAGACACAAGCATCACTAATAAGCCAGTGGAGGCAGTGAATAAAAAGGCCCTTTAAGGAGGTTCTGATGGTTTGGTCATGGCTGACCCACAGCTTCGTTTCAGATCCTCACAGACAGAAGTGAGGATGGTGGCAGCTGGACTCCCGGTCCAGACCCACATTGGTCTGGACAAGTAAACCAGCTCGACCAGCCTGCTAAAAACCTTTAAAAAGACTGATGGAATTTCACCATTAAGGTATTCAGTCTCTTCACAGAAGCACCTTCACTCGTTTCCGTGTCAGTGGGACAGGAAGTTCAGTGCTGTGGCCGTTACTATGGCAACCAGGTTCAAGGACACGAGGGCGAAGAGGTGCTAAAGGAACAAGATCTGTCCTACAGATTCAGGACTTAAGATAATTTCCCCGAGTCAAAAAAAAAATTCTCTCTTTAGTTTCTGTCTCTGCTGCTGGATTATATTTTTATTTTTTCCTTCCAAGAAGAATCGTTTCACTCAACAGTTCTTCAGATTTTTTGGAGGTTTTGGAGTTTCTCTATGGACTTCAGCTGCTATTTGTTATTTTCAACTATAATGCTTTTATTTGTGTGTGTGCATGTCTGTTAGCAAAATACCTCATGAGCATTAAAATTAAATATTCATTGGATTTACCTCAGAACCAAATCAATTCAAAATGGCTGCCACAGCTGATCAGAATATAGCCAACACAGAAATGAATAAAACCCAGTCGATTTTACAGATACTGAACTAAAATTCAGCATGGTAGTAGCTGAGAGTCATCATCAACGCAAACTCTGAGCATGAAATCGATTTTCAACATGAAATGATCTTTGAGACGTGAAAGGTGGATTCTGTCAAACAAATCATAGCCTTTTTTTAATAACAAAGAGAATCAAACTGTTTTTATCTGTTGGGAACAAAGAGACTAAAATTCAATAAAATGTTTTTTTTTTACCCATTCCTTGAGTTGTACTAGCCTTTTTTTCATTATATTAGATTTAGAATGTGCCTATGAATTTATTTAAAAAGCAGCCAAATTTGAAACTTTGTTATAAGGTCTGGAGAAAACCGGGTCCGTTAAAGAGGACAGTCTGAAGAAATGAGGACTGGATCAGCAGTTCTGGCTCAGGTTCTGCAGGTGTGGAGGTATTAATCAGATCTGCAGCAGAGCAGGAAACACCTCATCTCTCTTTATTCTCCTCTTCATTTGCATTTTCTCGTTAAAGCCATCATCTGTCAGACAGAGGAGGTGTCGGGGAGCATGCTCAGTCCAGGTCCAGCCAGGACCCGGTCCTGTCAGCACCCCGTTACAAACACCTCCCATCTTTTTTTTTTTTTTTTACCTTTCCCATCAGGCTCACCTCCCCGCGAGGGAGCCATGACCACCTCCTGTGTATACATTACACACCACCTCCTGCACCGACCAATCAGGAGCCGGAGCAGGGAGGCAGACTTGGGAAGCACATAGTTACAGCGGCGGATCCATACATTTGGACCCGGACTGGGACCAGGAGGTTCTGTCCTGAGGGGTCGTCCCCGAGCGGGCCGGTCCACCTCACCAGGTGGACTCACGGTGGAGAACAGATGATGTTAGGTGATGATGATGATGGACATAAATGAAAGGTCGTTTAGCATCCCTGGGGACAGGCCAGGACGTGGTTGCCATGGCAGCAGGAGGTGTCTTCACCTGTCTCCGAATTAAGACAAAGATCAGCAGATCTGAATAAAACACACACACACCTCTTCATCCTCCTCCTCCTCCTCCCTGAGGCGCCATGCAGCACTCAGGATGAACCCACAAACCCTGACGTCTCAGTATGAGGTGTAAAACACACCCTGCATGCATGCACGCGCTCTGCTGGTGCACAGGTGTGTGTGCTTCCTTCATGCAAAGGTGGGAAAATGAAAATCTGATCAACTCACCTTTCACTTGACTCTCGTATTCTTGCAGGATTTCTTTGTCCTTCTTGCTTTTGTTTAAGTTTGACATGTCTGCTCGGCGGGTGGACACAGACTCAATTCATGGAAGATGGAAACAATTAAATAAAATGAAATAAAATTTAATTCCTTCCGCGCGCGCCGCCCGAGGCTTCTTCTGCACCCGCACACATGCTCCTTCATCCATCCAGTGCCGCAGCCGCTCAGTGGCCCCGCGCGCCTCCACGCTGAGGAGCAGCAGGAGGAGGAACCACACACGCGCTCAGAGGAGTCCGTTTGATGTCGTCTTCACCCCACCGTAACCTTTCACACACTGACACACACACGGTGCGTGCTCCTTGCACTGGTCCTCCGCGCGTGCACTGCAGATAAAAATGCTAAATGAATGACACGCGACTGAGCAGATGGGTGTGTCCGCAATGTGGGCGGGGCTACGAGCTTGACTGACAGCTGAAGCGACCAGTCACGGGACTTACTGTGAAATAGTTTCATTAGTACTTCTTAATATTTCTAACATAATTTTAAAATAAAGTTTATATGGATTATAATGGTTGCATTAAATGTTTATTATTTATACATATTTTTTTCACAGAACTTATAGGAATGCATATTATGGTCATCTTTTTAAAAGATGGCTGCCACAGCTTGTTTTCTCAGTGCGTTTTCAAGATGACTCTCTGATACTACCACACCAAATTTCAGCTCAGTATCTGTAAATTTCCCAGAGTTACAGACATTTTTGTCTTTGCCAATGTTGATTAGCTGTGGTGGCCATCTTGAATTGGTGTGATGCAAATTTTTAACCAGATTTAAATAAAAATCTCGTGATTATTTCTGAGTTTCATTAAAATCCGTCCAGTGATTCATAAAGCAGTTTGCCAATCACACTGTAAACCCAAATGTTGATTCTACTAAAAATTACTGAGTTCATTTTACTTAAAATTGTCTAATATGTGAACATTACTTGTTATTTTTCAGTAAACTGAACTTTTTTATGACCTTTTTTATTGTTATTGTGTTTTTAAGGCTAAAGAACAGCTTCTACTAAAGTTAACTGAGTTTACATGACCTAAATATGTATCATTTTGTTACATTAATAATTAATTCTGAGTAAACTGTACTTTTTTATTAGTCTATTTTATTGTAATTATATGTTTGAGCTCAGACAACTTAATTTTAGTTTTATAATTAAAGTTTTACTCCCATTTAGGGCTAGTGCCCACCACTGATTCTGACTCATGGTTTCAGTTTACAGGCAAAACAAGAAACTGTAATATCAGTTTTAAACAGAAACTGAATAAGAATGTATTGAGAAAAAACAAAGTCCACACTCAAAACTATTGATAAAAAGTCAGAAAAATTTTTTTTAGATGTTTTCCCATGATCCTTTGCAGCCAGGACATCATTCAGTCACAGAGTTTTATTTCCAGAGTTTGTTGCAAAATATTAAAAACGTATAAGAAGACAGACATATTTGGTTTAATCTGAGGCATATAACTTGATAATATTTTTTCACTTTACCACAGAATTTTAAGTTGAATCAACTTGTTTTTCTTTACAGTGTAGTACATTCAACTTAAATATTTAATTCCGTTCCAAGAGAGACTTAAGTACATTGAACTTAATCCACTGCACTAGTTCTTCATTACTTAAAAATTTGAAGGCAACGAGTTACCTTGCTTTTTCCGGGTTTACAGTGCAGGGTTGACATCAACAGCTAAAACACACAATTTTGTTCAGAACTTTGCCATGTGTTAGTGTTCAAAGTTTGCGCTAAGACTCTCAGCTACTACCACAAACAATTTTGGCTTAATATAAAACTGACTAGGTTATCAGCATTGTTGGTTTTTTACTATGCCTCTTTGGTGTGGTGGCCATTTTGAATGATATTGACTCTAAAAGTTAATTAATTATAGTTAATTATTCAATAATTACTTTTAGTGAAGCCATAAGTCAATAAACATTTAAATAAATAAAAAGCAGGCAAATAAATTAAAAAAATATCATTGTAAAGTTAAATACAGGGAAATTGGACTGTTCCATTTTATAGCCGAAAATTGGGGGAGGATTGTTTAGCTTACAAACTCAGACATGGACTCTACCAATAAGAAGTACAACCAAAATCTAGGAGATTAAAATCTTTTCATGTTTTATGCTTACCACAATAATACATGTTACAAAACGTGTTTAAATTATTGTATGATTTCAGACAAACACCCAAAAATAAAAAAAACTGGACCGTACCATTGCTGATGTAGCGGATTTTGAACTACGTCTCAGTTGCTACGGTTTTGCTGCTAGCTAAACTGACCTAAATAAATCCGCTTTCACCGTCAATATTTCAGCAAAGTAGACTTAAAGTAAGTAAATAATTAAATTAATACATTAATTAAATTATTAATTATAATTTAATTGGGTTATACTTTGGTTTTTCTTTCAAAGTTTTCAAATTAAAAAGGGTCGAAGTGTGAGGGTGAATGTTAGCTTAATTTAATTAGCTAATGAAGTAAGCTAGCTGCTTTTTAGACTTATTTTTATTAAACTTTGTTAGTTTACTAAAGTTTGTGAGAGTTGTAGCTGTTTTGTAGTAATGTTTAGACTTGAATAATGTCTACATATTGACTAATAAAAGCCATTTTGTCTCGATTTTTCATTCAGTAATTGTTAATATTTAATTTTTTATGTAAATAACAGAGTAAAATACATTTAAATGTTTTTTGTACCAATAATATTAAACACACCAAGTAAAAACATGAATTAAATAAAAGATCTAATAATTTAACTAGATAAATTCTTGACTAAATGAATTAGTGTAACATTAGTTATGTATTGTGTGTTAACTCGCTCACATAGGCACAGACACATACACAATAAAATTAATTATTTAAGGGAAAAGTAAAAACAGATATAAAGCCCAACTAGAAATGGTTATAAAACAAAAATAAATATTTTATTTGTGGCTCAAGAACTCTACATGTATGTTTTCTGCTGTGTCAGGTAGATTTTAAATCTGCTGCCTCATCTTTCCTTCCTCTTTATTTTCAGTCCTCCTTCCTTTCCCTTCATATTCTTAATTTCTTGTTCTTCATTCCATCTATCTCCATTTTTTCCTCTTCTTCTTTTTTTTCATCTTTTCCATCTTTTTTTTTCTCATAATTTTTCTTTCCTTATTTTCTTTCTTTTGTTTCATACTTATTTTATTCTTCTTTTCTCTTCCATCCTTCTACAAGAACCATTCTTCCTGTCCTTTCTTTTTCTTTTCATTTTTTCCTTCCTGTTTCCGTCTAATGTTCCATATTGGGCCTGTATAAACATTATGATGCTGAGTTGGTGTAATTTTAAGTAAATATTAATTTTGGTACATCCATCAAAGCCAAATAGTTTGTTTTTATTTTATTTACCTATGTCTCAATAGATAAACAGTTTGCATTAATAACTGTAGTTAATCTGTTATTAATCAGATGAATATAAATATTGATCTATTTAACTTCAGATCTTCACCTGGAGCGGCTCAGCAGGACTGGATCTGTGTTCAGGTGAGTGGACACAGCAGCGGAGACACTGTGAAGGTAAACATGGAATATTTAGAATTTTATTGATGTTAAATTATTGATAAAACCATGTGGAATTGGGTTGTTACATAAAAAACACAATTAGGACCTTTCTGTTTGTAGGATTCTGTTTCATAGTTTGATAAATAAATCTAACAGCTCTGTTTTTATTTTCATCAACTTCGATCTCTCAAAGGAGACGATCTCCAAGGCCTACAGGTATCAAGCTGCAGACAAACATACATGCTGTATATAATGTACAGTTAAGGTTAAAACGAGCTGTTTGGGTTTTTAAGGTGCAGCCTGGAGACCACCTGGGTCCAGACCACCCCTCATAGACTGGGTGAGTTGATGCAAACGTGCACTGAACAGATAAAAACACCCAGGATGAACCTACTTTTCATCATTGTTTTATCAGACGAACAGATTGACTGAAAGAAACTGATTTATTTTAGTCCATAAGATTATTTTCAAGAAAAAACGTGACATTAAATACTTCTGTGGTGTTGATGATCGTTCTGACCAGACCTGCTGTAACTGTCTTCTGTCACGTTGATGGTGGGCAATATGTGACCATGTTTCTATGTGGTGTGGTCTGTTCAGTTTGTAGATCTCCAGAAAACATTATTTACTTTTTATTTGAATGAATGAAGTAAAGATTTGTGACCTTAAGGATAGAAAACTGACAGCAAAAAGCTTGATTGCAAGTTAAACTCAGATTAAAGGTGCATTTAGTGCCTTTAACAAACAATTAGAAGAAAAAGTAGATCTTTTTCATTTCTAAGTTTTCCTTCTTGGGGTTTTCTTTTAAAATATTTACATCAAAAACTGATATATATTTTTTATCACTTAACAAAACTGTCATTGTTTTGTCTGTTTGTCTATCAATAAAGAATCTCCAACAAAACAAATTATATTTAGAGTCAAACATGAACCTGAACCATCAGCAGGAAGGTGGTCAGTGATCAGTTTAAAACAGATTCATGTGTGTCTGTCTCCACCTTGAGGCTAAATGTGATAACACAGCACTAACTGCAAAATCATCACTTTTTTATTTTTTCTTCTGCCCAACCTGAGCACAAGTATGGAAATGTTATTCGATCATTGTCCCTCAGCACACCTGATTTGTCTCCTTCTTCCACTAATCTGTGGTGGTGTTGTGGAGGCATCAGGTCCAGGAGAGAAAACCAGACTTCTAGAACAGATTTATAATCCCTCCAGAGAGGTCTGGGTCTGACCCGTAGTCTCGTCCCAGTGAGACATGTCTGTAAAACCTCCACATGGAGGCGTCCTGATCAGATGCTGGAATCTACTGAAGGATGAAAATAATAAACTTAATTAAAACCATTGACCTGTGGCTTAACTCCACATAAAGAGAATGAACAGAACACACACTGACAGTTTTCTGCAGGTTGTACAGCAGGTGTATGAAGGTAAAACTACCAGCAGGTGGCAGCAGAGCACCTCTGATTTACTTCTTGATCCAAACACGATAATCATAAAGACTTAGTTCAGTTTTTATCTTCATGAGCTTAAATTAAAGTGTTTCTCTAAAAGGATCAAAATGAAAACAGTAAAAAGAGATCTGTCTGTACTTTTGTAGCTGTTTTGTGTTAATTTTGTATTTTTTAACAGCCTCGGGATTGAGAAATAGGATGATTATACAGACTTGTGTCACAGGTGCTGGTTTTATTTACAACATCCTGTTTATGTTTTGTCTTCATGTGTTGATGTTGTCATATGCTTTGTCATAATTTTGTAATTCAGAGGTTTTGTTGGCCATTTTGTGTTGTGTATTGTGCCCTTTCAAGTGAAATTGTGGTTGTTTGTGTTTTGTGTTGTACTTTCTGTCTGTTTATTGGTTTTTCTCTGTTGTTGTATCAATACAATATGTCAATATTGTAATTATTTGTGCAATGGTGCTTTTTATATCTTGTCAGATTTGTTTTTATTCTTTTGGCTTTGGTTGCAATTTTCTTATTTGTTTCTTTCGTTTTTGTTTGTCTGCTTCTTACATAAAGCAGAACTGTTCCTTTAATTCACAGAAAAATACCCTTCCTTTTGTCAGTGCCCTCTTTTATAAAGACCAACTGCTGCCTGAGAGCAGTAATAAGGTATAAAAAGTCATTTGTGTCCTGCAGCTACACACAGTCAGAGCATCCATTAACAACCACAGACTTAATGATTCTGTTTGTTGTAAAGTTTCCTGTTTAGATTTATTTCTCTTGTGCAGGAAAACACCAAGCAGAGTCTGTGAGTCTGACATCCAGGGCCTTTAAATGTTTAGACCTCGAGTCCACAAGGACAGGGGGTCACCAAACTTTGATTACCTTTAGTTTGAAAAACATTTGGAAAGAAGCCATCTGTGTTGTTTTGGTGCTGGCTCAAGAGGAGAAGTTTAATCTGAGTTTTGTTCACGAGTGAGGGGACAGTAGGGCCAGATATTAACAACCATCAGCACAGCTTCCTCAGTATTTAGACTCTGGTGTGATGAGGAGGGAGCTGGACTCTGTATGTGTGTGGTTATGAAAAAATATTGTTTTTGTCCTAGCACGTATTCAACCCAGTTTGGCTGTTAGTAAAATATCTCACAAACCACTGGATGGATTTTAATGAAACTTTCAGAACTTTATCATTGGGTGTACATCATTGATGTCCATAGCTAACCAAAAAGTTAGCTTCACTAACTAATCTGCTAAACAGATTACAAAATTAGCAGAAGCTAATGCTAACTGCTAAGACGACTATCGGCTGAAGACTGCGGGGACTGATACAAACCTGTTAGTTTTCTATTGGTTTAATTTGAAAATGGGCGGGATCATCTGTGGCGAGTCGGCCAATCCAAACCAGAGTTCTAGCTCTGTCTAACTTGTGATACTTCCAGTTTACCCCTTTCAAAATAAAAGCAGTTATTTGATGCAGTTTCATAAAAACAGTTTGAAATTAATCAAACAACAAATAGAAAATAGTTTTTCTACCATATTTTATATGTAGTCAGTTTTATATTTGTTATTTAAATATTGTTACATGTTTATTTCTTTTTGACGCTCTTAACTGCTAAAGATGCTACGTGCTAACACACACGTCCAGCACTGCTTGTAAGACAAGATCATTTTTATTTAATTTAGGATAAACGGCATAAAAATTGAGCTTTTACACTTGTGAATTTTTAGTGGACTTAAAATTAGCAGAACGTAATTTAGTGGAAGCTAATCCACTTAGCAAAAAAGCTAATTTACTAAATGAGAAGCTAGTTCTGGCGTTTCAAAAAGGCTGTAATTCAGAGAGTTTTACAGATTTTGAGTTAGAATCAGTGTGGTTCTCCTGAACCAGACCAAGCATAATGTTTTTTCACAGTTTGACCAAAACAATTGCAACTTTATAGTTTCTTATCATAAGATGATTGTAGTCTAAAAGTCTGGCATGAAAAGCTTCAGGCGATATGCGTTCCTTCTGAAACCCAGCAGACTGTTTAGTCCTGGTTGTTTTCTCTGCACCAACCTGTTCCCACTCGCTTTAAGCATTTAAACTCTCCCCAACCTTTGACCTCCAGAGTCATCCCTGTCCTCCTTCCTTCTCATGTCGAGCCTTTTTACTCTGACATCAGTTCCCCCCGGTGGTTTTCATTCAGCCGAGAGAAGCGAACAAACACCAAACTGTTCAGAGAAAAAGCAGCGTCTGACGGCAACGCAGCTGTAGGTCAGGGCCGAGGATGCTGAAAAGTTGTTTTTTTGTTTTTTTCATATAATTATCTTGTTTTTATTGTTGGAAATAAAAACCTTTTCAGTTTTCTTCTGAGTCAGGATCAATGGTTCTTTTTTGGTTAAACCTTGAACGTTCAAGTTCTCAGAAATCCATTCTCAGTTTTTTAGTTTTCTTGCTCGGATGCTCCTTGGTTTAAAAAGAAGAATATATTTATTGTTATTTTTGCCTGACAGCGTCAACAGAATTTGATCTCAACATAAAAACTTCATTTATTTACACACTTAATGAACAACAGATGCAAATTTAGTGATTAAACAAGCTTCTACTGAAGTTAAAATATTCAGCTGTAAATCTTAAATTTGTTTTGAACTGTTTAACTGGAAAAGACTTTCAGATTCATTTCAATGTATTGTTTTGTCTTGGAGAGAACTAGTCAAATCTTTGATCAATCATTTTCTTTTTAGGCTTTTTCCTCCAATCTTTGTAAAAACATTGAAAATCATTTAAAAACGATAAAGTTTCTGCTGCTCCCATCAACCTGCTTCAGACGTTTTCCACACATATGAGCGGGTATTTGAAAGAAACGAGGTTAAACCTTCTGAACAGCCGAGCTAAAACTCTCACGCTGCTCTTATTATTTCCACATGTACCAAACTTTAACGTTATTACACTCAGCTTTCCTCACGGCGAGGCTTCAGAAACGAGAGGCGTGGAGAGGAAAAGGATGAGAGATGATTTAAACCTAATAAGAAAAAACAATCCTCGTTAATTCATTTCTTTTATGTTGTATTTGGATTGTAAGTGGGATATTCACCGGCTGTACAAAAACACATTCCACACACATTAAAGACGAGCTTCTGCAGGTTTAAATTAGAAAATAAATATAAAAACACTTGAGAAGTAAAGAGTTCGGTGAAAACATCCACTTCACAGAAATCTTTGTTTCTCAGATGAATCATCAGTACTTAAACGTCCTTGGCTTTTTTTATTTCAAATAATTCTTTAAAAGAAGGAAAGTTATATTTTTCTTCACTTTGAAGGTTTGATTTGTTGCCGTCATAACATTTTGAATAAAACCTCTTAAATTTTTGCTTTTTTTCAACATTTGAACCATTTCAACTCTTTTTTTTTAAACCCTTTAAACTCCAAGTTCTTTGGGTTTTTATCAGAGTGGTAACTTATTTACAACAAAATAAGTTAAATCTGTGAACTCACATTTCCCTCGAGGCAAAACCTCTGATAGTGATCAAGACTTTAATGTCTTCTCTTCACTTTGGTTCAGATACTCTGATCTGACATGATCCGTGTTTTATTACCGTCGCTCTCAGGCAGCAGGAGGAATTCACTGAGGTTCTGTCTTTTCTCATGTTTAGAAAAATGCTTAAGTGAGGATAATTACTAATGTTTTTTCCTCAACTATCAGTTCCTCACCTGCTTCAAAGGTTCATCACCTGAATGCCTTTGAACCATTCAGTAGCAGCAGATACTGAACTGGAACCACAAACTGACTCTGTTATTAGCTGCTGGTTGCTTTTCGAACCCTGCAAACCACTCAGGAGTAACCACATTATGTTTATATGAGCCCTGAAAGCACAATTAAACAATCCACATAGAAATAAATCTTACTCTGAGCTGGAGTACAGCCACCCAGTTTCTTATACCTTTAAAAACATTTTAAATGTGACTTATACCCAGAGCTTACCTGTACCAGACATTATCCTGTACACTAATAACTTTGTAAAAGGGAGGAACACAACGATTCACTCACCTGTTCGTGATTAACCACCATCATGATGATGATGAACTGACAGATCACACTTTGCTCTGAATCACCATCTTTGTTTTAAAATTAATACTTCAGTGGCTAATAAGTCTAATCCACAAGTGTCCTCTTGATGGACATTCTGAACTAACAGGCTGTGTCTAAATTCAGGGGCTACTCAGTCTCCACATATCAACCTGGTCTAGGTGGGCCGGGTCCTTGGTAGACCGCGAAGACTGGAAAAAAGTTTCTGTGAATTTGGACGGTTTAGTCTTCTGCTTTATTCCTGCCCTTACCCCGGCGTATGTCCTATTGCCTAGCAACCGTGGGGACGCTAAACAGAAGCAAAAATAGATCCAAAATATCAATATATTAGTATTGTAAATGTTATAAAACAAAATGATCTTAAAGGCAATAATTGAAGAACTAATGGGCCCTCTGTAGGTGCAGGTTTATTTCTCTACACCAGCTTGTTTCATTTTTGACAAGAATAATAATAAAAACATCAACAACACAACGGCTTGAAACTTTTAATATTTATACCGCCAGATTATTGTTTAAAACTGTTCTCCTTTCTCTTGCTTTGTCCGCCATTACGAGCAGAAAAAAATCTCCGGTCGGCCCGCAATGCATGATGGGATATGGTGGGCTGAGAAGGATCCATCGGACCCGTCCCTCAATTCGGGGTAAAGGGAGGACGTATTTGTGGGCCGCATCGGAGGAGTCTTTGAATTTGGACAGCCTCCGGCTTGGCGCTGTGACGTAAGCAGCCGACAAATTCGGCCTTCGGAGGACGCAGCACCTGAATTTGGACACAACCTCAGAATCTTTAGTCAGAGCAGCATGGCGTTGCTGAAGGAAGTGTCTGTTGTTCTTAAGCCCCCGCGGAACACGAGGAACCGTTAAAGGCAATCCAAAGCCCTGGTCATGACCACGTAATGCAGCCACATCTCATTTCTTATTAACACCCTCTGGACCCTTTGAAGTTGCAAGGAGTAGTTAAAGGAACGTCCCTTAAAAACACAGAGACATCGTCATTAGGAATTTGTTACTTTGATGTAACGTCGTATAGTGATAGTGAGTGACTCTATCTTGTAACAGACTTTTTATTTTTAATGATTGTTAAAGAAGATCAATAATCCTACTGAATTTAGTCCTTTGGGCTGTTCCATCTTCAGGGGTCTCCACAGCGATTTACCCTTCTCCACCTTGCTCAGTCCTCTCAGGCTTTTAGGCAGGATTTTGGAAGAAGGTGTCATTTCTTTAAGACAACCTGTTCCTTCTGGCTTCTTAAAATAATTGCACTAATGTATTTAGGGGAAACTAAAACAACTTAGGGACAGAACTGCAGACCGGTGTCGCAGAGCTAAAGAAGGCGACGGAAAACTGAACAGGGTGTTGTTAGCTAAATGCCCGTCTCTGTGTCCCCAGTCCTGTCCAGCTACCCCCATGTCCTCATATCTCTTTGTCTTTTCCCTGGCAGCTGCATCTCTAACATCTGAAACTGTAAACTGTAGTTATTGCTTCATTACTCACCTCCGCCCACACCGCACAAGCCTTGATCTCTTTGTACCCACCTCAGCAGCTGCCCCCATGTTTTTGATTTAATCTGCTGGAGTACTCTTTTCAGATGAAGACATGCCGATCAGATGCACCTGTGTAGAAAAATACAGCTTATTGTTCTAAAACTAATAGAAACTAAACTGAGAAGAGTTGGAGACAACAGCTGTGAAGAATAAATGAAGAACTTGTCACCATCAGTTGCAGGGTTAGGGATGGATCTGGATCTGGCATTTCCAGTTTTGATCATCAGTTCCTGAACATTTTCAGAGAAATGTTTGTTTGTTCAAGTTTAACTCTGACCTTTGACTCCTTCAGCCATGAAAAGGGCTCCAAAACTCAAAAGAAAGGCAGAGTGTTGTTTTGACCTGTAACAAACCGTTTCAGTTTGTGATTTATAGGTTTTTCTTCTGTTGCAAAGACTCCATCTGTTTCTGTTCCTTTAGTCAAATCTTTAAAAAATAAATCCAGTTCTGTTGGATTTTTATCTTAAAATAACAGTTCGACGAACAGAAAATACAATTTTAGCTCCAACATGGTGATTCCCAAAGCAAACTGGAAAAACAGAGGTGGGGACTCGAGTCATTAATATAATGACTTTAGACTTGACTTGAAAAACTGTTCAGAGACTTGTGACTTGACTTGGACTTTTACATCATATGTAGTATGTCATATTTCATATTTGAGCTGTGCAGTATAGAAGTGCAATATTAAAAAGATTTTTTACTTTGTAAGTTCAGCTGCACGTGTTTCATCATGATTTGAGATAAATACAAATTTGAAAAAGAGCACAAGGTCTAATATTTACATTTAACTTATAACTGCAACATTGTAAAAAAAGACTCGAAAGGACTTGAAATTTTAAGTTTCAGACTTGAGACCTGATTCTGTACTTGAGAATAAAGACTTGAGACTTGCAAAACAATGATTTGGTCCCATCTCTGTTGAGAAATCTTAATATAATATAAAGTTTGGTCATTTAAAAAACAAAAGAGATTTCCTGCTTTAAAAGAAGAGAATCTAGATTCTTTAAATATAGTGAAAAAAAATCCAATAATAACCTGCTTGTATCTTGAGTTTAGGTGTTTATGCCTCAGTTATTCATGTAAACTATAACTATGGAGGTAATTTAGTTTTTTTATTATTCAATCAAACAAAAAAGCAGCTTCAATCCAAAAAAAAAAGAAAAAGCAGAAACTTTTGGTTGAATCTCAAACTTTTGGTTGACTCTAAGTTTTTGTTTGAACTCAAAAACGTTTTGAACTCGGAGAACGTGAACATCTGGGGCGGGATTTAAGGAGCAACTATGTAAGACGCGTCCCTATTGGTTAGTGCGTACTGGAGCGGTTTCCTGTCGTCTCTCCCTCTTCATGTTTGACCTTCGACCCCAACGCAGTGCAGTTCTGGTCAGGAGGACAAGGCCGCTACCAGAACTGCGCTGCGTTATGTTGAAGTTTTTTGATTAAAGCTCCTTTTTGTTTAATTGAATAATAAAAAAAACTAAATTACCTCCATACTATAACTGGCTTAAAGACACAAACATTCTAATGAAAATGGTCAAGGTTAGAAGTTTCCTTCAGAGCGTCGATCGAAATCAAAGTTCTGAGTAAAGTTTGGCTCCTCAGATAACCGCCTCAGGACCCAACATCTGACATCCATCTCTGTTATTCATCATGTTTGCTGCACAAACAAGCCTGAGAGATTATCAGCTCTGCTCACATAAACACCAGAGTGGATTCAGCCGACAGGGAGAGATGCATCCTGCTGCAGAAAAACTGTCAAACACAAGCAGCACATGAGTTCAAGGCTCTGTGTGTGTGTGTGTGTGTGTGTGTGTGTGTGGGTGGGTGGGATATTTTCCTTCAGTCGGGGGCCACATTGCTGGAGGTTTAATATCTGTTCAATTAGAGACATTAATCATCACGCAGCATTAAAGCTGCTCAGAGGATGACTGGTGTGTTTTTAATGGTAGGATGAAGAAAACAGTTTGTTTAACTGAGATAAAACGATGGCTCCGACGCAGAACAACGATGAACAGAATAACAGAGGCAGAGTTGTTCTGTGTGGGAATATCAGATTCTGCTTTGCTCTCCGTCAGAGCCAGCAGACGGGCTCCGGATCTGCAGGATGATATTAATCGCTGTGTCAACACTTAGTCTATTATTCAGTAGAATCTGACAGGAAGCTGTCAGACACAACAGAAAGTTATTCTACTTCTTTTTATTCACTCATCATCTGTTTTGGACAGAATCTACGAGTGTGGATTAATGGGTTTGTGCCTCAGAGCTCAGCTTGATGTATGGATGTCCTGATCACACTCTGATCGTCCTCAGTGTTTCA
Source organism: Cynodonichthys magdalenae (assembly GCA_031762555.1). Taxonomy (NCBI): domain Eukaryota; kingdom Metazoa; phylum Chordata; class Actinopteri; order Cyprinodontiformes; family Rivulidae; genus Cynodonichthys; species Cynodonichthys magdalenae. The sequence goes on along the minus strand of JARVJO010000180.1, from coordinate 1,502,903 downwards.
CTAAACCCAATCCTTCATCTCATGTTCGTTAGCTCTTCCTTCATATTTCACTCGCAAATGAGTTCAGGCTGTTGAAGCGTTCGTGTCGGAGCTAAGAGCCAAAACTGTGAGGAGACGTCCGAGTGGCGCAGATTTCATAACAATTAAAAACACACAGAAAGGAACAAAACAAAGAAGTGAAAATGAAACAGCAAAAACACTGAAACACAGTTCAATTCAATAATGCTTTATTAATCCTAAAGGGAAATTAAATGTAACTCATGTTATCCTGGTTTCTTCAAAGCTGTTCTTCAACCACAAAAAATGATTCAGTTAAATCAAAACCAGAGGTTTACAGTAACTAAGTAAATGTACTTAGTTACTGTATTTAAGTCATTTTTTTTTTTGAGGATTTGTAATTTTACCAAGTATTTTTTAAAATCGTTACATTTACTTTTATTTCTTTACATTTAAAACCTAAATATTATACTTTTACTTCTGTACCTTAAAGTTCAACAACTAGTAACTCGTTACAAATTAAAATCTGAACTCATCACTAAATGAGTTGTTTATGTGCTCTAAAAAATGAAATGTTGAATTTACTGAACCAAGTCTGGTTCCACTAAACCCAGCAGAGTTCAGTAAATTCAACACTTTATTTCTTGAGTGTGTAAAAATACTTTTACTTTCCTGATTTTTGTGAGTTTTATGACTTTTAAGTCTTTCATCAGTGAAACTTGTTACCAAAGTCATTTTCTGTTTGGCTATTTTTACTTTTACTTAGTTATTTTTTCAACTACTTTATAGACCTCTGAGCAAAACGTAAAACAAGAACAGATTAAATAAAAAAAACACAAAAAGAAACAATAATTACATTTAGAACCAAATAAAAACTTGAGCCTTATGAAATAAAAACACGACTTAAAGACATATAATTCAAATTGTTAACTTAATTCTTGCTGCTAACACTGATTACACTTGTTTTATTAAATGAAAATGTATTTTATAAAGGATTTTCCTCTTGTTTGTTCTGAAAGAAGAGATTTCATCAACATTTCTCATGAACTATAAAGAACTTCAGTCCTACATACATGTGGAACAACACGTCTGTGAAAACTCTTAAATATATTCAGTTAAACTTAAGAGTTAACAAATGAAACTGTGAAGCTGCGTTCCTCCGTGTGAACCTGTAATAACCCGTTGATGATGTATTTAATCTCCCTCTCGGAGATTGTAAAAACGCAGCTGCTTCGTCACAGATCTGACATTAATAAAGCCAACCGTCCGTCACATCCAATAAGAAGCAGGTGCTGATCAATCACAAACCTCCCGTCGGTTTTTACTGCCGCTCTTCTCCAGACCAAACGCGTCTTTTCCAAACATTCCAGCAGTCCCGGTGCAAGGATCACACGGGACCAGCATGTGTGAAATCATCTAAACCGAAACCAAAGCCTCCAAATCCCACGGCTCTCCGGGTCAGAGCGAGTATGCTTGTGAAGCCAGGTCTCACCAGGACCAGAACAAACAAGAGCTGGTTTTATCTCAGAGCTCTGATAATCCTTCCAGCAGAGTGACTAAACCCCTGGAGTGTCGAGTCCATCGTTACAAACTCTGATTTAAGGGGAAATATCTCAGGAGCTACTGGCTCTGGTCCAAACCAGTCAGCTGTTCGTGTCCTCCAGAATAACTCCTGGTCCATCGGCAGGTGGTCCAGCACTTTATGAACAAATACAGGCTAAAGTGATTAGAGTCGATCATTTCATTTATTGTTTTTTATATCATACTTACCTCAACATTTATTATAATAAAACATATAGTTCCTCGCTTTGATTGGTTGGTTCATTAATCATGTGTTGGGGATTAATCTCAGCTACTACCACAAAGAATTCAGCTCAATCTGTCAAACTGACTGATTTAGAGTCATTTTTGTGTTGAAGATTCATCAGCTTGAGATGCGTTCAGCAAAAATCTGAAAGCGTAGAAGCTTTAAGCCAGACTGCACAGGTGTTTTTAACTAAATGTTCAGAGTTTATACAGGAAGACAAAAAACTCTCCAGCCAAAATAAAAAAGTCTAATCTGAATCCTCAGTGCCGAATAACATCAATCTGGTCTATAAATCTGCTCAAAAATATCAATAAAAAAAGACTTAATAAAAGTTGTTTTGGTTTTGCCAGAGTCCCACATTTGGAGAATAAAAAGGTTTTTTACGATTCTCAGAGCTGAGAAGCTGCGACGACAAAACTATAATTTAAAAAAGTGAAATTGTTGAACAGAAGATGGTCCCATCTCATGACACCACTGAGCTGTTGATTTACAGCCGAGGGTTGAGCTTGAACTATTTTTTAGTTGATTTCAGTTTGATGGAAGTGAAGTTTATGGTGCAACAACTCTTTAGTTACAAACCATTCTGTACCAAAGTTAATATATCCACTTATTTTAACCACTTCAATGAATGAGCCTCTGAAGAACAAACCCTGGATATTTAGTCTGTTAAAGTGGAGGACGTCCTCTACACTTTGACCTGACCAACATGGCCGACCTTAACAGGAGCTAAGCTTCTTTTCATCGAGGTCACACAAACCCCCCTGAGCAAAACAAGGAACGCACTCAATGTAAACAAAGCGCTTCATGTCAGCTCTTCTATTAACGTTTCCACTGTTGACCCATTTTCAGTCACTTCATCTGTTTTTGTAGGTTTTATTTCATCGTTATGAGAAAAGTATGGTGAAAATAAAGTTACATTAGATTAGTTTGTTTCACAGGTTTGTTTATTTTATTTTGATGCAAAGACGACAGCAGCAGAGGTAAAACTAGAGCTCAGAACAGGACGTTTTAATTATAACAACCTTTTTAAATATAAATTTTGCTAACAGAAGTGTAATCAACATTTCAGATGTTTTATTTATTTTTTGAATGTTGGAAGATTTGTGTTTGAAATGTCTTGTTTTGTCAAACACTGTTTTAGTCATCAGAGCCACGGTATTTAAAGCCGACAGGACATTCCTGCATATTTCAGTTTATCACTTCAGCAGAACACTTTTACTCCACTGAGCTGATGCTTGAAGGACAAACTGTCCTAACGACTAACAACAACAACAAAAAAAGGCCAGGAGTTCCGCTCTAAAGTAGGACAACGATCAGTGCCAGCACAAAAACACGGCAGGTAATTGCGACCGTAATTATTTCAAGAGTGATGGATGATAAAAATAAGCACGTTTGTTCTCCAGCTGGGTTAAAACGTCTGATCTGAGCCTGAATACATCTTACATAATGCCTAACCTGATAAAGCTACACTGCAGTTTCTGCTGAAAACACTTTAATAAATCTGCTTCAAGGACAAAGTTCAGAGAATTCACTCTTTCTAAGTTCCTGTGAGTGTTTTTGTGTTTACACATCTTATTCTTTGACATATTCTCTGATAAATCCTGCAGCCGGATCAACATCACGTCTGCAGCTACAGAAGCGTCTTCCTTCATTCTGCCAGATCAGCAGAGGCAGAGATAAACTCAGCCAACTGAAACATTACATTTTACGTCTCGGTGTCCTCTGTCCTCGTCTGCTTCAAATCACTCACTGTTTCAATTAACCCATAGACATTATCAGGCCGGCGCACATGGATTCAACCATTTAAACTGGACTTTTTCACACTGAATGACTCCGACGAGTTAAGAAACAAAGAAAAATTGTGGATAAACTCACTCGGGAATCAAAGGACAAATGCAGAAAATAATCTTGGCTGTCAAATTATGAAAAAGATGCAACAAATTACAATCAAAATGTGAAAAATAAAACCAGAAAACCAACTATAAGAGCAATTTGGGTGATTAAATAAAACAGAAAGATACTAAATAAGACGTTTCGTCTAGGTAATTCAGGTTCAAGCGGGGACATGAATGGGCTGCGAGGATTTATTGGTGGTTTTGTCTCTTTCAGTCTGGAGGTCTTCCTCCTCCAGGTTTCCACTGTTCCCACAGTTGGTCTGCAGAAGAAAGTTAGCTTACACGTGGACGTGAACCTGACCCAGAAGATGCTACGTGACAGTTTTCCAGGCCTGTCTCCTGGTCTTTGTTTAATTGGGCAAATCGTCCTCTGCTGGATCTGGATCTGGACCGGAGCCGTGGGACAACCTGAGCTGGGTTCTGTTTTTTACCTCTGTGGAGTGGAGCCATAAAGTGGATTAGTGTTTGGACGTGATCAGAGCTGACGAGTTTGGACAGATTTCAGGGAAACGCAGACCATCGTCCTCCCAACACAGCTGACTGCTCTCGTTGATCGTCTTTAAACATCTGGTGGGCAAATAAACACGAGCTGAAGGATTAAACTTCCCCTCGTTCCAGCTCAATAATGAATACATCACCTACAGATGAAAATACAAACCTGTAAACTTACAGAACCTTGAAAAGGAAAGGTCTAATATTCCTTGAAGGAATGCATATTTTAAACTAAAAAATCATACGCAAAGAAACGGACTTAGAACTTTTTTGGACAAATTTATGAGGTGATTCTGTTAACACTACTACTATAAACTTTATACCTGTTTATAAAACTGACTGCGTTAAAGCAATGTAATGTTTTTTAATATTTGGCTGCAAATAGCTGCCCCTCTATATAGAATTGTTTTATTGCTTTACGGTGGCCATCTTGATTGGGATTGACTCTGAAAGTTAATGTGCATCTGGTGATTCAGATCCATCTACAGCTCCTTGAGATGTTTTGCTAATGCTGCAGACGAATGGAACAGTCATATTGTTGCTTTTTGTCTTTGGCTGTGTTGATAAAAGACCAATCAACAGCTGATTTAGCCACATGATAAAGAGTTAATGTGCAAAAAAAAAGAGGAGATGGAAACACATTTGCTGAATAAGTTCTGACGTAGTGAACATTTACCTCAATCTGCGTCTTCCTGGATATTCTTGTAACATGAAGAGTTTTCTACGTCTCCAGACAGCAGTAAGATCACCAACACTAGTTGATATGACAGAATAATTACAACTTTCCTGATAGCAGCAACACGTTCCTGATAACTTCTCTCAATTGTCCTGAGATGTGTCCCTGAGAGTTTACTTCCTGTTTACTATAGCCATGCGTAACGTCAACGTCTGATGTAATTACACTTTATGTAGCCTGGTTGATTCGCTCCAAGCCAGTTGATGAAAACACGTCTGATTCACATTTCTTCTTTTTTCTCCTTTTTTTCAACATTTTAAAATTCGCATTTAAGTTGGATGGAAACACGGCTAGTGTTGCTGCAGTGAAGATCTAAACCAGGGGTGTCCAGTCCTGGTCCTCGTACCGCTATCCTTCACGTTCTACTTGTTTCTCTGCTCCAACACGTCTGATTCAATGACTCAGTTACCTCTTCAAGTTCTGCAGAAGCCTGGTAATTCCTCATTCATTCAGATTAGTTGTGTCTGAGCTGAAAAACCTCTAAAACCTTTCGAGGTTGTGGTCCTTCAGGACTGGGATTGGACATTCCCTGATCTAAACATGCATACAGTTAAATGTTTGCAAAACATCTTTTATTAAAAAGTATTTATTGTATGATATAAGTGCTTGCCATACTGCACCTCTTGTTTCTCTTCTCTGCAGCTGCAGAACATGAGCAGGTGGTTTAAAACCAACTGATGAACTGGTTTTTAACTCTGTGTTGCTTCAATGTAGAGAACTTCAGGAAGTATTTACCTTCTTTTCTGCTGAGGCTGTTTGCAAAACGCAGTCAGAAAAAACGTGCACCTTGTTGTAAACGAGTGTTGATGAACTGTGACCAACATATTCATTGTGTACCTGAGCCAAACCGTTACGGTTCTGTAGTTTTAAAGAAAAACAACTCGCAGTGATCTGGAGCCTGGAGAAAGATGTCAAGATGTTTGAGCTTAAACAGCATGAAACAACCCTGTTCATGTTGAGAGGCAGCTTTGGATTTAGGTTGCATGGATTTCAGAGAGTGTAAGGTCACATTTATCTCTTTCTAAACTTTCAGCACATCCTGTACCGGTACAGAAACTCTACCTGCTGCAGCTGTAATTATGAGCTGCTCTCAGCTGGGGTTGAGCTCACTGACACCTCAGGGCTCTAATTGTTTTTCAAGGCTTTTCTCACTGAAGAGTGTTTTTTTTTCAGTGACAAACTGTGGCGACAAATCCTACAGCTCAGGCAACTTTTAATGTATGAAACCATTTTCACTCAGCGTCAGAAGGAAATGTATCTTTTACACCTCATTTATCTGATAGATGGTGTTTTATTAAACATGAGGAGAACTCAAACTGTCAGGTAGAACTGATGTATTGAAAAAAGAAAGCAGGTTTGTTTCAGATAATGTTTTAGGTTCTAAGTGCTAAAAAATGAAGGCTATGCATCATGTGCCATCGTTCTAATGTTTTGATTGTCTTAAAGTTCAGTTTTTAATCATTTTGAGGGATTTTAACATTTTTATTCTGTTCATTTCTATTTTAATCCTTTTGTTGAACTTAAAATTGTAGGTCTCATGTTCGGGGTCTTCAGCTCATAAGAAACCTCCTGAAATGTGATGCAAAGACACCGATTAAAAAAGCAAGGCATCTTAACCAGATTAATTATTTTTCCATGGGCAGACCAACTCGGGTCAACTCGGCCTGGTTTTAGGGTCTTTCCATTGGGTGGTCCAACCCACTTTCAGCTCAGTTCTTAGGACCTCCTGAGGGTCCAAACAAGCTGAAGATGACGTCATCAGACTCTGGAGCTCATTGATTGGCTGGAGGGAGACGTCAATCATGAGAGCGTCTCCTTTACAAAACCAAACCCACTGTTTTAAAACTTCACAACTACGTCATTTGTTTTTATTTACTTAAAAAAAAAAAGGTATATAAGACTTTATGTTTTATGTTCTCTCATTATTGATAATGTTCAGTGGCCGAAGGCAGGGACCCTGGCGGTCTGATCCTCGGCTGCAGAAGCTGGCTCTAGGGACGTGGAATGTCACCTCTTTGGTGGGGAAGGAGCCTGAGCTGGTGTGTGAGGTTGAGAGGTTCCGACTAGATATAGTTGGACTCACCTCAACGC
>JARVJO010000180.1:1453442-1465858 GCA_031762555.1 Cynodonichthys magdalenae | reverse complement strand
GCCCAAAGTGGGACTGGTTGGTTCTGGAGTCGAACCAGCGACCTTCCGATCACAGACTCAGCGTCTCTAACTCCAGTGCCACCACTCCCCAAACAAAAAAAGATTATAAACTGTAGATGATGGAGATTAAAACTTATCTGTATTTTTTTATATTGATAAACATTTTTTCTGAAATCATTCGTTTGAATCTGTTGAACCAGTTTTTTTATACCCAGTCCTCTTACTGACATATCTTTTATCATGTTTTGTCGAACTTGGAACAACTTTTTAAAGCTGTCTTGCTGTCATCCAATTTAAAATTACCTTATTTATTCTTTAGTTTCTTACTTTAAACATTTAAAATGATAGATGAGAGACAAATAAATCCATGTTTTGTTACAAAAATATAAGTTATTTATAAATATGTTCAGGGCTCTGCAGAAATAAGCCAGTGAAGTTTTACATCAAAATAAAATTTATTTATTATTTTTACTTTAATAAATACTGGAAACTCCACAAAGTTTGTACATTTAATTTATACATTTATTCATGTATTGTATTGTTCATTTTTCTGTTTAAATCTGTAAATATTTCATGTTAGTGATTTGTATGTTCACGGTACATGAAGGTGCTCACAGTTTAATATGAAGAAAAATGTATTTTTTTTAAATGTGATGTTCTGTAACGAGGCTTCGCCACAAAGTACTTCTGTTAAATATTGAATTCTGTCTCATTTACTGAACATATTGTAGATAAGATAAAAAAATATTCTTCATGTTGTTTCACAACAGGTTTATGTTTTTAACAGAGGTCTATGAAGTACTTGAAAGAAAGAAATAAGTAAAAGTACTTTAACAGAAAATGACTTTCACTGATAAGAAAAGTACAGTAAAAGTCAAACTGCTCATGCAATAATGAAGAAAGTAAAAGTACTTTTACGCATTCTAAAAATGATCTGTTGAGTTTACTTTAACAAACATGTTCCACTAAACCCAGTTGAGTAAATTAATTTACATTTACTCAACAGAGTTTAGTGGAACCAGTTAACATGACTTGTTCAGTAAATTCAACTCTAATGATTTTTAAAAATACTTGGTAGGATTATGAATTCTCAAAAAATTACCTAAGTACTGCAATGAAGTAAATGTACTTAGTTACTATATACCTCTGTTTTTTTTACCTCCTATAGAAGAAATCTGGTCACATGACAAATAAATCTGTAATCATAATTTCAACAACTCAAGGGGATGATTTATTCATTGCTTTCAGCTACTACCACACAAAAATAAGCCTAATAGGTCTGAAAGACTGTGATGGACTGGAGACGTGTCCAGGGTGTCCCCCACCACTTGAGCAGTGACAGCTGGGTATGGGCACCAGTGACCTCCGTGACCCTGAACAGATAGATGAACAGAAGGTCTGAATGTTTATTATTGGTTTAACATTCCCTTTAGGTTAGAATTCAGTACTTGTTGGTAAATTCTCACAACTACTACTATACCAAATGTTAGCTCAATATGTAAAAAAAATACAGAATTATAGACTATTTTACTTATTTAGTTTTGGTGGCCATATTGAATTTTTAATTTGCATTCAGTTTGTGTTGAGGATCGGTTAGATTTCATTACACCAAATTTTAGCTCAATGTTTAAAAAATGATGGAGTTACAGCATTATGTGTTTCCTCCATGGCCTGACCTGATGGTTGAATAGATGGATGGAATGATGGATGAATGGATGGATGGAATGATAGAATGGAATCAACATGAATTGTAGTTTATTCTTTCTCACTCTGGTTTTGTATTTTGTAGTGATGTTCTATTCTTGCCTGGGTTCTCCTCTCTCTGTTCACTTTGTTCCTCTGTTCGTCTCTGTTGGTTTCTTCTCCTTCCAGACGCACCTGTTCATTATCTGCTCATCATTTCATCCCTCAGCACAAACACGATAAACCCTGGTGTTCAGTTGCTTCTTGCCTGACCTGCTTTATCAAAAGATTCCAGATATTTTATAACAATTATTCATTTTGTTTCAGTGTAGTTTTGCTCCTGCCCCTACTTTAGGGGGTCTTCAGCCACACATCATTTCCAATCTGAACAACCCACTGATGAACAAAGCGCTGTGAGGAGGGAGTTCTGGGCTCCCTGAATGAACCGGTTCTAGATGTGCAGCAGGTTCTTCAATCAATTAACTTCATTTCCTGTGAGGCCTTTTCACTCAAACTCTTTCAGTAATATCAGTTTTTTCATTTTTTATGTGTATTATTAAACCCTTTATCGTTGTAGAAATTATTGCAAAATATTAATGCATTTTAAAAACCTAATCTTGAATAAATATATCATGTTCCAGTATGATCAGAGCACTTGGTTCATTCCTGCCTTTATGGCACAAATTGAGTTAAAATTCATCACGACTTGATTTAAAACAAAAATCAGCCACAAGGTGAAACCGTCTGTGAAAGAACATTTATTTCCTGTCTGGTCTGAAAGAATTTCCTTCCAGAATCAATCAGTTTGTCAGTAAGGGGCGGGGTTTATCTGATGGCCGAGGCCAGGAAGTAAAGTGTTTTAAAACGGGAAGCGCAGCGGAGCGAGGCCGGTCAATTTGAAACTGTTTTTAGGATGAAAGACGTCGGGGCGAGGTTCCATCCTGACCTCTATCTGACTATAGATCATTTCAGCTTCATTTACATCCAGCCGGGCTGTCCGTCACCAGAGACGACCTCTTTCTTCCTCAGAGACGTTTTTTTTTCTAAGCAGTTAAAATCCCGTTAACATTCCAAACGCAGCCTTTGTGTGGCTCCTTCATATTTTAAGATGAGAAATCTCAGCCCTTTGATGAGTAGTTTTCTGTGAGTGACTTCATGCATTATTAGATGAAAACCTGTTTTAAAGGTGTTTTCCTTCACAAACTGTTGTTTCATCCTCAGCTGTTTGCTTTTCACGATCTTTGGTTTAATGAAGGTAGTTTGAGAAACATTTACTTTGTTCTGAACTTCTTACAAGCTTCACACTGAGACACATCAGGTTTCTGCTATTTTAACAGTTCATATATCTAAACGTTCAGCTCCTTCAGCACATTCTGTCTATGACTTGGTATTTCAGCTATTGATACTTTTTTAGCTCTTCCACATTTTTACATTGAAAATTAGTGGATCTGTTTTCTACATCCTTAAAATCCTTCAAAATGTTTCTAAATCCTTACAGCACCTTACAGCTTTTGTTCTAGTTCGGCTCTTTTTAACTTCCTTCTGCTTATTTTAGCTTCTTTTTTTGCTAATTTTAGCTTTTTTCTGCTATTTAAGCTATATTTCTGCTTCTTTCTGCTGTTCTGCTATTTTCTACTTTTTGTGCTTCATTCTGCTAATTTAAGCTAGTTCAGCTTCTTACAGTTGCTTTCTGCTATATTCAGCTATTTGCTGAAATTTTAACAAATGTTCAGCTGTTAATAGCTAAAGTTAGCTTTTTTGCGCTAAATTCGCATTTTGATGGCTCGTTCATCTTCTTTCTGCTTAGTTCAGCAAACTTGTGCTCCTTATGCTTCCTTGTGCTAATTTAAGAATTTTCAGCTACATTTTAGCTGTTTTACTGCACTTATGGGATGTTTCAGCTACTTTACAACAATGTGTCACTTTTTTGTACTTTTATGCATTTTTTCTGCTAATTGGACATTTTTTATACCCCTTTCACCATCTGGGTGATATTTGCAACATCTGTCTGCTTTTATTTTGTTTTTAGGCTAATTTTAGTTTTTTCTGCTTTTTCAGCTATCTTTCTGCTCATTTTAGCTATTATTCTGCTAAGTTAAACCTTTTTCTGCTTCTTTCAGCTTTGCAAATTGAACTCGCTTTAACTGTTTTGCTATTAAACATTTTCAGCTCCATTACAGCAGTTTTCAGCAATAAGCATATTTGACTTCCTGTTCCTGATGAATCCACCTTCAGGTTCATCTGTAGAGCCTTCAGCGTAGAATTAAACAGCATCAATTTATTACCTGCTGCAGCGTTCTGTCATCTTCTGTCCTGAAGCGTGGCGAGGCCTCCTTAATATCTCATCAGTCCGGTAACCTTTCTGAAGCTGTTTGTCAGAGACCGATGGGACTTTAATCCCTAATCTTGTGATTCTAATTCTGCTCGTCTGAAACGGACTTTAATCTATCAGGAGCCCAGTGCTGTGAAGTTTAATTAATTCATGTTAACGGTGATTAAAACACGCGTGTGATCCATCACAGAGCTGCTTATCTTCATGTTTGACAAACTAATTAAACTCTTTAATGTAAACCTTTAAATTGATCATTTAAAGGTTTTCTATCATCATCTCAGATAAATAAACATTATTTACTGAACATTCTGTCTGTAGAAGCTCCTCATTGTTTTTATATTGTCAGAGTTTTAAATATATTTTACAAATAATACCTGAATTTAACAAAGACATTAAGACATCTGTGCTCTCTGGTGGTCAGATACAGAACTGTAGCATCAAATATCTTGTTTCATTTGGATGTTTTTGTGTAAATTTGAGCTTGTTTGAAGATATTCTGTGGACGTGTTTTTGAAGGAATTGGAGCTATCTAAATGTATTTGTAGGAGGAAAAAAATTGAAATTCAGTTCAATATAAAAAAACCTAAAAGCTATCTCTTGAGTATGACGGCAAACCTGAAATTTTTAGATTCCTTTCAGAAAGTTTCAAGAAAAAAACAAGGAAATTCTCTGAGCTCCAAAAGTCAGAAATTTGTGACAAAAAACAAAGAAGTTTCCATGATTAAAGGCAGAAATTTGAACTAAATATTTTCTGACACTGTAAAGTGAGACATGTACAAGAAAAACAGATTAAATAATAAAAAAACAGAAGTTTTCATGAATGGTTAAAGGGAGATTCCACCTGTTTTCACTACCGTGAGCATCTTTAATCTGCTCTAGTTTAAAAACTAAAACATGTAGATTATTCTACACTAACTAGAACATTTAAAACCAAGTGTGATTTGTGAAACATTTATTTGATTTGTGAAACTTTGTGAGGATATTTCTGGTTATTTTCTTGAATATGAATTAGTTTTTTGGTGTAAATTTGAGTCTCCGTTTTTTAAATTTCATCAGAAAAATGGTCCTAATTCGCCATCGTACTTGAATGAGCCGAAGGTTTTGATAAAAGATGTGTTGAAAAATAAAAACAGGGCAACAATAAGTGGACTCTTTAAGACGTTAAAACAAAGTGAAGGCACATCAGATCAGATCAGGACTTCCTGTGGGAGTCTCTGCTCTGTATGAGAGTCTGAATATGTTCTGTGAGTTTTATGGTCATTCCTCTGATTGGATAATCAGGCAGCAGCTTCTCGACACACGACGACGTCACAAAGTATCTGCAGGACAGAAACAGGAAGTTAAAATGTTTGATTCATTGTGTTTTTATAAAACATAAAGCAGCAGACTAACTCCACCTGAACTCCTCCCTGAAGCAGGTCTGCAGGTGCTGGGCCAGGCGCTCGCTGTGCTGCAGACACGTCAGCAGGAGGCGACAGCGCTGGAACAGCAGGACCACCTGGACCGGGCTCAGGAAGGACCCCCGCAGACCAGACAGAACCTGAACCACCTGCTGGGCCTGGTAGCTGATGAAGGACAGCTGCAGGGGACAGATTCAGGTTAGAGGTTTGAGCTGTTAAAGATGTCAGAGGAGGCGAGGAGCAGAGTCTGAGGATCACCAGGTGAGGGTGAGGCTGAAGGACTCGGAGCATCCAAGAGGCTGACACGAAGTTCTCCCCCGAGGACCACCTGCTGCTCTGAAACAAACACAACAAACAAATATGATCAAATTAAGTTGCTAACGGAGACGGTTTGTTCTAACAGAACCGACCTGGTGTCCTAGGAGCAGCAGCTGAAACAGAAGAGAGCAGGCGGCGTCCAGATACTCCGAGAGCTGCTGGAAACCGAGGCAGGAGATTATCACAGATTCCATCAATATGTCCCAAAATATTCAAACAGCAGGGATCAGCTGACCTCGGGGTCGGACTGAGGTCCTGGGCTGTTTGTCTGAGGATCACATATCAGAGCCAGGAGCATTCTGGAGAGCAGAGCGCCTCTGCAGGAAGAAAAACACTCATTTAGAACAGCTAACACTAGGGTTTACTGTATAAAGTAAGCCGACAGGAAGTTGTGATGTTTACTTTTGGGCAAACAGCAGGCTGGTCGTTGCTTCTTCCCCCTCCGTCTCTGTGAGCGTGACGGTGAGCGTCTGGACGATCAGAGAGCTCAGTCTGAGGATCAGGAACACAAACACTCTGAAAGTCCTCCCAGCTTCATGAACCATGTTAAACATCCCCACACAGGTCTTACAGCAGCTGGTCTGTGGTGGAAACTCCACCCTGAAGACAGTCCTCCAGGGTCTGAACCAGGAAGAGACACACCTCACTGGACTGGAAACACAAAACCACATGGCTCAGATCAGTCGCTGCGTCTTCCTGAGGATATTTATGATGATTATTTTTGTAAATATAAACTCCTAACGTCGACCATCTCACCCTCCAGAAGAGTCTGCGCAGCGTCACGGATCTGTGGGCAGCCGTCCTCAGCTCCTGCAGCAGCAGGTACAGGTTCTCCACGCTGGTCCCGTCCTGCAGGAGCTCCGAGCTCAGCTGACTGAACAGGTGAGCCGTTTGCTCCAAGCTGCAAAAACACACAGTTGACCTGCTAACAGCAGCTAACGTGTGTTAGCCATGTTAGCGTTCTGAGTCCAGCGGGTTTCTGTGAATATGTGAACATTTGGATCGTTGTAGTTCAGGTCTTGTAGAGGTCATCATCTTACCTGCTGTAGATAACTTTTTAAACAACCTTAATTTGGAATAAAAGTTGATTTCTGAGTGGATTAACGAGGTTACAACTAATTTGAGCAGAATCACTGCCTCCTTCAGTCAACTACCGTTTTAAAGATTTAATAATAATTCATGAAAACTCTGTTTTATAACTTATAGTTATGTTGTTTAAATCAGCAGAAGAGATTTCTGCACCAACTTAATAAATGTTAAAGTTTGCTTTCATGGAATTTTGTTACCTGATTGAGTCTGATGAAGCGGCGCACCTCCTCCTGTAGAGTGGATCCAGCAGCAGAGTGGACCTCTAAACACACAAACAACTTTATATAAAACAGCATCTAGAACCAGAACCAGAACCAGACTGTCCGTCTCCACCCACGATGAGGAAGCGGTTCCAGGAGCTGTGCAGCTGGAGGTAGAGTCTGGACGTCTGAGAAACCACGTACAGATGCAGCTCCGCCTCCCTCTCCTCCTCTCCGTTTGCTCCGCCTCGTCTCAGCAGACGGGTCAGAACCGAGCCGAACCTCCTCGTCACCTGGAACACATCAGCTGAGTTTCTGCTTCGTATCTGAACGCGAGCGGGTCTCCATCGAACGAGTCATTAAAATACCTGCGAGCTCTCGGGCCTGCCTTCTGATTGGTTGGGGGAGGCAGAGCTGGAGGAAGATGAGGGAGGGTGGGGGACCTTCAGGAGGCCCAGGGTCTCGGGGTTGGGGCAGGAAGCAGAGCGGGTGGGCTTCAGAACCGGTTGGATCCCCTCCTTTATCCACCAACTGGAGCAAACAAAAGTTTCACTGAAATCCTGGAATCTAAAATATTTAGGTCAATATATTTGACCAAATGAAATCCTTCAGAGTGAATTAATCTGATCTCCATGTCCTTCCTGTTTACAGATGAATAATTAAATTAACCAATAATTAAAGAAAAGAGAAACCTTGGCTGACTGATGTTTTTAAGTCGAACGTGGTGTCATTACAACGACGCGGCGGAGACAGTGGAAGAGTTTTAATGAGGTAAACTTGTCTGCTGTGTAAATAAGTAATGAGCTAACTGAGACGCTGCTGAGGATCAGAATACCCTCATGGAGCTGGAGTCCTGATTTAACCCTTATTTAAAACAAAAACACAAAAAACTAATACATAAAGAAGCAGACCTTTACACCACGGAGCTCCTAAACATTTAATATCCACCGTCTTCTTGTGTTTTTAGTCAGTTTGTCTTTGACTCCGCCTCTCAAACAGCAAAGTCAGACTTTTTTTTTTTTTTTTTCAAGGTTGTTAAAAGTAAAAACAGCCTCCGGTGGTTTCAGCTTCCTACATGGATCTTCTGACACACCTGAGACCTGATACTTGGAATCTGCAGACAGATATCTGTTTACAACCATCTGAGACTCCTTACGAGACAATAAGTTACCTCAGAGTCGCCTGATAAATCCTACAAAGTATATATCAATATTTGGATACATTTCTGATAGATTCAGGTAAAATATTTAGGTTTGAGTTATTTGTTTGTAAATGTATGTTGGTTTAATTTGTTCTCACCTTTCTGCAGGATATCCTGTGAAGGAAACAGACTCACAGTTAGAGTTACAGTTGTGGTTCTGAAATGTTCAGGAAATAATCAGATGTACAACTGATCAACTTTTACAGTCGTTTCAAGATGGCCAACACAACTAATCAACCCTAGCAAACACAAAAAAAGGGCTAAAACCTGCTCAGTTTTACCGATACGGAGCTAAAATTTGATGTAGTAGTAGCTGAGAGTCATTTATAACTGAGCACTAATGCATGGAGCTGAACTGGGGCCATAATATATTATAAACTGGAAAAGATACAAACATTTTTTTTAGTTTCAATTTTGTTTTCAGTTTCAAAAACTTTTAATTTTTTTTAGCATCATCAACAAACCAATCAAACCTCCACAGAGATGTAAGAAAATCTGAAACTTTAAATAATTTTAAAAATAAACAACAGCTTTGTCTACCTTCTAAGTTGTGTGTTATCGTTGGACAGTGGCTGGCTCGGCGAGGGGGCGGGACTACACGAGGGAGACCCCTCCTCCGATCTCTTCTCATCCAATCGCGCTCCTTCTGTGGATCTTCAGCAGCGTAGGTGATTCGTATGTGTTGGCAGCGTTCCCTGTCCTTCGTACTCAGGAAGTCTGGGAGGTCGTTCACCTGTGCAGGTACAACACAGGAAATAACAAAAGAAAGCAAGGGGGAAAAAACTATCTAAGGGTGGAGAATTTAATTTGTGATACATTTCTGCATTACGCAGCATGATAAATGTGAGTGTGTATATTTTTGTTTGGGAAATCCCTTCATGTAACATTTGGCATCACAGTGAAGTAAATACAGGACTGGATTTCCTCATGACATCACTTTAGACCAATAAAAAACATCCATTCACCGTCTGTCCATCTTTCCAGCAGTCACGGTGAGAGGCGGGGACACCTGGACAAGTCTCTAGTCCATCACAGAGAGACATAAAGACAAACAACCACACTCTCTCTTACACCCAGGGACAGTTTAGTGTTTCCAATTAGGCTGAAAATGAATATGTTTAAGTGATCTAAAGTGAGTGATTTGATTTATTCTCTGACAGATCAAAGCTTTCATGACGCAGTCAGAGGTTAACTCTGAGTATAATCTGTCAACACAGACAGGATTACTTTCAGGATTAAACTCTGACATAACGAGTCGTGGAGATGGACTCTCCCTCAGAGACGGGCTGAGGAGTTCAGTTCTCCAGGAGAGACTCAGAGTAGAGCTGCTGCTCCAGCTGAGGTGGGTCATCTGATCAGGATGGACTCTGGACGCCTCATTAGGGAGGTTTTGTCCAACTGGGAGGAGACCAGAGAAGACGATGGACAGACTATGTCTCTCAGGTGGTCTGGACTCCCAAGGGAGCTGGAAAGGGTGTCTGGACCTCCCTGATCAAGCTGCTGCCCCTCAGACCTGACTCTGGATAGATAGATTTATAGATTTCAGTTTAGCTTTTACTTTAGAATCTGTTCAGATTCAGATATTGAATTTGATCCAACTATAACAAAAACAGCAAAAAATCAATATAGGGCACAATATTTAATACCGAGTTGTACATTTATTTAAAAATAATTACTAAGCTAAGACTTGTGGGAGAATTCAACAGGTGTTATTTACTAAAAATAATCAATATATATTATCAGTCTAAATTAGCTGAAAATGAAAGTATTTCTGAATTATTTTTACTTTAAATTTAAACAAATAATAAGCTTTATATATATATATATATATATAAAGCTTATTATTTGTTTAAATTTGACCCATCAGTGTTTTCAGATCAGTAAAATGTGAAAACACTTCGGTTCTGACCCACTTTTAAATTCGTTTCAATTAAAACTCACCAGCTCGATGTTGCGCACGCACCCGAAGCTAACGGCCTCCGTGAGCGTGCGCGGCGGGAACTCTGTCAGGTACACGCGCTCGTCGCTCAGCACCGCGTGCATGTAGACTTTGTTGACCGTGTCCGACACCACCACGCACGGCTCGTAGGTTCGGATCCGCTCGTAGAGACCCCGCTCTGTGTTCCGCTTCAGGAAGGCGTCCAACCGGGCGTTTCGGCGCGTGAGGAGGAGGGTACCGGTACCGGTACCGGTACCGGAGCCGGTCCGGGCCATGATATTGAAGCTGTATCCGAACTTAACTTCTGCTTTCGGTTTCCTGCCGCTCTCCATCCATTCGGTCCGGGCTGTAAGTTCGTAAAGTACCGGGACTGAACGGGATGTGAGCCGGTGAAGCTCCGCTAATCCTCCATCCGCGCGCACTGCTCTCTGATTGGTCCGCTCAGCGAGCCCCTCCGCTGATTGGCTGCACGATCAGAGCTAGTTAAACTCTACTGCGCATGTCAGAGAAGTGGGTTCTGTTTAACTAAACGACTTCATCACAATTTAATAATGTTCACATTAAAAAATATACATTATTATTTTTTGAATAGTTTCTATGCATCCTCTTAAATTACATCTTTAAAATACAATTTATGCAAAAATGTGGAGTTGTGAAAGTGGTTAAAGAATATGAAACCTTGAGTTTTCAAACAGAAAAATGAAAAAATAAAAAAGCTAAATGCTTAGAAGACATTACACTTGCTAAAAGCTTAATATTCACCATGCATGTTAATATTTAACAAAAGCAAAATATTAGCTTTAAATTTGAAAGAACTAGCTAAAAACTAAAATAAGAAAATGCTAAACAAGGGTGTAAGCAGTAAAACATTGTCTAAAATATAATAATGGCAAAAGGTCTACCTAAAAAAAATCAAAAGGCTAACTACAAGCTAAAATAAAAGAATAGCTACAATTTTAAAGAATTAGTTTTTAAATTATTTAGTAACTTTTTAAGATGTGCTTGTTTAGTGTTTGTATGTGCATATTTATAAATAGAGATGCTTATTTTAAGGCACTAGCTGGTGAACAGCAGTATTGAGTTTTATTCTGTGTATGGAAATAACCAGGGAAATGACAATAAATTAAGTCTTGAATCTTGATAATGGCAGCTAAAAGTAGCTAAATGCTAGATTTTAAAGGTAGTAAAATGCAATCTAAAAGTAGCACAGAAACAAAAACAAAGTGAGTTTGCTGATGCAGATTTTAAAAACAAAGTTTTAAAGAAATAATTATGATGTCAATGTAATTCTGTGAGAGAAATACTGGTAAATAACAAATTATTACTTTAAAAAAGATCCATTTGTTTTATGAAAACATGTTTTATGAGTTTTGCACAATTTAACCACTAGAGGTCAGCAGAGTTTAATCCTTTACCATTTGAGAATTTAAATGAACAAACCTTTTACAGAGTTTTTTAGTAATTCCACTGCCAACTTTATAAATATATTTAAATAAATATTTATGTAGTAAGTTAATATTCTGTGTGAGATATTTTATGTTAATTTAAGTCATAAATATACAGAAAATGTGGCATAAGGTCCTCCTTTTGCCTCAACGTCCTCTCTGCTTCACTTAAAGAAGCTGGTAGAAAAACATGAACAATTACAACAGAGATAAAAACAATTCAGAGTTTTCTGAGTCCTCAATTTAGGACCTATAAGAGAAGGTTCTGGTATTAAACACAGTAATCTTAAGTTCAAATGAACTGGTCCCTGCTTAGCTACTCTTGATTCCAGCTTTTCAGGCTCATCCTTTTATTTATTAAGTTGCTTTTGTTTGAACCTTCCTGCCCTCAATCTTCTAATTCTTTAGGGTTCTTCCCCCATCTTCCTGAGCCATGACAGAAGGATGGGACCAGATACAGACCCAGTATGGAAAGGCCTGATGGGTCAGAGACTTCAAATCTCATTAAGATTAATTCTCTGAGCTGGAGAAGGAGGCGCTGGATGATCACCAGGGCCCTCATGTATAAACGGTGCGTACGCATAAAAAAGTTGTGTGCACCAGGTTCTGCGCACACGTCGGGATGTATAAAAACCAACGTTGTGTGAAAGGGTGCGTAAATATACGCACATTTTTCACCTGCCGTGAGAATGTGCTGCAGCCACGCAAAGTGTTTCAGTCAACAATTTTAATCCACAAAGTCATGAATCTGAGCTGAATCCACAGAAATATGAGTCTCTGCTGTTTTCTGGATGTAAGGAGCGTCTGAA
>JARVJO010000180.1:1434033-1453342 GCA_031762555.1 Cynodonichthys magdalenae | reverse complement strand
CAGCCTAGGTGGAGCAGTCGAACACAGATCCACTGATCCTTCAACACAGAGCATCTTCAGAAGATAAGCTGATAAAACAAATTTTAAAAATCTGTATTCTGTTCAGATACATGTGCTGTTGCACACCTAATAAATACATAGAAATATAAATATTTTCTTGTTTATTTGACGTAAAGATGACATTTGAGTCAGTTATTACTCTACTTGTTTTAAATGCAGTTTAAAATAAGATTTTTCATTAAAAATATATATTTAGTAAATAATCAAGAGGAGCAAACAAATCAGCAAATCTGCCTTTTTTGAGAATAATTATATATACTGTATAGTTTAAAATATTTGTATATAAAATGAGGTGTTTTATACTAATTACCACTAGAGGTCAGCAGAGTTCAGACAATCCTGCACCCTTCAGTTAATTTATGTAAATTAATCTTTTTTATATATTATTTTTAGTGATTCCGTACCCAGTTTTATTAATTTATCTACATAAATATTTGTGTAATACATTATTAATTTGTCTCAGATATTTTAGGTGAATTAAAATCAGAAAAATGTGACAAAATGTCATCTATTGACTCACTTTCCTCTCTGCTACATTCACAGGCGGTGATGGAGGATCCAGCTTTGAAGAGAGGCTTTGTAAAACATGAACACACACACACACACACACACAGCAGGAAGGAGAAGAAAGCTGTTGTTTGAGGTTTCTGAATTTAATTTGGTTAAAAACAGATGTTTATACCTCTGTTGACAACTTAAATATTTGAAAAGACAACATTCAAGTTATTTTGTTGTTTTGTATTTAAAAAGACAAACACATTTAAAAAAGAAAATCAGACCTTTAATTATTTAGATTATAATAAATATATATATATTTGAGTCTCCACCAGTTTTTTCTGTTAAATCTCAAACTGTAGGTTTAATAGGATGAACCGAGTTAAATAAAGTGGTGTGTTCCTCTGGTTCTGGTCAGAGTCGCTCCGTCCTCCTCCATCATCTCTGTCGCAGCTGCGAACAACAGCAGTGGGCCGAGCCCAAACACTACGGCCTTTGTTCTGCAGAAGAAGAAGAGAAAAGGTCCAGTTTCGCCCTCAGAGACGGAGAAAATAACCTCCTGACACACAAACACTGACCTCTGTGACCCGTCAGGACTCATTACTGGGTTTAAAGTTCAGCTTCTGCTGTGGACCAGTCATAAATAAATAGTTACTTTGTAAATTAGTCTGAGAATAAATTCCTACAGAGCAGTTCTGTTTGTTCTTATGAAAGGAGATAAACTAAAAAAAATATCATTTTTACCAACTGAGTGATTCCGGATCAACATCTGAAACAAATATAAATAAATAAATGATGGTGTTTTCTTTTTAAATGCAATGTGACGACTGAAAGACTGTTTAAGAAGCTGAAAATAAGTTGTAGGGGTTCAAACAAGCAGAACTGCAGCTAAAATGACCAAAACAGAAGATAAAATTACCAGAAAAGAAGCTAAAATATCCAGAACATAAGCTAAAATGACAAGAATTGATGCTATAATATAGGAAAAGAGGCTAAAAAAGACCTGAAAATAAGCTAAAATGACCAGAAAAGAGGATAAATAGACTTGAAAAAAGCTGAAAGTACCAGAACGAAAAAAAAACATCAGAAAAGTCAAACAGAGGGTAAAGCTAAAATTTGTCATGAGCAAAATGGATTTAAAAACAAATCAGCAAACTGTAGCTGATATTAGCAGAACTAGCTAAAAATAAGGAGCAGAATATTAGCTAAATGTTAGAGAAGCAGAACATTAAAATCAGAACAGAAACAGCTGAATCTGCTTCACATCTTTAAGGTAATGATTGGATTTTCAAAACAAAATATCTTTTCTTTCTAATTTAACGCAGAAAAACTGTTTTTAGTTCCGTTATTTTAATAAAAATAGAAAGTTAAGTTCCAGATTTTAAGACATTTTTAAAGAATATAAGTATATTCAATTTAAATTTTAGCTGATGCTATTTTTATTTATTTTTAGAACATGTTAGTTTTTCACAATAAAAGCTCAGAATTTGGACATTTATCTTCATGAAAACAATTTCTAAAAGATAAAAAGGAAACAAAGAAACATTTTTATTCTCCTGCACATCTGTAGGAGTTTGATCATGTGATTTTCTTTCTGCTGAAAGCGTTGTTCTCTGAGCAGTCCTGACGGAGGTGGCCGAAGTGAGCCGAGCCGAGCCGAGCCGAGCCAAACAGAGGGTGTCTGAAGCAGCAGCAGCAGCAGCAGTCAAACATTTCACTGCTTAAAGAAGCTTCAGCAGGATGACGGCGCTCAGCAGCTGGGAGTTATGTGTCAAATACGCTCTTTTTATCTTCAACTTTGTCTTCTGGGTGAGTAAACATTCAGAGAGCTTTACTTTTTAACAGTTCCTGTAAAAACACAGGATTATTTTCCAGTAAGAACACCCAAATGTTTCAGTTTAAAAAGTAAAAACATCAGCAGTACTTGTTGAACATTTTAAATGATGTTGTTTAGTTTTCTAGACTTTACAATAATCTGTGAACCAGTTGTTTGGACTCGTTTCTCTCTCCTCTGCTCTGAATGTCTTCATTTTATCTGTTTGACTCTCAGCCACCACCACAGCTCAGGATGTGTAATAATTACACTCACTACACACAGCTGCGGCGGCCATCTTGAATCAGTCTGAGTGTTTCACTCCCATCTGTCCAGTGGTTCATGACATATTTTGCTAACAGACCTTAGGCAGAGATGTTGAACAGTGTGTTCAGAGTGGGTGTCAGGGAGGACTCTCAGCTACTACCACACTAAATGTTAACACGTATTTAGTCAAAAATACCTTGCTGTAGCCATTTTAGCTAAAATTATCAGAACAGGAGCTAAATGATAACAGCAGCTAGAATGAGCAGAACTGTAGCTAGATGACAAGAATAGTAGCTAAAATTACCAGGAAAAAAAGCTAAAATGACAAGAACAGAGGCTGAGGTAACAGATAATAATTGATTTCTGTTTTTCCTCTGTGATGAATGGAAAACTACAACTTCTAAAACAGATTCTTGATTAAATTTTCACAATAAAATGTCGCTTCTATAGTTTGTGTTGAAACAGAATCCTTCACAAGCCTCAATACTTTCATTTTGTTCTTTTTTAATTTAAATGGAACTAATACAACAATCAAAATAATTGCATTAATTGTTTAAAGTTATATTTATATCAATTAAAACCAACTAAAAACGTCTTGGATTGAAATCTTTGACTTGATAGAGTTCAGACCAGATCCTGCAGGGGGCGCTGATGAGGACATATTAATCAGTTTTGTTTCCTCTTTCAGCTGAAACATGAGCTGAAGTCTGAATGATGTTTCAGATCCACCTTCTGAAGAAAGGAAGACATTTTTAAATTTCTCTGTTAAATATATTTTACTTAGTCAAATCCTACAAAAAATAAAAATTTTCAAGCCCAAAAATAACTTAAAAAAATTGTATTTGTATTAAATGATTTTCAATTTGAAGGATTTTGTTTTGTGTTGATTACAGATTATTGATGCTATCAGAGGTGAAGTATAAATGATTCAAATGTTTCTGTGAGGAGGAGGAGAACAAAGCTGCTGTTGTTGGTTCCACTGGTTCCACTGGGAGCTGCTCCAGTTACCTCAGACCCGAGTCCCAGACGGTCCATGAATCCACCAGAGAACCTTAGATTATAAGTCACGTGTTCAAGAACAGACAGAAAAATTAACACATTTTATTTTCTTCTTAAGATTTAAGAAAAAAACATTATGAAATATCAGAAAAAATGAGAATATTTTATTGCATTAATTTCATTAATCAAAAAAATATTTATTTAGTTTTCAAAGGTTTTTAGTATAAATTAAAGGTTTAAACATTTTTCTGTTAAAAGTCTTGTCTTGTTTTTAAAATTCTCCACAATCAGAGAAGTGTTTCCACCTGCTCTCTGAGCTGTCAATCAGCAGGTTTGAAGCCCCGCCCCTTTGCATACCACCTTACATTCCCTTCCCCCTGCCTCTTCCCTCGTCAGCCAGGTGAGACCCAGAGGTTGTGGTTGGTTCAGACAGACTTACAGAAAGCTGGTTCTGGTTCTGAGTGGACCCGTTTCTCCTGGACAAGTGTTTAACTCTGATCTGGAGCCATGAAGGGAATGCAGTGCATCAAATACGCCATGTTTGTCTTCAACTTCCTTTTCTGGGTAAGATAAGAACAAAAAGCAGCTCAGCTGGTTAGTTCAGTTCTGTGGGTTTTCTGCTGGATTTTGGGTTTAATTGTTTGTTTGATGGGTTCTGGTTCTGATCAGCTGCTGTAATCCTCTGATAATCTGTGATGATCAGACTCACCTGCTGAAGATTGACTGAGGAAGATGATCTGGTTTCTTTGAAGCACCTACACCCTGCCTTTCAGACCAGAGTCTCTTTATTTGTTTGAATTAGTTATTTTTAATCAAGTATTAACAATAACAAGAGTTTTCTCCCAAAGTTTTTTTTATTTCTTGTTAGTAAAAACAGATTATTGGTTTAAATGTTTTCTTTTCAAACAAAAGTCAGATTAAATACAAGAATGTTCAATTTATAAGATAAAAGTTTAGTTCAGAATAAAAACACAAATTCATGGCTTTTATCAGCATCTCTGAATAAATTATTTACTAATTAACAAGACAGATTATATTTAAAAGTTTTTGTTTTTCTAAGATCAGGTAGCTGTTGGAGTCATCTCATCGTTTTCTTTACATCCAGTGTTTTTATTTTGAGTTTTATTAACATTTATCCAATACTTCAGAAGATATTTTACTAACAAACATTGTTCTTTTCAGCAAACACTCTGATTTGTTTTATGCTACTTTTAGCTTTTAGCTACCAAAGTGCTTATTGTAGATTTTATTACCTGTTCTACGTTTTTAGCTTTTAGCTAACCTCTTGTTACTTTTTGCTAGCTTTTGTTGCTTTTAGCTTCCTTAAGGTAATTGTGGCTATCTGTTGGTTAGCCCTGCTGCAACCTTTGGCTGTTGTTTAGCTCCTCATTTGCTACTTAAACTTTAGAGTTTTTTTAGCTTCTCCTTTCTGCCTTTAGTTTCTGTGTTGCTACATGTAGCCACCCGTTAGCTTCTCATTGGCTACTTTTGGTCAGTTTGAGTGAAGAGGACCAAGCGGGTCAGGGTGTTTGTTCTGCCTGATTAGAAACATTCAGCTCTGTTCTCTCGTCACTCTTCTTCTCTGGACTGAACTAAATCCTCTGATCAGCTGCCAGCTAACAGCAGCTGATCGTGTTTTGTTTCGATCGAGTCAGAAGAAAATCTAATGAACCAGAGGATTTTAATCAAACTGTTTCCTATGTTCACTAACTGCTGGAATCACACGATTCAAGATGGCCGCCACTGCTTACTTTTTTATTTGAGCTAAACCTGGTGTGGTAGTAGCTGAGGGTCATCTCCTGCACACAGCGAGTGAAAACTAAATGAGTCACAAGCTGGTCAAACTGTTGGCTGAAACTTTCAGAGAATCTTTTATTTACGTTGGAATAAAAAACCCAAACTAATCATTAACTTTAAAACTATTCTTTCTTCACACAGCTTTGGTTTGAATGATTCCTTCAGTGACGGTAAACACTGGACATCATCCTGTAATATTTTACTAACACACTGTAATCTGCTCCGTGTTGTAATTATTAGTTTGAAGTCGGAGCGGCTCTGTTAATCACTGTTTTCACCTGATTCTGGTTTTTATTTTAATGACTTCACTTTGAGTCATGAAGCTCCAACAACAAACAGCTGATTAGATCAGAGTTTATTCCTGTTGAACATTCTGACATCAACACTTTTAACAAGAACGGCTCTGTTCTTCACTTATTTGAGTTTAGAGTTTCAAATCTGTAATATTTCAGGTTCTTTGTTAAAGTTGTTGGAATGATTTATAAAAGTTGAACGTTTTGATCTGGAGGATCTGTAGCTGCTGTTGGTTTTAATTATTACTCCAATCCTCTTCATTATTTCAGGTTTTACTTGAATTAAATGAAGTCATTTTTATCTGAAGAGTTTCCACCAAACATCTGCTTCTCTCTATGGTTGAGTATTAAAAATCAGATTTCAAGTTTAAATCCATTGTTGAACTGTAGAGAAGAATCAGCTTGTTTGTTTGTAAACAGGAACCAGAGGAATGTTTACAAATGGAAGTTAATTCTTGTTTACATCAGGCTGTAAACTCTGATTCCTGATAGTTTGAGAGAAAAACAGCAGAAACTCCAAACATTCTGTCTTCCTGGTTACATTTCTGAAACAAAAATGATTCAACATCTTTTTAGGAAATAAAACTTGGAGTCAGAAACCAGAACAAATCTGTTCAAGTTTTAAATCAGCTGTTAAAGATGATGTAATCCTGAGGTAAACATGTTTATCTCTCCACTTTTGTTTACAAGACAAACATTCAGACTTTTGGTCTGAGGTTCAGGAAGTTCTGTCCGGGTCAGAACCTGTTGGGTTCCTGTGACCTGAAACTGAGAAATCCTCCTGCAGAGTTTTAATCTGGCTTCTATGAATGATTTGATTGGTATAATAATAATAATAATAATAATAATAATAATAATAATAATAATAATAATAATAATAATAATAATAATAATAATAATTATTAAATGTTCTCTAAAGTTTGAGATAATTGTTTAAAGTCCAGCTGATTTTACAGACACTGAGCTAAAATTAGATGTTTGAAACAAGTTGCAGTTATTTCAGAAAGTTAAATTAAAATGTTTCCTTGAACAGGAAGTGTTTGTTCCAGCTGGTTCTGGTTCTGGTAGACGTCGGGTCGGGTCGGGTCGGGCTGCGTTGCTTCATGATTCCAGTCAGGATCTCAGAACGCGCTGCGGTCTGTTTGGATGATGTCATCAGACGTGTGGTTACTGAGTTGGTCTGAATCACTGGTTTGTGGTTCAGGATACGAGGATTTCCTCTTTACAAACGTCCAGGGTAAAAACTCTGGATTAGGGTTTTGTTTCAGTTCAAGTATTTATTTGCAATTTGTTTTGATTTATTTACAGTTATTTCATTTGAAAATGGTTAAGATCTCACCTGTGGTTCTTGTACCACAGATTGAGAGGCGTTAAATCAGATTTATTTTTGTTTTAATGAAGTTAAATGTTGAGTCCTAACGAGCTGGTGACTCTGTCTTTGCTTCTGGGAAGGTTTTTGTTGTTTTGGGTTCAATTCAGTAACAAACAAACTTCACTGTTTTTACTTATTTCAAACTAGAGAAACTAAACTGTCTGCAAAGGTTCAGTGTGACTTCACTGAAATTTATTCAAAATTACACTGAGATAAAAAATAAACTGAGACTGCATTAAAATATACAGTAGCCAAAAGCTAGCTAGAAGAGGCGAAACTAGCTAAATGTCTGTCGGGTGTTTCTCAACTCCTCCAGTCCTAAACAGAAGATTTGTGTACATGAGATCCCCTTCCCCTGCGTTTTACAGCCCAACGGTAGCTAGAAGCTAATGGTAGCTAGTAGCTAAAGAGCCTAATGGTAGCTAGAAGCTAATGGTAGCTAGTAGCTAAAGAGGCCAATGGTAGCTAGAAGCTAAAGAGCCTAATGGTAGCTAGAAGCTAAAGAGCCTAATGGTAGCTAGAAGCTAAAGAGTCCAATGGTAGCTAGAAGCTAAAGAGTCCAATGGTAGCTAGAAGCTAATGGTAGCTAGAAGCTAAAGAGTCCAATGGTAGCTAGAAGCTAATGGTAGCTAGAAGCTAAAGAGTCCAATGGTAGCTAGAAGCTAATGGTAGCTAGAAGCTAAAGAGTCCATTGATAGCTAGAAGCCAATGGTAGCTAGAAGCTAAAGAGTCCAATGGTAGCTAGGAGCTAAAGGTAGCTAGAAGCTAAAGAGTCCATTGATAGCTAGAAGCTAAAGGTAGCTAGAAGCTAAAATTGGAGCCAGTACTCTGGATCAAACTTTCATGAGATCCTTGTTTTGAAAGTTTTACTTTTGGTAAAATATTTGAACATCTTGATGTGTAAACATTTTATAAACTGAAGTGATGACACTCTGCTGAATGAGCCGAATGTTTTGATTAATGAACGTCTAAAATGTCTCCAAATATTCTGAAGATAATTTGCGACAAACGTACAGAATGCTGAGTCAGCGTTGAGATGAGAGATTTGGACTGTGAGGAGGTAAAGACTCAGTGTTTTGTTAGTGTTGCTGTGAAGCCTGGATGTTTTTAACCT
This sequence comes from Cynodonichthys magdalenae, assembly GCA_031762555.1. NCBI lineage: Eukaryota > Metazoa > Chordata > Actinopteri > Cyprinodontiformes > Rivulidae > Cynodonichthys > Cynodonichthys magdalenae. Next base: position 1,445,132 of record JARVJO010000180.1, on the reverse strand, counting down.
GAGATGTTGATTAAACCTGAAACCAGAAGCTAAAGTTCAAACTAAACTGCAGCAGATGAAACAACTTGAAACGCTCGGTGACTTCAAAGCTTTAGAGAAGTGTAAAAACCAAGGTTTTAATGTGTCTGCAGCTCGCAGGGACCGCTGTCCTCGCTGTGGGACTCTGGCTGCGTTTTGACTCCAGGACCAAAGGACTGTTTGAGGGAGAGGACTCTCCTTCTGTCTTCTTCACCGGTAAGATGTTACTCAAACAGGAAACACAACTGATGTTTTTATTATCTAAGACATTCAGCTCAAGTCCTGAGTCAGGATTTAGTTTTTCTGTTCTTTAAAGACTCGGATACAGATTTATCTCCTGGACTTCCTGTTTGTCTTAAACCAGCGTTTAGTTCAGTTTGTTCAGTTTGTTCCTGCAGCACCACGACTGAAACTCAACCTTTTTAAAGGAAGCTAAAATAACGAGCAGGAGCTAAATATCTTCAGACATTTTAAAGCTTGAACTAAATGATTTAAAACAGATTTTAGTGAAATTTTCACAATAAAATGATGGTTTAATGTTGTCCTGGGACACCACAAAGTAAACCTTCACAAGCTTAAATACTTCAACATGACTGAAACCATTAAAACGATTAGAATCAGTCCTGCTTGTTGAAGGAAATGCAGGACTGTTTACTGCAGCTGAGGTCTGCTCGTTCCTTCGCCTCATTTACTTCATTTCCTGCTGCAGCTTTTAAAACACTTTTATTTACATTTTATTTTACTGTTTCTGCTGCTTTAAACAGAAGCTTTAGATTCAGTGAAGCTGCAGCTCAGCAGGACCAGGACCAGGACCTGGACCTGCTCTGGTGTAGTTTGCAGATCAGATCAGACTCTGGGTGTTGTTTAAAGGGCAGCTGAGGCCAGCGAGGGTCCGCGTCGAGGCGGCTCCTCGGGCCCGGCAGACCCCTCCACACAGCCGTCATTCATCACGAACACACGGCTCTTTGTTCCTCACAGGGACCCAGCAGATCAGTGAAGTGGGCAGCAGGAGCCGGGGGACGGGTTTGAAATGACAAACATCTTAATGATGGTGTTTAGAGGAGGATTACTGCAGCTGACGGGTCTGCTGGTTGTTGTTGTTTGTTTGTTTACCCCCTCATTATGACTGAACCTGGTAACAACCAGATCTGAGCTGAGTCGGTTCATCTTGTTTGGACGCAAGGAAAATGTCCGACACACCCTGAACGCATCACGCTCCACACCTCCCTGATGAGCTTGACCTTTCAAAATAAAATAAACCTAAAAGAAGCAAATAAACAGTTTTGTTTGTTTGTGTTCCAGGTGTGTACATCCTGGTCGCTGCGGGGGCTCTCATGATGGTGGTGGGGTTCCTGGGATGCTGCGGAGCCATCAGGGAGTCTCCGTGCATGTTGGGTCTGGTGAGTCCCTCTTTGGTTTTACAGTTTAGAGCCGTCAGCAGCTCCGGTTTCTCTCAAACTTTTGTTCAGCTTGTTTGGTGTTAAAGGTCTACAGTTTCACACTGACCCAGTATTCTGTTTGACCAGTTCTTATTGAGACTTTACAACAGCTGTGTCCTGGTCCTCAAATAAGACTTATATTTATGATCCATCACATCAAATCCTAAACAAGGGGAGAAATATTTAGTGTTTGTTAAATATAATGAATAAATGTTTTTATTACAGGTGTTTAAATCTGAAATATCAATTTTTGAGCAGAAAAGTCCTATTTTGTCATTTTTCTCATTTTTTTTTTTCCAGTCGGTAAATCTAAACCTCCAATTATTAAAGTTTCTTTTTCAAAATAACCTAAAGACAGAATTCAGACCAAATCTAAACGAGTTGTTCTGATTGGAAAACAAATGTCTGGAAGCTCTGACATCAGGAGGAGCAACAGTAGCTTAAACAGCAGGAGTCTGAAAATGTGCTGAGTCACATTTAGAGAACTAGTTTTTCCTGTTATATTTTTGGTGCCAGCTTTAGAAAAGGGAGATCCATCTAATCCTGGGCTGCATGTTGACTTGGATTAGCAGCTTCTTGTAATCTGACCCAGACTAAACCCGAGACCTTCGGCTGAGGTCTGATCCAGACTGGTTCACCTGGTGCTGCTAAAGCAAACAAGTTATTTTAGCTGCTCCACCTTCAGCTAACAGTCTGCGGCTGTTTGTCGCCTCGCGTGAGTCAAACTCAGCATCACTGTTTTTGTTTTAGTTCTTCCTCTTCCTGCTCCTCATCTTCGCTGCAGAAGTGGCCGCAGGGATCTGGAGTCTCTCCAATAAGGACACGGTAACAAAAACAAACAGTTCAGTCTGACCTGATGATGATGATGATGATGATGATGATGATGATCATCAGTAACGTTTTGAATCTGCAGGTGGTGGAAGAAGTGACGGAGTTTTACAAACAGACCTACGACAACTACAGGACCACCAAGCAGGAGGCGCTGAAGGAGACCCTCCGCCTCATCCACTTCGGAGTCAGACGTCACTTTTTAAAACTTTTCCTTTTCATCCAACGTCTCTCTTCATCTGAGCTGCTTTTTATTTATTATTTTACAGCTGGACTGCTGCGGTCCTACAGGAACGGCCATCGATGCCATCAAAGACATCTGTCCCAAGCAGGACGGACTGGAGGTCCTCGTCACCACGGTAACCCCGCCTCCAGTCAAACTGAAGCTTGTTCTGTAGAAAACAGTAACTTGAAGTTTCTTAATAAAATGTTTGTCAGAGCTGTCCAAAAGCCATCGATGAAGTGTTCAACAACAAGCTGCACATCCTCGGAGGAGTGGGCATCGGCATCGGAGTCATCATGGTGGGGTTTCCTTTAAAGACTCAACATTTACCTGCCTTCAGGCCCAGATTACAAATACTCCATGTTTCCTTTAGTTAATGGTGCCTAAAATGTTCATGTTGTAGCAGAAAAGCAGTAGAAATAAGCGTACTGTAGCTGTCTGATCTGATCTGGAGTTAATGCAGCTTTGATATGATTGGTTGGATTCAGTCTTCAGTAAATATTAATATAAACCTGGTTTATCTAGAATTTACATGAAGTGTTGGTTAAAATGCTAACAGGCTAACTCTTAGCTTTCTTTTCAAAAAAAACTAACTGAGCAGGTTTCCTGCATTTATTTTCTTTTAATTTACATAACTTTACTTAGCCTTTTCTATTAAATCATTAACATAAATATTTGGCATGTTTTCAGTCTAAATACTAACTTTTAACTCTTCAGAAACATTTTAGCTTAGAGTAAAAGCTAAATGTCTAACTTGTTTGCTTGGTTAAACTGTAAGGTGTAAATCTAAAAGCTAAGTCTTTTGCTAACCGCTCTGGTTTCCCTCGTTTCTGCAGATCTTCGGGATGATCTTCAGCATGATGCTGTGCTGCGCCATCAAGAGGTCCAGAGACTTTGTGTAAAACTGAACCGGTTTAACTTCACATTTCCATCCTGCTGCTTTAGATGTGAAACCAGTTTAAGGTTTGGCTTCATACAGGACGGCCACATCAACCTGTGAGCGTGTGAAGCCTTCAGCTACGATGTTTAACTTGTCCACTCTGTAGGGTCCGCAGGGACCTGAGCTGGAAAATAGAGGGGGGCTTTTTTTTTTTTTTGTACCAAAAATTCAATTCCTCTTTTATAACCAAGCCTGCAGGAGAGAATGAATACTTGGGTCTCTGCTGCCCTCTGGTGGACGCTTCTGCAGCTTTTCTTTTTAAATCTTCCGTTTGTAAAAATGCACTAAAACTTAAAGCTGTGGTCTTTATTTGTTGCCACCTGAATGTTTGTTTTTTATTTTTTTTTATTTTGACGCTGCGTAAAAAGCTTCAATTTATTTTACTGGAGTTTTATGCAAATTATTACAAATGCAGTTCAGATGTCTTTAAAGATGCCAAATGAACGAATAAACGATTTGTGTTTAAAGTTTGTTTGAATTTTGTTCTGAAAACTTCTGAGGTTTTAGAGTTTAAAAACTGATAAAAGTACAGATTAATACTTTTAATTTGTACAAGCAGTAAACTCATTTAAAATATTTAAATTCACGTTTGTTTCATGATTCTTGAAGGATTCTTTTAACAAGATTCTAAATGTTTTTTAATTAAGTTCTTTTCAGGATTTTGTCCATATTTTTGTTTTAAAAGCTGTAAAACATTTCAGAAGTTTGCAATCTTTTTTTAATGTCAGGACATAATTTGAAATTAGCATTAACTTTTTTTTTTTTTTTTTCTAAAGAAATGAGACGAATTTAAGTCTCTGTTAAAAGTAAATGTTTTGTCTCACTAAAATCTGTCACTGAATTATTTTAGAGGACATTAAAAATCCACTTTAGCTGTTTAGTTGTACTTTGAGTCTGAGGCAGAAAAGTCTAATCTAGTTTCTCACTGTAGTGATTTAAGGATGAAAACTAAAGATGTAATTAAAGAAATAAAGACTCATTTCTGCCCACGACTCGGCTCTGATCGTTGTAAAGACTCGGATCATTTGAACGTCCCATCTCTAGTTTAAATGTGAGGATTTAAAAACCTCACAGGTCAACTTTAAATGAAGTTCAGGATGTCGGCTGCAGATAACTGACCTTAGCTAACAAAGGCTAAAACTGTCACTTTTGCAGGTAATGAGCTAAAATATGGTGTGATGTAGCCGAGGGTCGTGATCCTGAACCTCAGCTGTTAAACATGAAACCTTTTCATGCAGAACGTTTACTGATGAACTAAATGTGGACAAATCTGTTCATGGAAGTTATTTTTACTGACGACCTCCCAGACTTTTGTTTTTAATGAAGAAAATTTGTTTTAAAACAAGTTTATTCACTAAATAAAATCTTTACATTTCAACCAACTCTGGTTTAGTTTCTAAAAATGTACAAAAAGAACGAGTGTGCGTGTGTGTTAGTTGTCCCAGGCGAAGTCAAACGGCTGGAAATGGTCTCTCAGCTGTCTGCAGCTCTCCTCCTCTTCCTCTCTGCTCTGTTTACACTCCCTCCAGTCGGCTCGGGTCGGGACGTTCAGCACCGCCTCGCTGGCCAGAACCTCCCTGTGAGAAACCAACAGATCAGCTCTGCGGCGCCCCCCGCTGGCAGCTCCTGGAACTGCTCCACAGTTTCTTACCTCCCGAACTGCAGAGGGAAATGTTTCTGGATCCTGTGGTAGAGCTTCTCTCCTGAGTCCAGCTCCACGTAGAAGTACGGAGTTCCAGGAGGAGCGATCTGAGGCAGAAGAACGAGTTCAGCTCATTTCCCTGCTGCCGCCCCTCTGCTGGGTCGGGTTTTACCTGTTTGAGGTCCGTGTGTGGAGGAATCTCCATCAGCTCCATGTTCTGCTCCTGGGCCTGGACCATGAACGCCTCCTTCAGGTCGTCCGTGGCGCAGCGGTCGAGGGGCACGGGGACCACCTGCAGCTGGAGGTGCTGGCTCCTGTAGTTCCTCTCGAACAGGACGCAGCGCTCGCCCCGGCTGCTGTAGAAGCTCCTCAGGGCCGACTTGTACTTCTCCATCTCCTCCACCACCTCCTGGCTCAGCTCCACCACCGACTGGTAGTGGCCGATGGGCAGGATCAGAACGTGGCGGGGGGCCAGCGGACCCTTAGCCAGAGCCAGGTAACACTGCAGAACGTCAGGTTCTTAGTGATGAAATGACTGCATCAGATGAAGAGTCAGCCTGATAAAAACTAGAACTCACATGTGTTCCTATACTGAACACCAGATGTTTCTCCACCTGAGGACTGGCCAGACAGAACCAGCAGGGACCGGTGGGCTGAGCTACAAGAAAACCACAAATATTAGTTTCTGTTTGTCTTCTTTCAAACCCCAGCAGGATGTGAGAACTGACGGTGGCGCCGGGGCTGTTTGGGCTGCCAGTCTCCACTCCGCCCGTCTCCGTCAGAGTGTCTCTTCCTGCCGCGGCCCTGGAAGGCCCCGCCCTGCTTCCTGCTCAGGTCGAAGAAGAACTGCTGGGCCGGCTCCTGGACGGTACAACACAGTCACATTTAACAACTTTCAAAGAATTATTCACATTTTAGAATAAAAACCAGGCTTTTCTTGGTTCAATACACAAATATAGCTTTTTATGTTTATCCTAAAAATGTTTTTAAAATGGTTTAATGTGTTTAAATAAATAAATCCAGACCAGTTTTCTGTTGTAATGTTAAAGAGATTTAAATCCTGTAAATAGTTTTTCTGTAGACCTCGTCCTCTGCGCTGCTGAAAGCCGGGTTCTGAGCGTCAGGCTTGTCTTTTGTTGGACGTCTGTAGGGATTTTCTGTCACGTCCTGCGGTTGTTTGACCAGCTCAGCCGGCTCCATGTTCTTCATGGGGATGATGTTGAAGGCGTAAAGATACTGCAGACAGGAAAACAACTTTAAATTATACTTTGAAATGAATTTATTCAGACTTAATTTCATCTGAAATGTTTAAAATGTGTAAAGTTTTATTTAACTGATTTTAAGAATTGTATTTTATATATTATTAACACACCTTCTTCTTGGCAGGGTTGTTGAACGGAGCCAGAGCGATGAAGCGGCTGACGTGCTGAGCGTTCTCCTGGAGAACCACGTGATTCCTGAGGATGGAGTTAGTTTTATTCCCACATGATGGAATGATGGGTCTGACTGTCACCTCTGCAGTCTACCTGTAAGGCAGTCGTTCATAGTGAGCGCCCTCTAGTGCTGCGAAGTGGTAGCGCGGCTTCAGCTTGTCAGCCAGGTTGGCGATGGAGCTGCTTCCACACGACTTTGTGTTCACTTCCTGCATCACGAAAACTAATTTATCCCACAGAAAGCTGTTTGGCTGAAAGCTTAATGAATAGATGAAATGTTTTTCTCAGCATGAAAGATTAAACTTGTTACCGGGGTATTTCCATAGTGCCACACTCCTCTGGGCCACTGTGATGTCAGCAGGATGTCGACTCCTCTGAACTTGGAGCTGCCGGTCAGCGACGTGACGAGGGCCGAGAGATCTTTAGATGTGAAGCAGTGGGCCGGGGCCGGTTCCTGCAGGGCCTCCCGCCCGCTGACGTAGGCGATCTGCAGACCAGATGCTCCCGTAAACACACCTCGCCGCCCTGAAACGCAGCAAAGAGTTAAAAAATTCTAATGATCTGATTCATGTTGAACCTGGTAAAAACCTGGGATTTAAAGAAGATGGACTTTATTTTTCTTCACAAAAGTGAAGCAGATCTGGGGAGTGTTTACCCTGCAGTCTCACCCAGATATGTGATGTTTTCAGCCAGCTCACAGCCGTCAGAGCTGGAGAAGTTCTTCACCGTCTCCTGACTTGCTGCACCTAAAATGTAAGTGTGGATGGGTGCTGAAACAGAAAAAAAACACGCCTCAGTTTTCAGTTTTTTTTACAATATTTCCTGAACATGTTTGTGATGTGGGAAACTGAGCATTCATCACCTTTCTTGGCTCCAGTTGTATACTGTTGCCACTCTGCTTCAGCTTCAGGTGTTGCTCCAAAAAACTCTCCGACACACAGCAGTAGCTGAAGAGAAACATCAAAATCATAAAAAATTGACAATTTCATAAAAATGTTGGTTATTTGGGATTTGACTCACATCAAACTGTCCAGATTTCTTCTGGATGGACTGAACTCGACTGAAGAGACCGTTCAGTCTGCCTTCAACATCCCCACATGCCAGGCTGTAAAAATCAAACATTAGCATAAAGCTAAAAACAGACATGTTCTAAAATTAAATGTAAGATTAAAACCTGTAAATATTAAACACGGCGACATTTAACAACAGTAAACAAATCAACAGATCGAGTATTCACAAAGTTAAACTCACACTTTTACTGGCTGCTGCTCCATAATTGTCTCAAATTCAGCGGGTTAGCAGCTTCAGCTTATCGTCCGTTTCCAATAAAGGTTCGACCGAAACAAGGGCGGAACTTATTGTCTCTCTACAAGCTACGTACGATTTACAAATTACATTTAGCATTACTATAGCCATTAAATTTATTTTAACATGATTTAGAAACTGGTTATTTTTTTAAGTAAATGAGAAATTTGAGTGATCAACTTGGTCGCGACATTTCGTTTAATTACGTAAAAGTGAAGCACTGCTTATTTAAAAAAAAATGTTTTTACTGTAAAGGTATTGCAAAAATTTGTTCAGTTAGTATTGTACCAGTATCAACATTATTTAATTAGTTATAGACTTTATGATTTCTTTTTTAGCAAAAATGGTAAAACCAGGGTAATATACGAATGACTCCTTCTGGTGTTGCGTCGAAAAATGTCACATTTTTAAGCGATGCGCATTAATGAGCCTAGCCTAAAATCATTGTTTATATAATAAAATACTCATTAAAACATTTATTTGGCATAATATGTAAGATTTTGTATTCTTTTCAGCGTAGTTTGTTTGAGGCTCGGGCATTAAACTGCTTTCAAGTGCGCTTTTCACGACGTTTTTTTTTTCTTTTTCTTTTTTTTTGCCGTTTTACGGCAGGGGTACTTTATTCGACACAACACCTACCTTCGAGCGCCGCTCCTTCATCCTGGCACTTCGCTTCATCCTGGTACCTCGAAAGTCCCCGGACCAAAAACAGGAAGTAAGTAGCCAAATCAAAAGTAAAATTCACCTTCTGTTCGATGTCAGGGTCCATTAGGGTTTCAAAGGAAGAAAAGCGAGAAAAATCACATTAAAACGTCAAATAAAGCACCCGAACGCTTCCGAACTACATAAGCTTCACCTTGTCTTCAAACATGGCGGCGGAGATTTTTCGTCTTTTTTCTAGCTGGATGTTACATTGTTAGCTTCGAGTTTGAACTGCTTTAAAAACCGATACGTTTTTCTAGTTGTTACATTTTTATATTTTGTTTATTTAACTTAGAATATATCAAGTATTATTTCATTTGTGTAATTAAATACAGGTGGGAGCTTTCATGTTTCATGCGCAGAATCCCAGCCACCAAATATTCAATGGAGTCGTCCACCAAACACCATATAAAAACACATTTCTTTTTGATATACAAACAATTATAACTGAAATTATTTTAATTTTGTATCAGAGCTTTGATAAAGGACGCAAGCTATAATTCGGCGTACATAAGGTCCAATAGTATTTCTTTATTTAATGTATATTTCAATTTGTTTATTTACGTCGAATCTACATGAAGCCAGTAGGGGGCGACAAAACCTATTCTTTTTTTCCTATTCTGCACATTTTAGGTTATTTCTTTTTACAAATTTTTCTTTATTTCTACCAGTTATGCACAGTGCCTCCAATGTGAAATCACAATCCTGTTGAAAAAAACAATAAAAAATGCCAAATAATTAGATTTTAATGGGTGTCCTGCGTATTGCTGTAAAGAATAAAATTTACTTTGTAATTTAGCATACCCAATACATTAACTTATTTTTCACATTTGTGCACCCTAAATACCTAAACCCATTTGTGTTTCTAACAGGAATTATGTGTAATTTGAATAAAATGTACAACATCCCTACAGCTGATCTACCTTAGTTTGCACAAAAACGACGACACTTCAATAAATGTTGGCTGTGGTTGTAGCTGTGAGTCTTTTTCAAAACATATTCTGAGTGCTATTTTGAAAAATTTGCCACTACATCCATCCATCATCCACACACGTGTGCAGAGGTGGTTAGTTGGGTGTGTTTTTGTTCAAGCAGGTGCAGAATGAGCTCAGCAGGAGAAGACGACGCTGCCACATCGTTAGAAACAGTTAACTCTGTCACTTTAACTCGAGACGCTGATGGAAGCATCATCCTACATTGTCCTCCAAATGGTGGGTCGTGAATAAATAAAAATTAGTTTTCTAAGTTAATTTTTCTGTAAACATCAGTTCAAACTAGTTTAAAGTTTGTTTAGTTGGTAAAACAAAATATTTATTGGATAAACCAGAGAAACACCCTAAACAAATTCTGTGGAGGACCTTACAGAAGACTTTTGAAATAAATCACGCTGATGGTTTAATTTTAAAATAGTTGTTTGTGTGGATCTGAGGCTCCTGATAATAAAAACAGAAACATGTTTGTTTGCAGATGATGGTTCGGAGCCTCTTCAGAAGAAACTTCGACTTTCTGCAGAAGAAAACTCCGAGGCGTCTCAGTTCTCTGTCGTCACTCTGCCCAGTAAGACTTTTCTGATTTGTATTTATTTTATTTTTTTCACCAACTCCTTCATTTATTTAGTTACTAACTTTAACATATTTCAACTTATTTGTTGGTTATTTTTTTATTTTCTTCCTTAGTAAATTAATTTTCTTCTTTTTTATTTAAAAAATAAGTTTGCAGCTGAAAAATAAGCTTCACGATTTTACTTTTCTGTGTATTTTTAAACCTTTTTCTAACATAACTGAACTAATTTAGAGCCCTTTTGATTGTTGATTAAAGATAAAACCATAAAAAACAGAAATCTGTTGTGTTTTCGGTGAAATGAAGTTGCTATATTTCTGAATATTTTCTCCGAGCTGCAGACGAACCTGCTTTGTAGATAAAGTTTTTTTCATTTTGTTTCCCACCTTCAGTGTCAGAGAATGACGAGGGCTTCGAGGTGACGATGACGGCCACCGCAGAAGGAGATCTGTCCGATGACGGCGTCACTCAGATTGAGGTCGGACCTGAAAACTGGGCTCTAGAAATTCAAACTGACTCAATGTTTAAAAACGACAACAGAGCAAACGAAGGAAGGATCCTCTGCTTGAATCAAATTGTGTTTTTGTTTTTTTCTGTTAAGATTCTTCCGGAGGATGAAGACCAGAAGACCGAGGTGGCCCTGGTCAGTCAGGCCTGGTTCACCACTAAAGAGGACAAAGACACGCTGGCTAACAAAGGTCCAAACAAAGAAGACAAATTCACTCGACCTGCTTCAGATACTGGTTTTACAATCAGTTTTTAATCAGTTATAGATGAGTTTAGACTTCAACACCAGGGCCAGTATTTATCAAACTTCTTAACATTACTCTTAAGAATAAACTTAAGGTAAAATAAATTCTTAGCTAAAAGCTGAGACTAAAAGTCATTTATTAGGCGTCTCAGTCTGATTTTAAGTGACGTGTCTGGTATGGTGGTAAATGGGGATGGGTACAACCCAGGTGAGCGGGGGCCTCATAAGTGGGCCCATTGCTCTCCCCAAGAGACACTG
>JARVJO010000180.1:1412109-1426440 GCA_031762555.1 Cynodonichthys magdalenae | reverse complement strand
TTAGGCTGTAAAAAATAATGGAAGTCAATGCAAGGTCCCCATAAAGATAGCTGTACCAGACTGTGTGTGTGTGTGTGCGTGTGTGTGTGTGAACAGTCCTCCTTAAAGGTCTCGAGGAGCTGATGACATCCTCGCAGACAACATCTGTACCTGGGAGTCCCTCCTCTTCCTCGCTGCAGATACGACTCACTCGATTGGACGAGGGCGGCAGCAGCAGTAGCCCCGCCCCCGGCTCTGTGGCGGCACTGCAGATCCCTGTACAGATCCCGCTGCAGATCACGCACCTTGGTGAGACCGCGTCTTAAACTCCTTCGACCTGAAGGGCCCCGCTCACGTTGGACTCTGAAAATGAGAACTAAACCCCGAGGATCCGTTCCCGCTGACGCTTGGTGTGTTTCTGTCCGCAGCTTCGGATTCTGTGGCGGCTGGAGACGGAGACACCATCACTCTGAACACCGGTGCCCTGCAGACCTTCGAGATCCTACCTGTGAGTCTCAGCTCAGGAAACACCTGAAGTCGTCACAAATAATTCAAAGGTCATGAGCTGTTTGTTTGTTTGTTTGTTTGTTTTTCAGTCCTTCCACCTGCAGCCCACCGGCACCCCGGGGACCTACTTCCTCCAGACAACGTCCAACCAGAGCCTTCCTCTCAGCTTAGCAAATAACAGCACTGTTACCCTGACGACAGGCTCCTCCCCCTCATCACACGAGCACATCATCCTCCACAGCCTGTCGGTCAGTTCCTCATCGCTCTGTTGTTGTTGTTGTTGTGTTTTATATATTTTTATTTTTCCTTCTCAGACCGACGCCCTCTGCTCCAGCGACGGCGTCATCATTCAGACCGTCTCCTCTGACCCCGCCTCCTCAGAGCCACAGCTGGTCGTGGAGGCTGAGGGGCGGAGCCAGGACAACCAGCTGGACGCCGTGAGCCTGCTGGAGGGTTCGACGACGGTCGTCACGGAAACCCAGGAGTCTGTAACGGAGACGTTTCCTGACAAGGTACAAACAAGTGTTTTATTTGTTTGTTTTGATCTAAAATCGAAATAACAGAGATTTTTAAAGCTGCTGCTGGAACAAACTTTCAAAATAAAAGCATGAATGGAGCAGTTTTTGTTTAACTGTTTTGTCTATTTTTGTTTTCAGTTTTCATTTTGTATTAATCATTTTTTTAAACCGTGCATCTCAGGCTCCGTCCTCTCCGTCGGCTCAACGTGCAGCGGTGCATTCTGGGATACCGTCGGGCGGTGCGGTGCTCATCGTGTCTCCCCCCAACATCAGCAGCACGCTGACAGGTAACAAACACACGACCCCGCCTCTGAGTTCACGACCCAGCCTGAACCAAAACCTGAACGTCGCCTTCTGTCCCGTCCTCAGACCCCATCCTGGAGAACCAGGAAGGTTCTGACTGAACCGGACCGACCCGGTGCCGTGTCCCTGCTGCAAACTGTGAGTGAACTGTTTTTAAAAAAAAAAAAACAACTCGAGTGGTTTCAGTAAACGAGGAAATCCCTGGATGAAATGTGAGCGCAGCTTTGGATCGAAACGCTGCGGCGGGACGAACTGTTTGGACCGAATGTGAGCCGGACAGAACCGGGCCGGAGCTGGACTTTAATTTAAAATGTGGACCAATGAAGAGGAACGGGTTATTATGGGTGGGAATAATAATAAGATTAACTATTTAAATCTGTTTTCTTTTAAATTAAATAATGATTATGCCATCGAAGTGTAGAATTTATTTTATTTTTTTATCTGAAGTCAGATTGGATTGATTTAAAAATATTAATTTCTTCTCTTTTATCATTGAAGCAGCTTTGAACTCAACTCTTAACTGAGATCTTTAACAGAATTGAACCAATCATAGATGATTTTATCAGAAAAGGTTCAACTTATATTCAACAAACTTTTCACCTTAGATTATCAAAACAGGAAGTCCCAAATTATTATAAAAAGATGAGTGATCTAACCGCACCATTTGTCAAGTCTTTAAATGTTTTAGTTTATAGTATAGTTTATAAAGCTAAAGTTTATTATATTTAGAATCCTGAGTTTAAATTGAGGGAAATATTTAAATTGTTACAAATATCCAAAATATAAAATCCCAACTCAAGACTAAAAAGGCCAGAATTTCAAACCTTGTAAATTGTTGTGAGCTCAGAGTATCTGTTGGAGATGACTATCAGCTACCACTTTGACAAATTTGAGCTCAATATCTGTAGAGTTCACAGATTTGTGTTTGCTGTGGCAGCCATCTTGAAAGTGACAAATAGGTTTTAGATGTAAATATTTCTTTAAGAGTTTTAATTAAATGTCGGCTGATTTGAGAGATATTTTACCAACAGTCCAAACAAACCAACACAAAAACATGAATGCGTCCATCACCGTGTTGCTTTTCATTTTATTTCTCTGCACCTGATCTCCATCTTGGCTCCACAAACTGTTTTCCTTTCACACATTCATGTCTGCGTTTGTTAAAAACTACCAGCGTCCGACTGAAACTTTGTGACGAAGGCAACATCATCGCGTTGACATCGAGCAGAAAAACATAAAAATAAAGAAGTTTCTCATATTTGGTCACACAGCTTTTTACAAACCATCTTACAGAGAAGTCATTTACTGACTCTGTTAGCAAAATATCATGAATCACTGGTTGGATTTTAATGATTGGACCTACAGATTAGGAAACGTATGTTGTGGTATCTGAGCTAAAACATCTGGTGTGAGCTTCTTAAACAACAAATATCATTTTAATAAATTTAAAATAAAGCACTAAATCAACCTCAGCTTGATTTCATCAAGTTAAACGTGAGAATTAATGTAAACAAAGCTGTGTGACTGAATCCAGGAGGAAATGATAAATATTTTTGTTTTAATCAGTGCAAAGTTGGAGCAGAAACAGGGTGAAACTCAAGACATGAAAGATTCAGACGTCACCAGCAGCAGGATCAATAGTGCAAAGTTTAATTCAGTGGCAGGTTTGTGTATAAAATCTGTTTTAATTCTTTGTTTATGGCTTCAAGTCATCGACTGTTAGCGGGCAGTGAGAGCTCGTCTGCAAAAACAAATTAAATCAAGTTTCTGGAAGAACTGCTGCCTTCCTGCCTCAGGATGCTGCTCGTGTTTTTGGAGGCTTCCTGGAGAACTCTGTTCATCTGGTGGTGCCTGGTCCTGGTGGGCCACCAAACTGAGCAGGGAAACTAAAACCTGCAGGATAGTGGCCCTCCAGGATCAGGGTTGGACACCACTGGTCTAGTTTCCAACAGGAAACAGTTTGGTAACCATCAGTTCTTCAGTTTGTTCTCTTTAGAAACAAACATTGAAGTAGAACTAAGGTTCTCTCTGGCGCCCCCCTGTGGCTCGTCTCTGTTCTACAGTGGATATTTAACTCTGGTGATCGCTCATCCTTCTTTGGCAGCCGTCTAAAATAAAATAATCAGCTACTTGAGTTTAAACATGTGCAGAGAAAAGGATCGTCTGTTTCATCTCTGGTTCTTCGGGACCAACGTTTGTTTTTACGTTTATCTTGGATTTCATCCACACCTTCATTCTGTGGTGCGTTTGCATAATTCTTCCTGCTGGAAACAGTTTTTGTCCGTGGTTTTTGGTCCCAGCGTCCTCTGGAGATTCAAGTTTTCGGTCGTGACGTTCTTTCGCCGTCGGTCTGCGTCAACCGACCTGTCGTCCTCCATCTTTACCTGACGTCGAAGAAGTACAGGTTGGCACAAATACAGAGCAGCACGACGGTGGCCAGCATGTAGTAGATCAGCTTCCTGAACTTTGGCTCCAGGTCTCCCTGCCGGTACCAGAAGATCTGAGGGCCGAGAGACGGGACACAGATTTAAGTTCTTCAGCAGCTCAGTCGGTTAAAAGCTGAAATAAAAACTGTTCTTTGATTAAACTTTAAGAAGCTCGATAATTTGGGGATTTTGTTTTGTAATAATCTAACACTTTGATGAATAAACTAAATCTGCAGGGTCACCATAGTAACCACACACCTGTGCCTGTCGCTCCCTGGCAGCAAAATGCAGTAAAGTTAAAATAAGTATTTTTTTATTTTTACCAGCACTACAGTGGATCCACACGCTAACAGGATGCAGACGGCAAAGAAGATGTTGAGCGGCCGCGGAGGCATCGAGAACACGAACGATCCGATTACAGTCACCTGGAAAACAAACAAACATCAAGTAAAACTTGTTCAGCTCTTTAAATGGTTCAACAGCTGGGTATAAATATAAAGTTTATTCAATAAAGAAGGGTTTTCTTCCCTTTTGAAATCAAAAAAACTGTTTTTCTACATTTCCCAAAGCAGAATCATGGATTTATTTTGAAGAAAAATCAGGTTTTCTCAGTAAAAATTCCCACAATTTAAAAAAAAAAAAAAAAAAAGTTCATGATTAAATTAAATTTTCTTAAGTTTAATCAGACATGAAGTCTCATCTGTGGTTTGAAACTGGACCGACTCACCAGGACCACCACAGACGTAACCCCGCCCACGGCCACGTTGATGATCCGATCCTGCAGGAAAACAAGACGAGTTCGTTAAACACAGTTCATCTGATCCTCTTCACGCCACCACTTCCTGCAGGTGCCCACCCGAGCGGACGTCTCCCCGAACAGAGGCCGGTTGTCCAGTCCGCTGGTGCCGTACGTCCGGGTGGAGAAGTCCTCCATGGCGGCAGACGATCCCTCAGCTCCGCCTCCTGGACCTGCAGGGCCGTCGCAGCATGCTCGCTCCTCGGGCCGTCAGAGCGAGGGAAGACGTGTGGACATCACGGAGGGCGGAGCAGGTAGACGCCTCGCTTCACCTGCGACATGATAAATAACATTTTGTTTGGCTGCAGAAGTTACTGAAAACATTGTTAGACGAGACGTTTGGGTACAAGTACGACAGTTTGGATGTATTTGTATGAATTTATCCTCCGGTTAAAAACAGGAAGTATTTCACCGATTCTCCTTCGTTCAGATATTTTACTTTATTCCATTCATTGTTTGCTACATTTACTCTTTAACTAGCTTAAACAAATACTTTACTTTAACGAAAACATATTTCCATTCCTCAAACATAAAAACTTTTGTTTTTTAAATGAAATTCAACATTTCCAGGATAGAAATGACTCGGCACAATTGAAGCTGCAACAAGCCGCTGCGCTGAAAGGTTTTAAACTGTTTTATAGATTTTATTGATGGATGAAAGATGGTTTTTCCTCAGTTAACAAGTAAACAAGATATAAAAACTGATTTAGAAGCAGTTCCTTCACGGGTCGTTCTAATCTGTAGATGAAAGAGGAAGCTCAAATCAGAGCCTGATAGGATCTGTTCTGAGAATCTGGACTGGATTTCCAGCAGCTGTGGTGCAACAGTTTTTTTTTGTTTCTTTTCTACCCGTTACAGAACACATGAAGCTGTTTTAAAACAGAAATTCGTGACAGATCGCTGCTTTAGTTCTCAGGTTTGTCAACAAAAACAAAACAGAATCCAGTCCCTCATTTCACCTGCATTATTCAAGCAGCAAGGCAAAAACAATTCCTTTTTCTGTTTTATATTGTCGTTTTATTGTCATTTTTAAAGCCAAGTCCAGCTCACATCCCCTTTTTTTGCCCGAACACCTGGACTCCAATTTTAGACAAAAACCTGATCTGAGAGCAAAATCCGTGAACAGAAAAAAACACATCTGTTTTACTTCCTGCAAAGATATTTTCTGCCTTTCTGGGTAAGAAGGCAACAACCCCCCCAGGAGCTTCATCAGCAGAAATAAAGCCACGAACAGAAACACAAAAAGGCTCGTTATGAACGGGAATAAACCTGGCTTAAAGCTGAATTCCTCCACAAACTCGTGATCTGCTGGATGACGACTCCGAAAGAAAAAAAGATCTGCTTCACATGTGAGAGGATCGTCAACCGAACCCTGGAACTAAAAACTCTGAAATGAAACGAGGAGAAAATATTTCACATTCCATCATTTCTGTCTGTGATGAAATAAATGAGTCATTAATCCAGATTTTTTTGTACAGTGCAGAAAATCTGATTTATGTGTTTAAGACAAATTATTACATAATTAGTTATTCTGATTTTGTCTCAACAAATTACCAGAAATGTGTGTGTGTGTGTGTGTGTGTGTAAATATATATATATATATATATATATATATATATATATAGATATATATATATATAGATAATACAATTCCCATTTTATTAAGTTTATTGGCTTTTAAAAGTAAAAATGTGGATAAAAGAAGCCTGCAAACAGATCCTGTTTAATCTCTTAGTAAGATTGAGAAATGACGAAATGTACTAAATAAAACAAAAACACCAAATATAGTTGGAGTTTGTGAGTAAAATGTAAATAAAAACAAAAGTCTCAGCCTCTGAAAAATATTCGATTTGACCCAAAAACAAAACTCAAGAGTTCACTGTCCAACGCAGCCAGGATAAGGTTAAAAAGTACAAAACTATTATTTTATCAAACATTTCGCTTTAAACTGGGCTTATAGCTTAAAAAAACACACCTAAGTTTATTCAAACAGCTTTTATTACCTTTTTTAAATTAACAGGTCAAAATTTAAAATTAACGTTGATAATGCGTCGAAAACATACATTCGTCAGCAAAGTTGATACACTTTATTAAAACGATTAAATTAAAAAATAAGCCCGAGATTTACATGGTTAGGCTAACTCGGCTAGCATGCTAACGAAGCTAAGCTAACGCATCGAAAGTAGTAGAAAAATATTCACACACACAAAAAAACCGCACCGAACAAGCAGTGACAGGCCCGGTTCCTGTCGGGTTTACTCACCTCACAGGTTCCGTATGGGCCCCAGTGGGATCTTCTGTGGAACCGAAACGAGCCGGGTCAGAATTAAAGCCCCGTAGCTCCGGTTCAAGCTCTTAAAGGTGAGTTTTTAATTTTAGCCGACCGTGTGTTCTTCAGTGTCCGTCAGTAAATTTCACTGAGCTGACAGAAACCGATGTCACTATTTATCCCCAAAGAAAACTATTAATCAGTTTTATAAACAGCAGAATGAAGCTAAATTATATACAAAAAGGGTAAAAACCAGGAGTTATATGGCGATTCCAGTGGGAATTGAACCCGTGATTTCCTGGTTAATGGTTGAGATCCATAATGTCCGAGGTACAGTGAACGCAACCTCTGCTCATTCAAAACTATAAACAAAGACGGAAAATTTTGAATAAAGGCAACACATTTCTAAAAAAAAAAAAAAAAGTACTACTTTATAATCAGTGCAAATAAACACAATGAATAAGTTGAAAAATTATTTCATAAAATGAAATATTTATTTAAAACTTTAGATGTATTTATTTTGAACACAACTTTACCTTTTTTCTTTTATATTTATATCGTAAAATAAAATCATTTAAAATAATTTTCAAACGAGATTTTTGTGTAAAAATTCAGACTGGAACAGAGCTGTTTGATTAATTCAGAATTTTATTTTAAAGTTGAAACACTGAAGTGTTTACAGATGGGATAAATGTCTTTCTGACGATGCCTTAACATAAACCTCTTTTGACAGAATAAACTCAGACATGTGAGGTGGAGGGGGCTCGTCACATGAGGAGAGCCTGACAGGCCTAGGGATTAATCCCAGGAAAGAAAATTAGGATGCATGAAATGTGTTTGTTGATGAAAACAAAGCTTTGTTGTTACACAATTTCATAAAACTAATAAAAAATTATGTCAAGAAAAATGAACTTATTCTCGTCCATCACCATGTACAATCTAAAACACACCAATAAGAGTTTTGCAAATCACAAACTGTGTCTTAAATAATTGCCTTTGTGTATAATATTTTTATTTTGGTTTTGAATAGTCCAAGTATTTGATTTTAAACCTAGACCAGTTCTGATGTGGTACAAAGGCAATCAATTAAATAAAAAAAGATTGTTCCATAACTTTTACAAATTTAATAAAGGTTTCACAAATCAGAGTTTTAAAAGTTTGTTTTTAATATATATTAATTTGTTCCAGGTTTGAACAGTTTAAGTGTTGTAGTTTTAAAGCTAGACCAGTTCTAATGTACAAAAAAAGGCCACAAATATGCCTTTCCTGAACTTTCACAAAGAATAAAATTTTCACAAGTCTCAAACTGTGTTTTAAAAGTTCTGCTTATTGTGAAGAACAGTCCAGTCCTTACCAAAAAGCATTCCAAACACTGAAAAATCAGCTCACTTTTACTGAGCGTGTCGTACCTGGCTCTACCAGCAGGGAGCGGTGTCAACACACTGCTGCTTGATCGACAGAATTACAACGTAGAAGAAGAAACACAAACTTGGCGGACTAAACAAACGAACGAACGTACTTCTCTGGCGAAGCTGTAAAACATAAACCCCGTCTCAGTAAACAGAATACCCTTATATTCAAGTTTTGTCGGTAAAAAGTTAGGCTCAAAGATGAGTTCGTTCGCGGGTCGAATGAAGGAATATCCCACCATTTCTCTGGACCGGTTCGACAGAGAGAACCTACACGCACAGGCCTATTTCCTGTCCCATTGTCACAAAGGTAACTACACGGTACCGGTTAAATGTTCACTTATTTAAACATATTCTTATCAAGCTCCCCAACCTGCTTTTTTTTTTATTTGAACAGATCACATGAAAGGGCTGAAAGGACCTCTGCTGAAGAGGAAACTGCAGTTCAGGTTAACGCAGCTGTTTCCGGTTCAACTGATTAAGTCTTGTTTTTTTTTAACATATGTCATCTATACAACATTTATTCTACCGTTAAACAAACATTCTATTATTGAAGATTAAATTTGCTTATTTTAATTTCTTCATTAAAAAGTCAAAACCTATATAGATTATAGATAACCCGGAATTTTAAATGTTAGACTTACAAAATAAAAGGATAGATGTCCACAAACCAAAAAGCGTTATTTATGCAAATTAAAACTTGACATTTCATAGTTAAGAAATTTAGAAGAAAAATTTATCAAAGCTTATTTTACAAAATAGATGTATTAAAAGTCAGTTTATTTAATTTTTAGTTCTGCTCCCTTCAAGGGTCTCTCCCAGCATGCACCTCTGCACATGTCCAAACTCGAACTGTCCCTCTGATGGACTCTAATCCAGTCCAATAACATCTTCATCTCTGCCGCTCCAGCTCCTCCTCCTCAAACATCTCAGCAGGTCTCATCCTGTACACTGTCCCATTCTGTCCTGCAGCTGTCCTCCTGTCTCGAAATGTCCCACTGCTCTGTCGTCTCTTTGTTCCACCTGTTGCTCTGGATGCTAGACCTCAGGGACCTAAACTCATCACCCTCACTGGTCCATCCAGGTGACGATGAGCCTAAAACTCTTCTGTCTTTCATGCTATCCTCTCAGCTTTTAGCTAGAATTTTGCCTCATATCCCAAACTTTCAGATGAAAAATTTTAATTTGCATAATAGAAATGCTGAATAAGTAAACAAATATTTACTCTAAATCACCAAGATTTATGATATAAGTTGTAGTTTAGAAGTGTATATATTCTATTAAGTAAAGTATTTTACAAGGTGAGTGCCAAAAGTCGGTTTTCCATGTTTACTAAAACATAATAAAACTGTTTCCTGCAGTCGAACCGTCAGACTTTACTGCTCCTTTGTGACCAAAGAGCTGCTGCTGAACAACCCGAAGTACGCCTTCTGGGAGGAAAACATCGTGAGTTTCACTCTACTTGTTTTAAACAAGATTGGAGCGTTTAAAGAAATAATAATCTGTTTCAGGTTCCTCTGGAGCTGGAGAGCCCGACTCAGATCTCACTTGTTGATGAAGCTTCTGGAGAGGTTTGTTTTTATTTATCTGTAGTGGGTCTATAATAATTATATATATATATAATTACATTTTGATAGCTATTAGTAAGCTTATTTAAACTACTCGTGTTATTTTTAGCTAGCCTTTTGCTACTTTTAGCATTCACACTGTTTTTGTGTTTGTTTCTTAACCAGAAAATCAATTTCTCTGGTTTAATATTGACTTTGTGTCTGACAGAAACAGGAGATCGTGGTGACGTTGCTTCCTGCAGGTCACTGTCCCGGCTCGGTTATGTGAGTCCAAACCTCCAGAAACACTCAGAGATTTTTATTTTTGTGTGTTTTTAATAAGAATATTTAAATAAGTAAGTTAATCTTTTGAAAAAAAATCAGTTTGTATTTGGCCTGAAAGACAAAACCCAGGGCAGAAACGCTCTCTTCAGTTCTCATTGGTCCTGTTTGAACTGTCTGTGTGTTGAAATGTTCGCAGGTTCCTGTTTGAGGGTTGCCATGGAAACGTCCTGTACACAGGTGACTTCAGGTTGGCTGTGGGAGACGCGTCCAGGATGGAGCACCTGCACTCTGGCAGCAGGTGAGTCTGGACTCACAGAAACTTCAGTTTCACTCCAGCTTCTCACAGTTTCCTGCTTCTGTCTCTCAGGGTGAAAAACATCCAGAGTATTTATCTGGACTCCACGTTCTACGACCCGCGCTTCTACCAGATCCCCAGTCGGGTACTGCTGCTGTTTATTTACTGAACCTGATGTGGGTCGGGCCACAGGTTCAGTGTGTTTTAAACATGTCTGTTGTGTGCAGGAGGTCTGTCTGAGGGGGATTTCAGAGCTCATTGGAAACTGGATCAGTCAGAGTCCTCATCACGTGGTGTGGCTGAACTGTAAAGCTGCGTATGGATACGAGTACCTGTTCACCAACCTGGGGGAGGAGTTTAACACTCAGGTGACGCCTTCTTAAGTATTTAAACACACAGGAGATAAAAACCTGATTAAACAGGTTTCTGACAGTTAACTTTATTTAGCTGCTTTTAGTTAAGTGTATTTTTTCAAATTGTAACCAAATAAACCCCAAATTTTTATTTTTTTATATTAAAATGTTTTTATTTTACATGACAATTGTTTTAGCTAAAATTAGCTGGCTACAAGTAGCAACATTTTAACTAAAGGTAGCACAATGCTAACTAACTATAAAAAGACAGTAAAACCTAAACGTATCAAAATGCTAGCTAAAAGTAGCAAAAGGTTAGGTTGGAAGCTAACAGCTAAAAGTAATAAAATGATTAAGTGTTTAAATGTTCAGCTAAGAGTCACAGAATAGTAGCTAAAAAGTAAATGTAGCTGAATAGTAGCTAAAAGCACCACAAGAGGACAAAAACTGAGCCCGTCTGCTGACGTTTTTTTCAAAAATAACTTTTTTTGTGTATTTTATGTGGACAAAGTCTTCAGAAGTAGTTTAACTGGAAAAATAAACAAAAAATGAAAAAAACAGCAGAAACGCTGACTCAGCGTTCTCACAACTTTCTGGATTCTTTTCCCTCCAGATTCATGTCAACAGTCTGGTCATGTTCAAAAAGATGCCTGAGATCCTGAGCTACATCACTACGGACCGCAGGACTCAGATCCACGCCTGTCGACACCCTAAGGTTTGTTTTCCTCAAACAGGAAGTGGTGTTTCTGAAACCCTCGGAGGACGCCGCTGACCCAGCAGCAACGTTTCAGTCAGGAAGGACTTCTAGACCTTTTAATTTATGTTTCAGGATGTTTCCTTTCTATAGTATTTTTTAAAAGCAGGTTGTGTTTCTGCAGGACGAGGAGTTTTTCCTGGGAAACCGGCTGCCGTGTGGCTGCACGGCTGCGGACGGGACGCCTCTTCGGATCATCAGCATCAAACCGTCCACCATGTGGTTCGGAGAGAGAAGCAAGAAGACCAACGTTTTAATCAAGTTAGAGCTCCTCTTAGTTTGAACTCTTCTTTACTTTATAAAGTCGAAGCTAAAACTGTGTTTTTGTTGTTTTTTAGAACAGGAAACAGTTCTTACAGAGCCTGTTTCAGCTTCCACTCCTCCTTCTCTGAGGTGAGCAGCTTTATGTCACCTTTAAAAGATCTTTTAATCTTTTTATTGTGAAGATTAGAACTTTTAGATTAAGAAGAGCTGTAGCCTTTAAAGTGCAGAGGAACCCTTCAAAATAAGAGTCTGTCACAGGTTTTATTAAACTTTGTTTTGTTGCCGCTCTGATGAAAGCTTTTTATTTTCAGATTAAAGACTTCCTGTCGTACCTTCAGCCGGTCAACATTTATCCGAGCGTGGTCCCGATCGGCCGCACACTGCAGGAAGTCACACAGATGTGAGTCCAGGTTTTAAGGAGGAACCGTCCCGATGAACCGGAGACTCTTCATGAGTCTGTGTTGGATTTAAACCTGTTTTTTCTTTGTGCTCAGGTTGAGGATGATGTGCAGGAAGCAGCCTGACGGAGCAGCCATCGTTTACAAACCTCTGGGGGCTCTGAAGCGCAGCCGAATGAAGCCGCCCTCCAACGGTAACACGTTTTATTTCACGCAACAAAAACACGTCCTGAATGAAAACACGTGTTTTTATTAAACCATTGTAAAGAAACAAAAAGTATTTTGAACTTGGGCCTCTTTACTGACATCTGGTGGCTAAAAGTTGAAACAGCAGCTTGAATCAGAAACAAGACTTCATCCTGGTGTTTTACTTTGAAAGTCTAAAAAACTTTCAATTTAAAATAGTTTTCTTTTCTTTAAGTCGTGTTAATTCTTGGTTTGTTTGTCGTTCTTCAGTTTTCTTTGTTTCTGTCTTCAGACTCGGGGAGTGACGAGGATCTGTTTGAAGGTCTGGATCTGGTGCCGGTCCGGAAAAAGGCAAACCTGAACCTGAACCAAGAAGCAGAACATGGTACCGTTTTACTTTATTGTTTTAAGTTTGTTTATTTGTTTACATTTTAGTTTCAGTGTTTTTAAAATCTTCCTCTGACTTCAGAGAACCCACCTGAGACCACAGCACCCCCTGTGGACGAGTCGGACCCTCTGGTGGTCTCCGACCTGCAGCCTGTTAGACAGAACTACTTCGACTGCACCGAGTCCAACGGAGAGGAGGATGATGATGAAGAGGAGGAGGAGGGCAAAGGAGATGCAATGAAGGAAACCAAAGAGGCTCCTAAGTGGGAGGACTTCTTCTCCACAGAGATGCTGAGTGACAGCCAGAACAGCCAATCACGGTCCTGCTGCTCCGTCAGGACCGCCTCCCCCTCCAGAGCCACGGGGTCTCAGACTCCAGAACTGTTCAGTGATGAAGAGGAGCGTCCCGACAACGATGAAACCTTCAGCCTGGCTCTGTCTGCATCTCTGTCGGACCGCTCCTCTCAGAACATCGACGACACGCTGATCCTCCACCCAGAGACCCAGAATCTTCCCGTCCAATCAGAGCCTGACGAGCTGCCGGCATCTCAGGCCTCATCGGACTTCGACGTCCCCGGCACGCCGGAGTCGAAGGCGCCGCGGCCCGACGAGCTGTTGCAGCTTTACAAGAAGTTGGCGTCAGGAGAGGAAGTGGTCGTCAGAGAGCGGAGATTCACCTGAACCAGACTGGGAGACAGGTGAGTCCCAGACCCACCTGGACCTTTGGTGTTTTCTTTGTCTCTGCACCACAGGGAGACGAAGACACCAATCACTTTCTGGTCCACCACATGAAGGACCACCAGCACTGAGAACTGGTGGACCAGAGTCTGAAGACACTGTCCAGGAGAAAGCTGCAGGTAAGATACTTCTTCCATGTACACTGCAGGTTTCTCTCATGTGCTCTACTTATTTTGTTTTTTATTCCCAGGCAACACAAAGAGACAGGAATTAAAGAAGAGAGAGAGCTCCACATGTCTGCACCTGAAGTTCTGTAACATGTATATAAAGATAAATATGTTTACTGTGAACTCTGCTCCATGTTGTTCATTAAATAAACATTCTGACTTCATGCTTTGACTGTTCTTTCAGTGAAAATACAGAATAATGAAAACACACCGAGCTAAAGCTCATCTTAGCTGCTTTTATAAGAGAAAAAACTAGTTTAGTAAATGAATCTCTGCAGCTTTTAAAACCCCAGCTCAAATATTTGAGACTCCGCCCACTTTTCTCCCAGCCAATAGGAGTTCAGCTGTCATTAAGTTTAAGGAAGAGATTAATTTGGGTCTAATCTCTATAAAAACATCTAAATAAACACAAGGATCAGGTTTTGTTTCATTTCTACAGATCTGTTTTAATATTTTTCCCCATTTGTTAAAATGTTAAATTATATATTTCAAGAATGAACTTTTTAAATTGTAAATTTTAAGTAATGTATGTTTAAATAACAGATTTTAAAAAGAATAATGTTGAACTTGTTTTTTACTTTTAGATTTTAGTCAATTTAATAAAAGTTTACTTTATCTTAAACCGATTAAATTTACAAATTATTTTTTAAGTTAATTAATTTATTGAAAAAACAAAATCGAACTAAAAATAGTTTTAAGACTAAAACCACTATAGTTTTTTATTATTGTAGTTTCAGGTCACGTCCAGCA
>JARVJO010000180.1:1387499-1400120 GCA_031762555.1 Cynodonichthys magdalenae | reverse complement strand
AGATCTTTACTGCTGACTCAGCGTTCTAAGATCTTTACTGCTGACTCAGCGTTCTAAGATCTTTACTGCTGACTCAGTGAAGGAACAAGCTGCACTGACCTCAGGCTCCATCTTCTTCTCGTTTACATTGGGCTGCTGACGGAGTCCAGCGAAGGCGTCAGGAAAACCCCGGTTCAGATCCACTCCGTTGGAGTTGAACCTGAAATAGACGGAACCAAAACCATGGACCCGTTAATCCAACAGAACCAAACCAGCAGCGTTTAAACAAGTCAAACTGATCCATGTTTAGAAAGTTATCATCAGAGTCAGATTCTTGTTTGGTTCTTGAAACAAGAACTTGTTTAACATTTGTTCTGTTTCACAGGTTCTTCAGTTTTCTAACCTGCAGCAGATTATTAAGCTCTTTAAATCCAGATTAATGTCTGGAATAAGATCTAAAATCCCAAAGTACAGAGGAGAGGAGAAACGGAGCGTGAAGGAGGACGAGTTGGTTTAAAGGGTTGGATGAGCTGAATAAATAAAAACAAGACGATTTAATGCTTCCTTTAATCTGAGGCTGGAACTGTTGGAAACTTTAGATTTATTATTTCTGATTAGTTGCATCAGATTCTGTTTATAAACAAGTAAATAAATATCTGCAGGTTTTATTCAACTCAGTCTGACCCTGAAACAACATGAACTGTCAACAAACAATCAGAAAACAACAACCAGAAAACAACAAACAAATTAAGTCTCCAAATCATCAGAGTCCAGTCTCAAGATCAGTTCCTGGTCTAGTTATAATGACCAGTTTTATGTCCTCCCAGCTGAACTAGAACCAGACTTGGTGAAACCCCCTCCTGGTCTGAGGAGACACATCTATGGTTCCTCGGTTCTTCAGGACTTTAAAATAAAATCCAGACTGATTCCACTTCCTGCCTCAGAGGAACGATTCCATATAAGGCGTGGAAAGATCGACCTTAAAACCACCACATTGTGTTTTTACCACGACCCAAATGTAAACCCTGCGGAGCGACGCCCACAGAGTCCTGATGAGGTCGTGTGAACAGATGTTCTGATCCAGATCCAGGACCAGAACCGTCTCCAGGAAACAGCAGGAGTCTAAACAGATAATTACAGACTGTGACCCAGATCTGCAGCCGGGCTTTGGTTTCCTGCTAATTACTGTCTTCTGGGGCGTCGGAGCGTTTCAGCTTGATATTTACAAAACAAACTTTCAGCTGTTTGTTACCAGCAGCCGAAGGTTCGCCTGTTCCCTTTTCTACAGCCGAAGACCAGAAAACACCTAACAATCAAAGAATAAACTCTAAATTTACTGTTAGATTGAAAAAAAAGAGGTTGAACCTTTTGAACCAATCATAAAAGTACTGTGAGTACAGTCTGTATTTGTGTACCCAGTACTATTACTAGTACAAGTACGCGTACCTTCCCTGGACGTAAACACAGTTGTTGTCGGCGTCGTCGAAGCCGTCGGGGTTCATCGTTGGCAGGACGTGGATGCGAGTGCTGCTCAGGAGCTGCAGAGACCACGTCTCGTTGCTACGGTAACCACGCACCAGCTCCTCGATCAACTGGAGCAGCAGGACCCGGCCGAGAACCTGAAGAGACAACGTGAGCTGAACTGACAGAACCTTTACATTGAAACCTGGAACAAACTTTAGTCTGTCGCTCCCTGACAAACAAAGTCAGGTTTGACTTCCTGAACTTTGAGCAACAAAAACACTAAAGACTGGATGTAAAATCAAACATCAGCTGAATGTTGCTTCATTTCTCTCTGCTTCCTGTTTCCTGCAGAGCTGATGTGAGTCAGCGGGGAAACACGATCCTCTGACGAATCGGAAGCAGGCGGGCTCCAGGGTGGGGAGCCGTGACTGTGAGTGAATGAATGGATGGATGGATGGATGAATGAATGAATGGATGGATGAATGAATGGATGGATGAATGAACGCTTCAGGAGGGAGAAACAGAGAAGGGTGGGAAAGGTGAGGAGGTGCAGAGATAAAACCCTGAACAGGTCTGGACTCGCTCTGCCTCCAGCCGTCGTTCTTTCAGCTCCTGCTGAAAAAACAAACCTGCTTCGTTCCTCTGCTCCAGACTGGAACAACTGGCACCGCTCAGAACAAAAACACCTGAACTGGGAGCTGGACTTGTTCTGAACAAAGTTAATGGATCATTCTCAGGAGGAACAGTGACGGTGAGACGTAACCTGAGCCAGGACCTGAGCCAGGACCAGAGCCAGAGACGAAATAATTCAGACAGTGAGGGAGTGATGTTACAGGAAACTGAGGCGTTGACCAACAAAGAGAACTGATCCCAGGATGTGACCTCATGCAGACTATAGGAGGACGAACACACAGCTGTGAGGAACACCAGCTGGGATGTAAACCCTTTGAACTGGACCAGCTCACGTGTTTATCTAGACCTGCAGATGGAATCTGAAGGTCCAGTTAGAGAAGGACTCGTTTGGACCCCCTCCCTTAGAGATTCAAGTGTGCAGATGACTTTAGGAAAACAACATGAGACCCTGAAGTCTCCAGAACCAAACACAACTGGACCTCAGAAGATCTAATGCAGCAGGTCTGCAAGAGTCCAGATCTGGTCCAGAGTTCCACGATCCAGAAGGAAAACAGCCGAAACCCAAAACACATTTAGAACCTGATACCAGCTTCAGACTCTAGAACCTGTTAAAACCAGTCAGGTGGAAAACCCTGCCTGGTGCTGCTTTGCATCTGGTTGCCATGGTTACAGAGGACGGTCAATGGAAACATCCTTAATGAGACCCAAATACAGAGTCAGTACACAGGTCCAGGTTCCCACAGAACCTCCTGTGAATCCTGGACTGAAAGAACCAGATCCTGGACCTGAGCAGCTGAAGACCACATCAGTCCTGGGTCCTGGTCTGGGGAGTCTTGTGTGAAGTATTTTAAAGTGAAACTTGAGTAAAAGTCTGAAAGTATCTGGTATATTTTGTACTCAAGTATTAAAAGTAAAAGTATTGAGTAAAAATGATCTGTTATATTTTTAAATTCCTTTCATTGACCCAAACCTGATGATGTCATAATAAAATATAAAAGTTAAAAGCTCAGGATGCATCAGTGAACTGAATGAAGCTGACTTTATTGGACTTTTTTAAATATAAGGAGCAGGAGTAAAAAGACTGAAGAGTAATGAATCCAGTAAAACATAAACAATAAGTAAAGTATTTGTACTTAGTTACACTCTGAGGAAATGCTAATTAAAGATAGCCAACGTTGCTAACAGGGCCTCACTGATACTTTAATACTCTTTCAGTCCTACGGTCCGGTCCAGTCCAGTCCGAGGTGCTTCACCTGGACCACCCAGAACTGATGAACTGCCCCCCCACTGGACTGGACCTCCCTGTTGTTTTGGGAGCTGGAGAAGCAGCTCAGGCCTGAGAACAACTGAAGAACTGCTGATTAAACCAGTTGAACAAGAAGAAGATAAAGACTTTAAATCTTCTGTTCCTCTTTCTCTGAACCAAACCGTTGGAGCTGCTTCAATAAAACCTCACAGATTACTGCTGACTCAGCGTTTTGTTCTAGAAGAATAGGGTCACCTGACGTCCGCCGGCAGCCCACACAGGGGTGCGTGGACCGTGTCGGAGTCTGAAAGGCCTTTGTTGGACGTCTTTAGAGACGCTTCCTGTTAACAGGGAGTCCTCTGTTGGACGTGTGTTGACTCACCTCATTTCCATGCATGTTGGACACATATTTGAATTCTGGGATTCCAACGGTGTGATGGTGAGGACTGACGCCCAGAGCCAGCACCCACAGCTGCTGTCCTGTGGAGACAAGAGGAGGGCTCAGGACGGGACGGAGAGGACAAACAGATCTGTCCTGTCCTCATGTTCAGTGAAGGACTCTCAGCTACTACCACAGCTGCAGCGGCCATCTTGGATCAGGTTGATCCTAAAGTGAACGAGTTAACTCTAAAACTTTCATTGACATGTATTGACTGGTCCTGGAGATATTTTGCTAACAGACAGAAACAAACTCAGTCTAAACACGACAGATGTAGTTTTTTAGTGGAAACCTGATTGGTTTCTACGAGCCGGGACACGCCTCTGAGTCACAGCGCGGACGTGTCCCCACGTGGACCTGACGCTGGTCTGGGTGCAGGCGCACGAGGCCGGGACTCAAACGGGTTTGGAACCGGGCCAGCTGGTGTTCTGGATTAGCTCAGATTATCGGTCTGTGATTAGACAGATTACACCGCCCCGGATCAAATGAAGCACAGACGACACGAGCAGACAGCCGGGCTGAGAGCCCGTTTCCATGGAGACGGACACCTGGTACACACCTGTGGACCGTCACCCTGCAGGGGGCCGGCCTGCGGGACCCGACTGAATCTTTAGTTTAACTTTAAAGGTTTAAACATGAAAAGTTAGAAAACTGCAGTGTGAACTCACTTGCAATCGCTCCCTTCTCTCCCTCCTGAGGGTCATCGGCCTCGGAGCGTTTCGCCGTCAGGAGGGAGGGGCTCTGAGGCCCTTCAAACATCTACAGCAGGTAAGATACTAACGTCACAACACAGGAAGTGGTTACCTCTCACCGACGTGCCGATGCTGTACAGGTGAGCGATGTCAGGGTTGGAGGCGTTGACCTGCAGCAGGTACTGCTCCATCTGGCCGTTGCTATGGTAACGGAACTCCAGCATATAGGCCGGAACGATGAGGAGGAGGAGGAGGGAGGAAGACATCCTGCAGACTGACCTGAACTCAGGAAGATCAAAGATTTGTCTTTAGTTAAAAATAAATCTCTCCTGATGCTGCTTTATTCAAACTTTAACATTCATTGATTTTATTTTTTTAATTAAAATTAAAATTCACACAATCTGAGAAAAACATCAATGATGTTCATTTATTCTGCTTTATTGCTAAATATTTACTGAAATATATTTCAATAAACCACCAAATGTGAATAATAAAGTTATCCAGGCTTAAATTTAAAGTATTTTCGAGCTTTAAAATGAATAGAAATAATGAGAATAAATAATATTTAAAGTCATCAGCTGAAAAACTTGGTTCAAATATCATTTTTAAAATAATTTCGTTCCAATAATTACATTTATTCAGCTTTAAAAGAATGAAATGTTTCTGACAGGTCCGTTAATAAAACAGGACTAAGAACAGAACCGGTTCTGACTCGGTTTCAGACGAACAGAACCAGGATCGAAGTTTTCATCGGTCCAACCGGAACACCGGGAGGACGTTTCCTCGTGTCTCATCGGTTAAAAGACAGAACGGTCCGTGTCTCACCTGTCCTCCGGCTGTCCCGTGTCCCCGCGGCTCAGACACACCGGTGAATACCGGCGGACCGACGGGGAGGGCACGTCATTCCGCACCGGGGCCGCCCGCCTTCCGTCCGGGAGGGGCGGAGCTGCAGGAGGGGACGTTGGCTAATTAGCGAGGCCGCCCGCCTTCCGGTGAAGAGGGGCGGGGCTTAGATTGATTCAACAAGTTCTCTGAAAGAAACCGAGCTGATTTACTTAGTAAAGAAATGTGTTTAAACTCTAACTAATCTGTAATTCATTAATATTTAATTCATTAATCTGTAATCTTTAACCCCTGAAACACCATCAAATCAAACCAGACACTAATTTTAATCTAAACATCCTGAACTGTGAGGCTGAGACCAGCTGACTAAAACAAAAAATCTACTTCAACTACTGATATTTATTAATCTTATTTAATATTCAAACACTATACTGAAGGTTTTAGAGGGTCTTACATTAAATATTATTATATTTATTTAAATAATTTTATTCATTATTAATGCTCCTGTCAGGATGTAAAATATAAAACTGAACATTTTAAAACCAGTTTGTTCTTTTTGTCATGAATTTATTAAATTTTACTGAGCAGAGTTTCAGTATTGATTCTTCTTCTAGGCAGTTGTCTTGTTTAAATATTTTTATCTGTTATTTTTAGGTTTAACGTTTGAAGTTTGTTGGATCAGTTGAACCTGTAACGATCTGTGGCTCCACCTGGTGGCGGCAGCTCTGAACTGCAGCTCAACCAGTAAGGATTAAACCTGCAGGACCTTTTATAATAAACCAGAATAAATCCAAACAGTAAGTCTGGATGTTCAACACTGAACCTCTCAGCTTCTTACACAGAACAGCAGCTGAGACTCCAGACCATCACTTATATAAACCATGAGTCATGGGATCCTGACCCACACCAGGAAGGTCCTCTGAGCTGCTTGGATCCAGGATGTGGTTCTCTGGGTCAGGATCATAGACTTCAGTAACACCAGACTGAGCCCTGCCTTACATGGAGCAAAGATGACCAAACAGGGCGTCGGCTCACCGTCGTCATAGCAACTCACTGTACACCACCTGAAACCTGCAGAAGAAGAACCAATTCTTCAGAACAGATTTAAATATGTGTTTGATGCTCATTTGTTGTATTTTATAACAATAAATCACACAGACGGAACAAGTTGTTCAAAGTGACTTGATTTGTTTTTAAGGATTCTTTTCTTAAAGCAGGTTAATCCTATAATCACGCAGTAGTTGCTGTTCTCAGCAGAGCCAGATGATTGACAGCTCATTTAGTCAGACACGGTGAAGAAGATGAGAAGCACGGTTTGGAAACAGGAAGTTAATGAAGCTGCAGGATGAGCGACAGGAACAAGACCACCGACACGCTCCCCCCGCTCGCTCTAATACAAACCCTGCTCAGCAGAACAAGTCATGTTTTTTATTTAAGTTCCTACAGGAGAAAGTTTCAGATGAAAAGACTTCCTGTTTAACTCTTTCAGTTCATTGGTCCAACATGAACCTACAGACCTGCTGACTCAGATCAGCACCAGAACATGTTTCTGCACAGAGACCACCTCATCACGGTCCAGTCTGAGGGTCTGCAGAGGTGGACATGTCCTCCTGTCCTACATGATGTATGGACAGAAGATAAGACGTGGACGATGGACACAGGAAGTCAGTTTGTGTCCAGAGTTCACAGGAAAGAGGTCGGACTGGTTAAAACCTATGTGAGGTCATGAGCGGGGGGTTTCAGTGAGCCCCCCTCAGAGTCCGTCTGTAAACAAAATGTTTGAAGCTCCGAGGAACCAGGAGGAGAAATATTTAAATCCACAACTAATTTCCATAATCTGACAAAACCAGAGCTGTGCTCATCTTCATCTTCTTCAACCTTTTCTCCCAGATTAACATAATCCAGCCAGACTGAGACGTGAGCCGAAGCTTCCGAGAAGCTAAAGAGCTGAAATTCTGAAAATCTGTTTCCACTCTATTATAGAAAATAAAACCAAAGCAAGGACAAATGAACCAAATCAGTTTTTGAAACAGTTTGAGAAACATCTAAATTAAAACCATCAATTATAAAATAATAAAAAGGAGGAGATCAGAGCTTAAATAAGAAATTTATAAAAACAAGAAACAAACAAACAAAAGTAGTGCAACAAAACATACTTCAGGTATCAGCAACATATTTCAAACCCACCAAACAAGTTTAATATGTGACCATTTGTTCCAAACTAAAGCAGCCTGACCTGATCCAGACCCAGACTTAGACCCTGACCTGAAACCAGTCTGGAGGCTTTAAACCAAAACACTCTTGTTAAAATGAAAGAAAAACAATCTGATTCATAGGAGGAACGTCTGAGATCGTTACAACAACATTAAAACTCTTTGTCCTTTCAAAATAAAAGCCTCAGACAGATGAAGGTCCTCAGTCTGACCCGAGCTCCTTAACGGAGATCAGGACCAGAGGAGCAGAGTTCTGACCCCCGTCATTCAGACCAGGACCGAGGAGCGGGTGCAGGGTCTCGGTGAAGGAGCAGCCGGTGAAGGAGTGAAGGAGAACCGCCCCCTCCACGTCGTAAAACCGAACCCGAGCCTCCTCGAAGTCCACCAGGACCCGCACCGTCTCAGGGTTAGCGATCACAGGAAGGGGGACGGGGGTCTTCTCCAGAGCCACGTAGTCCTTCCTGTTCTGGAGCCGCAGGGCCCAGTACCCGTTCTCTGGGTTCAGACCCAGATCTTCCTTCTTGTTGGCGGACTCTGAGGCGACCCCCAGAGTCCAGGAGGTTTTTCCTCGGACCTGGACGTCGAAGTAGAACCTGCCGCAGGAGAAGCCCTGCTTCCCCAAAACAAACAGTCTGTGGTCATAGATCAGGTCCTGCTGGACCGGTCCACAGTGGACCTGTTTCCCATCGTCAGACAGGACCAGGGCAGGGTGAGCGGTACCCGGGTCCAGAGTCACGTCGACCCCAAACCGAGGGATGCTCCTCAGCTCAGAGTCCTGCAGATCCTTCATGGCTCCTCTAACGCTCTCTGTCAGCTGGTCCAGGGCCCGGA
Source organism: Cynodonichthys magdalenae (assembly GCA_031762555.1). NCBI lineage: Eukaryota > Metazoa > Chordata > Actinopteri > Cyprinodontiformes > Rivulidae > Cynodonichthys > Cynodonichthys magdalenae. The sequence continues at coordinate 1,391,780 of JARVJO010000180.1, read as the reverse complement.
CCATCACAGTCCTGGTCAGGCCTTCGTAGACCACAGGACAAACCTTCACCCGGGTCCAGTCTGGAGCCGGGGAAACCGCCTCCAGGACTGGGAGGCTCTGCTGGACCAGGACTGGATCTCTGGAGCGGGACAGTTTCTGGACCTGAAGGTACCTCCTCATCAGCTGGGAGACCTCCTGCTCCAGCTCAGTCAGGACCCCCTGGACCTGGTCCTCAGCAGCTCTCTGCTTCTCCTCTATCATCATGATGAGCTCAGCCTGGGCCCGCTCCAGGTTCTGGATCAGGGAGGAGAACATCTGGACCCCCTGAGCCATCTCCTGGTCTGCAGACTCCTTGTTGATCTGCAGGGACCGCCTCAGCTCCTGGATCTTCATCCTCCTCTGAAAGACCACCTGCTGGATCCGGACCTCCTCCTTCTTGTCCTGGTGCTCGTCTCCCACAGGAAGGACCCGGTGGTCCTGGTGGTCCGCGGCCCTGCAGCCCTGACTGGTGCTGCTGAGCAGCAGAGGCTCCCAGCAGAGCGACAGAGTTCTGTGAAACCGGACAATATTTAGAAACACCAGGAGCAGACCCGCCAGGACCAGGACCAGGACCAGCCACAGGCGGGGCTTTAGAGACTTGTGTTTGGGTCCACCAGGCTTTAAGTGGTCCTGCTGGGACCTGCTGCAGGCTCTGGGTCCAGCTGGGAGTCGGTGCTGGGAGGTGAGCTCAGAGATGAAGGTGTTCACCCTCAGCCTGTGTCTCCTGTCCACCGGCTCTTTGCACATGGGACACAGCCTCTGTCCGCCGCTCCTCAGGTGCTCCTCCACGCACAGCTTGCAGAAGTTGTGTCCACAGGGCAGCGTGACGGGGTCCCTGAAGACCTCCAGACAGATGCAGCACCACAGGTGCTCCTCGGGCAGCTGGTAGCTGCAGACAGACATGCTGAAAACTGAAACTGTGAAACTGTGAAGAAGAAGCACCTGATCTGTGCCCACAGCCCACAGGGACACGCCCACAGGCCCACAGCCAATAGGGACACGCCCACAGGCCAGCAGGGACACGCCCACAGGCCCACAGCCAATAGGGACACGCCCACAGGCCAGCAGGGACACGCCCACAAGCCCACAGCCAATAGCGACACGCCCACAGGCCAGCAGGGACACGCCCACAGGCCCACATGCCGCCGCCTCTTTTACATTCTTTACATGGAAACAGTTCATCTGCCGTTTGTTTGATTTAATTCATCAGGAATGTTTCACATAAAACAGTTCTGTCATCATCTTGGTTTTCTCCTCCTCCTCCCTGCAGCTGAGAAACATTTCAGGTGGAGCAGGAAGACAAATCTGACTGAAGACAGGTATTTACCTTTGTGACGTCTGACAGCTCACCTGAGAGACAAACAGACCAGTTATTAACTGAACTGACCCCTGAAGCCCCCTGGACATGCCTCAGGCGTCACAGAGACGGAGCAGAGCTCAACAACCTCAAATAAAAGTTTGGAGCAAAGCCAGATCTGCAGACACATCCAGGGTCTCTTCAGGCTGACCCGGACCCTGTAGAACTGAGAGAACCAAGAGCTGGTTCAGGGTCTCTGGTCTCTGGTTCTGTTTGGGATTAGATGGAAAAGTTGGAGGATTTTTGTTCTTTTTAAGAATCTTAAACAACATTGTAGCCTGACTAGTTTAAAATGGTCTAAAAAGACCTTGCGGGTCCAACACCTGGTCTACAACAGAACCAAGGTCCTTCTTTAGCTACAGAAACAGCCGAAGGTTGGTTAGCTGGCTGCGCGCTGTGGGGGGAGCAGTGAGACAAAACCTGAAAATAAAGACCAGAAGAATTTGAAAACAATAAATATCTTACCTGCTGCAGATGGTTCTTTGAACAGCTTCAGTTTGAAGAAATACATTTCAATGAAACCTCAACTGATTTTAATTTTTAATCTAGTCTTTGCTGCAGCTGAGAAACATTTATAAACTGGAGGTATAATTAACTGAATGATCCTGGTTTCACCTCAACATAAAGACAAATCTAACATTTTAACACCTCACTGAGTCTGACCCGGCTCATGTTCAACCAGCTGGAACCAAAACATCTGTAAATAAACCTGCAGCCTCTGTTAGAACAACTCAGGTTAAAGGTCAACCAGTCTGCTCACTCAGAACCAGTCCTCCTGGTCTGGTTCAGTTCTCTACAGTCCCACAGATGGATCTGAGCTAACGACACAGAACCAGCAGAAACAGTCAGGCCTGATTACTATTGAAGGAGTGCACGTACACGTGCACAGAAAGACCGGTCAGCTCAAACTGGATCTGATGACTAAAGACTCGAACATTTTTATCTGCTTTAATCTGTTAGTAAAATAACTTCAGCTTCCTGTTCCTGTCAGAGTTCTTCTCACTCAGCCTCTGTTTGCTCTCATGTTTTAGACAAGAACAGGTGAAGAACCAGGAAATACACAGGTGTGTTGACCTGAACTAAACAAACCCAGAGAAGTAAAACATGTTTATTCATACAGCAGGACCTGAGCTCCACTTCTCACAAAACCTTCAATCAATATTTGAGCAAAAGTCAAACAGTGACTTTAAACTCACCAAGAAACAAACAAGAAGATAAAAAACTGAAACACAAAGGAGAGATTAAAGCTCTATCAGACAAAGAGAGAAACACTGCTGCCAGGAGGGGTCATCTCCATAATCTGTATGGAGGACAGATCTATCCACAGTATGATTCCACTACCCATAATTCATAGCAGAAGCAGGTTCTTTATTTCCACTTGACTGTTGTTTACAGTTACGAGGACACACCGTCGCTGTTTATCAAAGCATTTTTCATCTACATTAGGTGTAGATGGACACATATCTGAGGTGTTCTCTGTAAGGATGTTTTAAAAACAGGTGAGGACAATTCTTTAACAGTGACTCACCTGTTACTGATAACATGAAGCTTTGTCCCGACGTTAGCTACTACTGACATCAAATACCTCCTCTTTCCTGAAGACACAAACTCAAACCATAAATGTCAACAGTTTTGGACATAAAATGTTCATAATCCCTGTAGCGGTCACCTCGAGGGAAATAATCAAGATAACTGTCTCTGACCACCGGCCTCGGACAGGATCTTAACTGAATTTCACCCATAAAGGTCCTGCCTTTATGGGTTTAACTTTAAAGAGACATTCTCTTTTACTTAATTTATAACAAGATAATAATCTTTTATTTTGATTTATATTTTTCTTTTAACTAAAAGTTAATATGCATTTGATAAATCAAAGAATAATGTTAAGGTTAATTAATGAAAAGAATAACTTTTTCTTTTATTATACTTTATATAAAAGAAAAACACAAAAATAACTTTATTCCAATGTTTAATCAATGTTTTATGCAAATCATTGTTTAATCAGTTTAATCCACAGTAATGTGAGTATATGTTTTTCTTTTTATTAACTATGTAAGTTAGTTATGTTTTCATGGTTCAGCTTTATATCACAGTTTTAATGTTTATTTTGTTTGAATCATAATGAATATGCTGATATTCTTCAAATAATTCATTCTGTTAAGCGTTCAGTAAATCTTAAAGTGTTCTTTACTCTCCTCTCAGAGAGCAGGTCCCAGGACCTCACAAATATTTAGACGGGTTTTTAGCCTAAACAACACCTGGATTCCACTCCAAACATTTTCTTATCTTCTTGACTAAACTAACCCTCTGCTCAGAGAGAACACCGGAGCTTCGAGACGAAGCTGCTGTTTTTCTCTTGCGAGGAAGCAGCCCTGGACTGGTCAGTCCACCCCATGCGCTAAAGGGGAGACTGACGGTCAGGACCTGGTCCGCATCGGGCCGGTCCAACACACGAGCTTATCAAAGCCAAATAAAGCACTTGTTTAAGTTTGAGACGGATACAGAGAGAAGCCTCGTCTCTGATCTTCGTTTGAAGCAGACCAGGAGACACGGAAGTGTAACGAGACCGGATGTCCAGCTGAGTGAGGGTCCGAGACGTCCTCACTAACTGGACCGACCACTTTGGACCTGGACTGTGGTGGGTGAACCACATCTGTCATCGTTCCAGGTAAAGGCGTTCCGTTACCAGGTGTACCTGACTGGCTGGATTCGTTGAGAGACGCTTGTCCTCTGGTCAAAATCCACATTCTTTAAAGATAAAGTTAAAGCTCATTAACCTCCTTTCTCTCTGTTCTTATCCTAAACCTTCTGCCACATTAAGCTTAAAGTAAAGTGCCACAAACAAATGGTTTTAAGATCTAAGCCTGAAGTTTGTTGTTCCTGATAAACTGTCATCTTGATAATA